>CM061142.1:104928983-105491220 GCA_030789695.1 Scilla litardierei
AGGAGTTTTAAATAATGAGAATGGTGGTTTATTCTTTTCTTTCGCCTTGGACATTGTCCTCAATGTCGAAAAGAGTACGAGATTATTCAAAAGAAAGCATCCTAGAAAGCATATAAAATCTACGCTAATGGAAAGAACACACCGTGGTCAAATGGTGGATCACTGATCTTTAATGGTGGAGGAAGTTGTTCTATTTGCTTCTTGCACTCCTCGGCGAATAATCTTCCTCCAAAAGCTAAATTGGACCCCCAGCAACATAACTCGGGTGGAGGAAGTTGTTCTATTTTCTCCTTGCGTTCCTCGGCGAGTAATCTTCCTCCAAAAGCTAAATTGGACCCCAGCAACACAACTCCAAGCATCTCTATAACTTGTTTGCCAATGTCCTGTAAGAGATGAGTTATGCCAGTCCAAATTAGTCTAAAATTCTTTGCAATAAAAATATTCCAAATGTTGTCATCAAAGTAAGTGAAATAAAGTAAAGCATGTTGATGACTACTCCTTGAAAGATATGCACTACTCTCGGTATGATGCTCAATCATTGGGGAGAGGGATGAATGATTTTGGGAAAAAACTGGGGGAGAGAATGGTTCGGGCCCCATATCGATAATCTCTAAACACATATCCCTCGCTATTTCCTCCTCCTCTTCATCCAAAATTGCTAGCTCGTCCTCTCTTTTGCACACGTTTCCAGCCATGTTAATGTTTTGATTTGTGCCTTCATTGTGACATGGCTCGCTCGATATACCTGCAATAGAAGATGAAATCATATTAGATTCTTGAAATTGAATTTCAAAAGAATTAATTTCTTCTAAGCAAGTGGCAATCAGAGTAAGATTTTCAATGGATTGCTGAATTTTCCGACTCCGAGCAAGGAAGTTCTCTTGGAATTGATGGGATGTAGCCTCCTGTGTCTGAGTGAGCAAATAAACTTTCTCTTTCAAGGATTGCAATGGTACGTCTAAGCTTTGCTCTCCTTGATCAAGGCATGAAGGCTCCGTTGAATCACCCTCTGAAGTCTCTTTAATTGTCTGATCATTCTCGTGTAAGGACTCTATGTATTTCCACTCCTCTGTCGGCGTCATGACTCCCAAGAATTCCTGCAGCTGTGGTCGTAGTCCAAATGAGAAGGACTCCAAAGCTCTTTTTTGTGTACCCATGCTGCAGATAGCTCGATACTATGTCTATGAACCTCCTCCAGGCCTGAAAGAAAGTTTCAATATCAGTCTGATTAAAACTAATGATCTTGAGCTTCTCCATCCTATGTTTATGTGCAATATCGTACTCTGCTTCATACAAATTGTTTGTGTGATAGAAATTCATGTACTCCTTTTTTTTCCTTTTTTTAAAGAGAAAACAAAACAAAAACTAATAAAAATCCTAAACTATAAGATGGAAGGATCTCACCGAATGTTCCTCCATACGAACTGAAATTGTAGCTTACAAGTACCGTTATCCCCGGCAACGGCGCCAAAAACTTGACTCATCTCAAAATGTGTGAGCGCTACTCCCAAGTGCAGGAGATCGAACAAGTAATAATCCTGGTGAGTCCAGGTATCGTATCCATGGGACAACTGACCTGCAAAACCACGAACTTCAGTTTGTAAAGAGTACTAAAACGATAATAACCAACCACTTAAAGATATGGTATCAAGAGTTTAAGATAATAAAAGAAAATCATACGATAATTACGGTGAATTCAATATGGGGTACTAATATGGAGAGTATGTGTTGGTAGTGATTTCGTTAGGGCGTGTGCAATCAATGATTATTAATACCTTTTCTATAACTCAATGTTTCGTCCGGTTAGGGCACGAGAACGTCGGAAAATATGGCGATAAAGCGCATAAAAATGTGCCAAAGAGTTAATCTTGATAACGGGTTCAAAACCCTAAAATACTCCAGAATACACCACAAAATCCTAAAATACACTTATATAATAGGCATTCCGGGTTTAAGTTGCTAACGGGTTCAAAACCCGCTTCATTATCCAATAAAATCCAAACCCTTTAGCCGTCGCAAATTCCCGCCGTTCGATCGAAGCGGGATTTGTCCTGGGAGTGCCACGTGGTCGGCCTTAGCGGATCCGTTTGTGCTGCGCCCGCATCTGCTCGATCGAAATCGATTACACTTTGGCCTCATCTGGAGCGTTGGATCGATCGGAAGACCGGTCGGATGACGCCGCATGGCAATCAAAATCCCGCTTCTTTGCTGCTTCGAGCCTGCATCGGGATTCTTCTGCACCATTGGATGATGCATCAATGGCTCGTAAAGTGGTCACGTCTCCCGCTCTTCGCCAAATACAATTCGCACTCAGCATCGTTAATGGCCGTTGGATTGTCGATCGACGGTGGAGATTCGCCCACGTCTCCTCTTAGCAACGACCGTCTGATGCAGGCGGGAACTGCCCGATTGCTGCCACGTGGAGGCGTATGCATACGGTGCGGATTTATCTTCGTATTTTGAGCGTATTTCTTAATTAAAATTGTATTCTGCATTCAAAAATTCATAGAAATTAACACAGATCTCAGAAAAATACAAATAAATATTCGTTGGAATGGTGAGATCGAGATCTAGCCATGAAAAATATAAAAAGACAGAAATACTCAATAAAATTTATATTTGTGCACAAATCAATGGTTTGCTCTAATAAATGATGATATACACAATAAGAACGTATTAGAGACCAATTAAGCATCATATAGGCACAAAATAGGGCTAAATGGGGTGTTAAATATGCAATATTCAACCCGAATCAATAATCAAACGTTCCCAGTTTTTATTAATTTGTTTTTCTTTATTAGGGCAGAACAGTGCCCCTCCCCTTCCATTTCGATTTCAGCAGGGGGAAGCCGATGGGGTAATTCGGAGGTGCCCCTCTCTTCAGGGGAGGGCAAATGGGGCGGTGCGCCCCTCAGGGCGAATCATTGGCGTCTTATCGAAGCCCCCTAGGGGAGGCAGATCGGCACTGCGAGGCAACCCGACGAGGCCCCCCCGAAAAGCAGGGGGCGGTGATTTCCGACAGCAAGCAAACCCCCCTGGCAGGGGCGAATATGCAAGGCCCCCTCCGACTGGGAGGGGGCAGCGCTAAAAGGCCCCCCCGTCAGGGGGGAGGCGTGCGAGGAGGGCCCCCTCCGACTGGGAGGGGGAGGCGTTCTAAAAATCCCACGTGTCAGCGGCGATCCGGAGGCAAGCCCCTGTTGGCAGCGATCCGGAGGCAGGCCCCTGAAATGGGGTGGCCAGTGCTCCCCTCGCCCCCTCGACATGCGCTCTCTCCGCCGCGGAAGGAAAGCCCCCCCCATCAGGGGGGGGTGTTGCGCAGCCGGAGGCCCCCTCGACAGGGGGGGCGGAGCTGTCGGACCCCCTCCCGCGGGGGCGGCATGCAAGGAGGGCCCACCTCCGACAGGGAGGGGGCAGCGATCAGAGAGGCCGGGAGCCTTGTGGTGCTCCAGCGATCCGAAATCCCCCCCAACGTGGGGTTTGCTCCGGCTCAATTTGAAAAGTGGGGGTTTGCTTCGATTGCTCCTTGGGGGTTTTAAAGATAATTTATGCAATCTATTAAAAAAACAGATTAGAAAGGGGTATGTAATAGTAAATATGTGTGTAGATGAAAATATTTTTTTATAGATCTTGATAAAATAAAAAAAATATCGCTATAGATCTTTTAGAAAAACATAGACACAGATTTACCATGCGCATGCAAAAATTTTGATCTAGGGATTTCTTTTGTTTACATATAGATCCGTTAAATCTAGGGACAATCGTCGATAAAGATTAGATCCGTAGAATGAATCATCGCTCCCGATGAACCGTGAAAAACGCAGCAACCAAGATTCCAAAGCATGGTGAGGGTGATTTGAGGGGATAAAAGGAGAAGCTCAAGAACGATGAGCTAAAGTGCTGATAACGTGTTATAAACTCAAGAGATGGTATCAATCTAAAATGGTCGAGTAGTCATGGCACTAAGCCATGTCTCTCAAAATATTCATCATCAATGGAGTACAAAGAATACCAAGGGGCCCCCACTACTAAGTAGTGGGGTGTAATGGGAGATAATGAAGGGAGGGAGGCCAAATGCATCCCTCAACTCACAACAACATGATTAATGTTGGTATTTTTAAGTAGCTACTACTTTACCAACTGGAGTTGAAAGAAACTCAATATCAGAAGAAGAAATTTTCTATAGAATTTCAAGTGAATTGTTGACAAAGTTCAATTGCATTCATTCATTTCTTCTTACAGTGCAACACTCTACTTACATGGCAAAATTTTCAAATACAATAAAAATTCTTCAACAACAAACACTTGTATTTTTGTTTTACATCACCATCCACTGTGGAGTATTGACATATGCATCTGAAGAGAAAAAATCACTTCAAAAACAACTTGATTAGCAACATCATCCCACCTTGTCACACAACACACTACACTGCTACTTGAAATCACTTCAGATCAAGTAATGAGCAAAAGAAGCATTTGTTAAATAAATTTGTAAAGTCTCCAATACCACCTCATACAAACAACACAATAAAAAATTATAGTGTCAAAGTGATAGGGAAAAAATCTTACATCTGTTCAAGCCTTTTGCATAGTGATAAAGACATTTCCAATATGACCTGATAGCTTGATGCGGCTAACATTCCTGCACACAAAGAAAATGCATAAGGTTGACATTTGGGTTAAATTCCTGTAACAATAGGTAGATTGAGAGAATTACAAAAGATTGAGAGCTTTCATAGAAGACAATGGGTATGTAATGTTGTTGATGTAATTATTAATAGCTAAATTTCTGTAAGTACATAAACATCAATACTAATTTAGTTGCATAGGAAAAATAAACTGATTGAAGGAATTGAACATAACAACAAAAACCCACACATGTAGGTAGCATTTGGCGAAAAACTATTAGGAATGTGATACGAACTAGGGCACAAAAGTGGTTAAAATGGGATTTTTATTTGATAACACACTCATAGAAAACAAATAGATAACTGGATCTCTTGTTGTAGAGTAGATCCTACTCTCCTAACTTTTGTAAGGTAAAAGCCTAAATCTCTTCTAGATCTCTCTCTAGGAAAATTGATAGAAAACAATCACTCAAATATTTGATAAAGAAAACTAGGGCCGGCTGGTCGCTTTTATTCCCACCCCATAGTGCATAAAGTAAATACTCCCTGACTTGTAGTGTGCATAGCAATTTTGCTCCTTGGGCTTCCTTTGCTTGTGGACCTCGTGCTTGCGCCTCCTCCTTCTCTCGTACGTAATGATCACATCATTACTCCCCCTAAAAGTGCCACCTTGTCCTCAAGGTGGAAGTCTGGAAACTGCTTGTAGATTGTATCGAAAGGCTCCCATGTCGCCTCATGATCTGGTAGCCCACTCCACTGTATCAGCACCTCCGAAGGTCCTGGTCGAACCTATTGCACTCCCTTGACCGTCTCGGGCTCTAGGAGTACCTCCATGTCCTCCGTCAATGTAGGTGGCAAGGTAGTTGATGTTGAATGGTCCCCACTCGCCTTCCGAAGCTGCGACACATGGAACACCGGGTGTATAGAAGAAGTGGGAGGTAGCCGCATCCTGTTAGCTACCTTTTCCACCCTAGCCTCAATCTCATAAGGTCCATAATAGCGCACTGCCAGCTTGTCGTTATGCCTCTGCACTATTGAACTCTGACTATATGCAGCTGCAAATAGACACTGTCTCCCACCTTAAACTCCATGTCCTTGCAATTCTTATCCGCCTTACCCTTCATGATCTGCTGTGCCCACCTCAGATGTTGCTTTAACTCTTCCAGCACTCTGTCACGCTCCGTCAACTGCTGCTCCAACTTGGACACCGGTGTACCTCCCCTCCTATAATGAACCAAGTGTGGAGGCTCTCTGTCATATAAGATCCTGAATGGAGTCATCTGTGCCGAGGAATGGTACGATGTGTTGTACCAATATTCTGCCCAAGGAAGCCTTGTCACCCACTGCCTAGGTGACCCCGATGCAAAGCATTGCACGTAAGTCTCCACGCTCCTATTCACCACCTCCATCTGCCCGTCGGTCTGAGTGTGATAGGCTGTGCTTTGCTTGAGAGTGGTCCCCTACAGTCGGAACAGCTCCGTCCAAAGAGTGCTCATGAAGACTTTATCCGTGTCAGAGACAATAGAAGCCGGATATCCATGTAGCCTAATGACCTCCTTCAGAAATGTTGTTGCAATCATCGTCGTCGTGTATGGATGTCGCAGAGGCATGAAATGAGCGTACTTGCTAAGGCGGTCCACCACAAAAAAATGACAGTGTACCCCTCAGACTTCGGTAGCCCATCAATACAGTCCATCGAGATATCCTCCCACACCATCTCTGGCAGTGCCAAAGGCTGTAAAAGTCCGACGGGAGTAGTCACCTGATACTTATGACGTTGGCAAACGTCACAACCTGCCATGAGGTGAGCCACATCCTTCCGCATACCTGGCCAATAAAGCTCTCGTGCCATCCGCTGGTATGTCGGGAACCCCCTGAATGTCCTCCTACTACGTTGCTGTGGAACTCCTGGAACAACAGTGTAATGTGTGACGATCTCTGTGGAATCACCAAACGCCCTCTATACAGCAGCTTCCCCTCCTCTACTGAGTAACTCGGGTAATCACCAGAGCCTGCGTCAGCGCTTCCTGAATCTGCTGCAGCTCCACATTGACCTTAATCTCCCGTAAGAGGGAATCCCCACTAAGCACCACTGGCCCGAATATAGCCATAAGCTGTACCCCCTCCTCCCTGCGAGATAGTGCATCGGCCACCTTGTTATCTAAGCCGGGTTTGTAGTGGATCTCAAACTTGTACCTGCTCAACTTAAACAACCATCGTTGGTGCTCTTCCTGCCACCATACGCTGCTCCAGTAGGTTTTTCAAGCTCCTCTGATCTGTCCTCACTATAAATTCACTTCCAAGTAAGTAGGATCGCCACTTCTGTACCGCAAGGACAATCACCATCAGTTCCCTCTTATAGACACACTTCAGACGTGCTCTGGCAGACAACAACTGGCTGAAGTAAGCAATGAGCCTCTGCTCTTGCATCAAGACGACCCCCAACCCATACCCTGAAGCATCCGAATCTACGACAAAAGTTTTGCTGAAAACAGGAAGAGCTAGAACTAGGACCATCGTCATTGCTCACTTAAGGGCCACAAATGCCCTGGTAGCCTCCTCCCCCCAACTGAAATTATCCTTCTTCAGCTGCTCTATTAGCAGCCATGCAATCGTCCCATACCCGCTAATGAATCTTCGATAGTACCATGTCATCCCAAGGAATCCTCTCAAGGCTCGCAAGGACATGGGTCGAGGCCAATCCAGCATAGCGGCAATCTTCACCCGATCTGCAGCCACCTATTCAGCGGACACAATATATCTCAAGTATTCCACCTGAGCCTGACCAAAGGCACTTCTTTTGGTTTGTATGCAACTGATGCCTCTGTAGCTCCTTCATCACCACCTCCAAGTGCTCTACATGCTCATGTAGGGACCTGCTATAAACCAAAATATCGTCGAAGAAGAAAAGCACGAACCTATACAGGTAGGGCCGAAATACCCTATTCATCAGGGGCAAGAAGGTGGCGGGGGCATTTGTCAAGCCAAATGGCATGACCAGGAAGTCATAATGGCCCTTGTGAGTCCTGAAAGCTGTCTTCTGCATGTCCTCTACCTTCATGTGTATCTGGTGGTAACCAGACTTCAAATCAAGTTTAGAGAACACTGCAGCCCTATGTAGCTCGTCCAATAGCTCTTCTATCACCGGAATATGAAACTTGTCTTGTACAGTTTCCTTATTCAGAGTTTGGTAATCGACACTGAAGCGCCAGCTCCCATCCTTCTTTACCAGTAACACCGGGCTCAAAAATAGGCTGACACTGGGTTGTATGATGCATGCCTACAACATCTCCTCCACTAGCCTCTCAATCGCATCCTTCTGTACCTGGGGGTACCGGGAAGGATGCACACTAATAGGAGACACTCCCTCCTTCAGAACGATGGAGTTTTCGTGATCTCGTGGTGGTGGAAGACCGCTAGGGGACTGAAACACCTCATCATAATCGATCAGCACCTGCTCCACGTCTCCGGGTACCTCTGTCGTGCCAGCTGCATCCTCCATCTCCAATCCCTGAAGCTCCACTAAGAATCCACCCCCCTCCATCTAAAGGGTCCTAGCCATGGTCTTATATGATACTGAGGAACAACATAGGCTCGCGTCCCCCCAGCAACACCACTTTCCTCCACTCTACTTAGAACTCCATCCTCAACAGCTTCCAATTGAACTTAGTCTCTCCCAATATCTAAAGCCACTGAATGTATACCGTCAGGTCTCTACAGATGCCTCTACTTTGCTCCACTTTGCCATTGCCCAACATGACCCAAAATCCCTCCGTATGTGCGAGGTATAGCCCTTGCTTCTCAGTCACCTTAGTGGACATGAAGTTGTGTATAGCCACACTATCGATCAAAATCACCACATCCAATTCCCGAACTCTACTCACCAGCTTCATGGTGTAGACCTGTGTCAATCCTGCTATAGAGCTGAGCGAAACCTTGGCTGCCTCCAAAAGTAGTGGCTCAACCTCTACCTCTCCCTCAGCCTCCAGCTCCGACATTTGTGGCCCAGAGTGAACCTCTCGTTGCATTTAAAACACCGCCCTTTTGACATCATATCCCGCATCTCAGCCTATGTCATCCTCGTGTAGGGTCCCGTCGATCTCGCCTCGCCAGTCCTTCTCCCACTAGTGGGGGTACCTCCAGACTCTCCCTGCTGGCCCCCTGTCATGGCTTGAGGACGAGTATAATTCCCTCCCCAAGTCCCTCTGTTACGGTGGTCCTCGGTCAGTCTATCCTCCGCCAATTGTGCCAAATCCATCTGCTCCAACAGTCCTCTGGGCATATGGGTACGAATCTCTTCCTTGATAGCATGCTTCAACCCATCCAAGAAAAATCCCTCTATGGACTCTGCTGGCATCCTTCATACCCTGCTCGCAAGCACCTCAAACTACTTGATATAGTTACGCACAGACCCATACTGCTTCATGGCATGCATCTGCTCGTATACACCACCCCTTTATGTCTCCCTGAAGCGGTGCAATAAGATCTCCTTAAACTCGTCCCCGGTCCTCACAGGTTTCTCCTGCTCCCTCCACCTATACCATGATAAGGCCTTTCCCTCCAAGCAGATCCCGGTCGCTCTCAACTTCTCCGCCTCTATCAACCATGTCACCTCAAAATACCTCTCTGCCGTGTAGATCCACCCAGATGCGTCACTACCTGCGAAGAGGGGCATCTTCAGCTTTCGTATCCTCTCATCAGCATGGAGTCCCCTACTCCATATCGCTCCTGGTGCCATGATCGAGCCGGAATCAACTCCAAAACGATGTCGTTTACCGCAAGCGCCTGGTATAGTGGCAAGCAGGTATCGAACACGGGGAAGCGGTGCTATACTACCTATCTACTCCTAGGTTGAGTTAGAATTGCGGGTTTATTGATGGACGTGGAGTATGGAGTGTAGTAATGGTGATGGATGCGAAGGTCGTGTCACTCAATATCACAAACAAGTGATTTTGCACAATATAAAAGAATAAAATATAAAAATATTAGGGCTTTATGACTTGCTGCTAGGACCGTCGGACATCGATGCTCGGTTGAGACTTCTACGTTGCATTGGTTTAATTGGGAATTGTAGCATCTAGGAAGTGAATTCATGTGTCTGAGCATCATGAATCTAACGTATTGCATTAACCCCGCTCGCGCGACAGGTGCATACGGTACATGCATTAAGGACTTACAAAGTTCTCACCACTCTCGTGGTTCGAACGCTCTCAACTCATACCACTCTCGTGGGTTAGAGCGTCGAGGTATTTTGGCGGCTCTTATTGACGCAATGGCGGTAGCTGTCAATTAGTTATATAGTTCATCGGTGGATCCCCTCAAGGCACGAGCCGGGCATGGTCACGTACCTCGGTTGAATCCATTAACTCCCTAATTAAATCCGTAGGATACTCCTTAAGCTAATCGATTCCACCGATCGTGAGTACGATCTCAGTACGAGTTCTCCTAAGGATATTGCTAGATCATCCAAAATACAACCCCTTATATATCCAACGCACCATAAAAATCCCAACTTTGTGTCTAAATCCTAAGATCCATGGGCTAATCCCTTAACCCTAGAAAAGACTACTCAAGCATAGCAATAGATAATAGAACGCAAAAAGATTTCATTGCATGCATCAAAAAAGGGATAAACAATAAGAGATCACAAAGAAAATAATAATAGAATTAAAAAGGGCAAAAGTACTTATCTTGATACAAAGGAGGGGCCTAGGGCATAGCCTAACTCCCCAAAGATCGTCGCCGAAAAAGTCTAAAAAAGATCTAAAAACTCCTCTCTAAAAAGTCCCTAAAATCTATCTAAAAATCTCCCCAGAACTCCCCCTAAAAAAATGACGGCGCCCCCTAATGTATTCCCATCGAAAACCCCTCAAAATTGTGATCTGGGCCTTGGGCCCATGCCGACTCGGTCCGAGCACAAAGATGCTCGATCGAGTCGGATACGTCGCCCAAATGTTTGCTCGGTCCGAGTGAGGCCTGCTCGATCGAGTAGTCCGGCTGATCGGTCGAGCAGCCCTCCTGCTCGGTCGGATTGCACAGGGAATCGAGCTTCTCCGAAATATGTCGCTCTGCCTACACGACCCGAGCAGGCACTGCTCAGTCGAGTATGAGGTTGCTCGGATCGAATAAGTGGTTGCTCGATCGAGTAGTCGAACGGCAGCATTTTCAGCACATTTTCAGCGCTCTGCTCGGTCGAGCAGTCAACTGCTCGACCGAGCAGTCAACTATTCAGCCATATAGGAGCTAAAAACACGTTTCAGCAGATTTTACACACTACTCGGTCGAGTAGTGCACCGCTCGGTCGAGTAGTGCACCGCTCGGTCGAGTAGTGCACCGCTCGGTCGAGTAGTGCACCGCTCGGTCGAGTAGTGCACCGCTCGGTCGAGTAGTGCACCGCTCGGTCGAGTAGGCTGCTGAGAACAGTTTTAGCACTGCAGCATCAGCTTGCAGAAATTTCCCAGGGCTCATCTGACCTCCAATTGGTGCGCTCTTAGAGGAGTTGGAACCGTCTTGAAGTCTACTATCTGGAAAAAATATCAGAAAAATAGTCAAAAATCCCAGGTGATAGCATATTTAGAAATAGTGCACGGCTGTTATGTTCCCAGCACTTCGGGTCGCTCGATTCCTTCACCGCATCATAGCTCGATCATGTGACCTTCTCTCTTGCCCCTTCCTTGCTTCAGTATTCTTCTTTGGCACCTCGAGCATGTCATCATGAGTCTCATTGGTGCTCTCACATTGCCGATCATCTTATTGACTCCAAATTTCTCCAATATCGTCCCAAATCCTTGAAATGGACATAAACGCTCCGAAAGTCATATTATCCCAAATAATAGCGTAAAAACATATGAAATATGCAAATGAGCAATCATTTTGATGTGTAATTATTTAAATAAAATGTGGAATATAATGACACATCATGTCGCTGTCTGTGGGGATCTCCAAACCTAGCCCTCTCATTGGCTAGTTACCCAACATCCCTCCATTCGCGCCTACCAACGTCATAAGCACCCTCTCCGCCATCCTCATGGTATCACGCGAACTCCTCATATTCCGACCCCTGTCCCCGGCCCCTTCCATGTGCTAGATCAGCCTTCCGGTGTCCACGATGCTCTCCGAACTCAAAATTAGCACCCCGGAAGTCATCTACTCCCTGTCGATGAAGCCCCTTTCTCTACTCATGCTACCAACGCTCGTCGAGACCCTCGGTTTCCCCTAGGCGGCCCGCCTGGAGCCCGCGAGGGCCCAGGCGGTTCCACCCTGGGCCACCAGGGGCTTGTCGGGTTGATACGAACTAGGGCACAAAAGTGGGTAAAATGGGATTTTTATTTGATAACACACTCAAAGAAAACAAATAGATAACCAGATCTCTAGTTGTAGAGTAGATCCCTTTCTCCTAACTTTTGTAAGGTAAAAGCCAAAACCTCTTCTAGATCTCTCTCTAGGAAAATTGATAGAAAACAAGTACTCAAATATTCGATAAAGACAACTAGGGCCGGCTGGCCGCTTTTATTCCCACTCCGTAATGCATAAAGTAAATACTCCATGACTTGTAGTGTGCATAGCAATTTTACTCATTGGGCTTCCTTTTCTCTTGGACCTCGTGCTTGCGCCTCCTCATTCTCTCGTACGTAACAATCACATCAGAATATTACCACCAATATCATTGTGAACCAGTAATATGGTTAATACGATTTTGTTACTAACAATTAAAAAATCATAAATAATTTTTGAAAAAGATCAACAACAAAGGCAACTTAAATGCTTACAATTCCCTCAGAGAAATGAGAGATTGGATAGCTTTGAACCATGGAACCCACCAACTCCTAACCCCTCAGTATTTCTGTGACACGAAAATCCCAAGTATGAGTAGACATATTACTAATTTTAGATGAAAGATTTGCAACAAAAGATGACTACATCCAATTTTAGACAATCGAGAATAAGAAATTACATGTAAATTACTAATTGGCGAGAGCAATTAATCCGCATGTTAGATTCCACCCATTCAACTGCCATGGGCCGTTTGGGGAGAAAACAAAAAGAAAAAATGCACGGCATGTGTCTTATTCTGACAGTATACCTTCAGCAATAAAAACTAATGCTATCCTCATCCAGTTTTACATGTGGGAAAATATACATTATCTGTTAGCTTATTCAGACAAAACCCATGTTTGGCTGCTGCAATGCCACAATGTTAACATGATGAACATGATGAGTGAACATCTGGGATGAATGAACATTTCAAGCTAACTGAAGGGATGAACATTTCACATTTCATATTTAAGCATAACTGAAGGAATGAACATTTCCAGTTCATCACATTTCACATATATCTGGAAACATGGTGTTTGATTGAAAATTTTCATTTTGATAGCATACTCTCCTTCAGCATAACACAAACATATCTCTATTTGATAGGGTTACACACAAAAATATGACACAAACATATCTCATTTTGATAGCATACTCACCTTCAACATACTTGATTATTAAGACCACCACACAATTGATTATACAAATCACTACACAATTAATAACTACACAAAGAAGAATTTTTTGTAAGCAAAAGGAAATTAATAACTAAACCATTTAGTTGTTGATTACACAATTATCCATATGAAATCAATTTTCCAGATATGATTTACGTTGCCAAAGAACCGTTCAGAACTCTTCAAAGAAGTCAGTTACATTTTCATTTTCAAACAAATCTTCAAAGAGAGTGGATATTTCGATTTTGTAAATGTTTGTGTAATTTACAGAATAAGCAAAAATATGATTTACAAATATCCATATGAAATCAATTTCCGGATATGATTTACTTGCTACCTTGGCAAAAATTGATATCATCTGGATATTTATGTAATTTACAGAATAATAAAAATTAAATTATTGTTGATTACACAATTTAGACTTACTAATTTCATTTTGACAGCATACTTGAAGAATGCAAGATGGAATAGATTGCAAATCATTGTTAGTGATGACAAAGTAACTTCATGTAGTCCAAATTGAGGACTTGCTTCTGCAAATCCAACCGACAGTTCCATCTCCCATAATTTCTATCTGCATCTTTCGTAATGACATATGTAATATCATTATATGGGTTTTATGTCATTGTACTGATTACATATGTAAAGAATAGAAAAATAATGGCAGATTTGAGGATTGTTTTTGAATGCAAGGATGTGGATCAAATATACAGGTAGGGTGATCAAGAACCTGAGTTTGGGCTGGGAAATTGTGTAGGTCTAGCAACGCTTCAACTAAACTCCCCCATCAACTGATTCTGACATGTACACACTGCCTATTGTTTCGAATGATCACAGCAACATACACAATGTTTCATTTGCATTACGATATTGAACCAGTTGAATCACCCCTAGTGTTTCACCCACAATGTATATCGGTCTACATTAATGCAGTCAAGATTTCGGTGTCATCAAGTTCAAATGAATAACAACCTATGCTCAATTTACCTCCATCCATGCTCCTTAAAAATTATCGGGTCTTTAGAAATGGTTTGCAGAGAAATTGTCCATCATTAAGCAGCAAAGCCTACATCACAAAGCATAATGTCATTATTAATTGAAACTATCTCCTTCATCAAAATCCTCATTCTCGCACACTTTGTTCTTGATTGGCCCAAGAATTCCATGAGGAAACCTACTCTATATACGACCAAGTTATGCCACCATCTGTCGATATCTTCATCGCCAAATGTATGTGTTTTCACTTCCAAGAAGCAGCGAGCACAATAAGTCACATGTAAACATCAAAATCCTACCAATAAGAAAAGCAAAAAAGATATCAATTCAGTACCAAAGAATAAATTACAGAACATCAATTGAATCCATTCATCGCTCTGCATGCAAGCACTTTTAAGCAAGACATACAAATGATCGATCAATGAGATCGAGAATTAACCTTTTTCAGCTCATGCGATGAAATTCATTTCTATACTATATGATTCTGATTTTATTTCAGAAAGGTCTTACACCATAATGTATTTATTTGGAACACACAAAATCAATAGTGTTGATGCCCAAAATGACTGAAAATAATGGAGCTGAAGAAAATTTAAAAACTTGGGATGCTGAAATAAAATTTGGAAATAAATAGCTTCCATATCTGAATAAAACCATGTAGAATGAACTATAAGCATATGTATAACTAAAGAAGACAGGACATTGTTGACTATCACTAATACAATTCACAATCATACCAGCTCTCTCAGTCAACAAATGCTTGAACATTATTGATCGGTGGTAAGTTACTTCCCATCCTCACCAACTTCCCTAGCAATCTGGCCACAAATCATCCCAAGCCTAACATTGAACTGACATCAAATCATCCCAAGCTTATTAATAAGTAGATGGAAAGATGAACCCGACACATTCAGTTAACCCACAAATAGCCAAATTCACTTAAGCTCGAACATGCCCCTTAAAACTTCCAAGTTTCGGGATGTCTGTCATATGATATACCATTCACTTGATCGTTCAAAAATAGTAATCTCTAAACCTAAACATGATTACATCGTGACCTAATGCCCAAAATGACCTAACAAAGATAAACATAAATAAAAATAGCTATGATTTGTTTGTATATGCAATTTAGTTCCGACTAGGACATCCAAAGGTGCAAATAAACCACTTTTAGTTTTTAACATCCCATAGCTCGACACGTAATGATATGAAAGCAAATCATAATGATAACAAAATACAAATAATCTGTTAAAAGCATTGTATTTGAGATGTGTACTGCAAGGAGCATATTCTAAATCATCAATTAAAATGTGGATGAATTCATCATGAATAATTCAGATTTTAAGCAAACTAACAAAATCAAGTGAATAACAGGCAGCACATAAACCGTAGAAATAATTTCAGGCTATTTACTGAAAATCAGTAATAAGCAAAATAGTCAATTATCAACCAAATACACTGAATAACAAAACCCAAAAAGAAAGGGTAACAGAATAAGTTATTTGTTAAATTTGAAGCATCAAATCAACAAATTTAAATTGAAAGATCCAAATTAAAAGAAAAAGGAAAACAATTCAAAAATGTAGAAGCATCTAACATGGATGAATCAGAATTTATGTGAAGTAACAAAACAGAAAGACCAGAAAGGTTTAGAACATGGCACATTAATGCTCAAAAAATAGCATATAGCTTTGTGATAAGAATGTGCCAATTCATTTCAACAAAAAAACTTTTTATATTTAGCCAATGAGTGATAGAATGCATGAAAAATGACATAAAAACATCCAGATAGTAACAGATAGTAACAGATAAGTAACTTAGAAAATGGTACTTAGAAAATGGTAATGTGATCTTGTACTCTAAAGAATAACAGGAAGCACGAATCTTTTTTGCCCAAAATAAAAATGTAACTCAATTTGAACTTTGAACGGATATGGTTCAGCTTCTAGGATATTGAAAATCGAAATAAGAATTACATTAATCAAGTGGAGAAATGTCATTCGCCACAAAACCCCTCATGAAAAAAGGTTAAGAAAACTACGCTTGTGTTGACAGTAAATTTATAAGCACAAATGAACTTGCAGCAAGCTTGGCGAATGGCAAGCATAAGGAATGTTTACAGTGATAGTCCTAAAACTTTCAATTCAAAGTAGAACTCTCATTTATCAAATTCTCATTCTTGCATACCTTGTTCTTGATAAGCCCCGAATCGCAAGATGAAGCTTCTCTCTCTCTATCTCTCTCTCTCTCTCTCTCTCTCTCTCTCTCTCTCTCTCTCTCTCTCTCTCTCTCTCTCTCTCTCTAGCAGGTTTTGCCACCATTTGTCAATCTTTTCGTCGCCCCTGTCACCATCTGAGTATTTCAACAAACATCTAATGAGCAATTGATGCGTCCGAAATGTAACCCTAGAGCGACCTAGCTATGGCGCGAATTACACGGAGATAAATCCCCGGCAACGATGCCATAAACTTGATCGACCCGGAATTAACTCCGAAACGATGTCGTCTAACCGCAAGCGCACGGTATAGTGGCAAGCGAGTATCAGACACGGGGAAGCGGTTCTATACTACCTATCTACTCCTAGGTTGAGTTAGACTTGCTGATTTATTAGTGGATGTGGATTGTAGAGTGTCGACTGGTGATGGTTGCGAAAATCGTGTCACTCGATATTGCAAACAAAGGACTCCACACAAAGAAAGAAATAAAAGACTAGGGCTTTAGGTCTCACCACCAGGAACGTCAGATGTCGATGCTTGGTTAAGACTCTTACGTTGCATTGGTTTTATAGGGATTATCACATCCAAGATGTGGAATTCATGGCTCTAAGCGCCATGAATCTAAAGTATCTCTTTAACACGTAGGCGCACATGACACGTGCAATATGAATCGACAATATTCATGCCACTCTCATGGACAGAATGATCTCAGCTCACGCCACTCTTGTGGGTTAGAGCTTCTATATATTTTAGTGGCTCTCATTAACACAATGATGGTAGCCGTCAATTAGTAATATAGTTCATCGATGGATACCATCAAGACACGAGCCAGGCATGGTCACGTGTCCCAATTGAATCCACTAACTCCCTAATTAAGCCTATAGGATACTCCTTAAGCTAATCAATTCCACCGACCGTGGGCACGATCTCAGTACGAGTTCTCCTACAAACTTTGCAAGATCAACCAAATTACGTCCCTAATTATACCAACTCACCATAAAAATCCCAACTTTGCATCTAAATCCTAAAATCCTAGGGTTAATCCATTAGCCCTAGATAGAACTACTCATGCATCATAGGAAAAATAGATGATTCAATAATAGCAAGAGAATTCATCATAGCATGCTTCAAAGAGGTATTCAATAAGAAATCACAAAGAAACAACAATGGAAATAAAGAGGACAAAAGTACTTATCTTGATACAAGGGAGGGTGTCACGCCCCGCTTCCCTAAAATGGAGGCGAGACGTGAGAAGGTCCGCTCAGACTTGGAGCTGTGAGGCTCCAGTCTGTAAAGCGTCTGGATTTAAACCGAGTAGAGGTCCCTGCAAGTGCGATACGGAACAAAAATAATAATAAAGAAAGAGACATAAAATAACCAATCTCAGAATGTCCAAAAATAAGTTTCAACATCACAGAAAAGCCACCAGGCTGGAAAGAAAAAGAGTCTAAAGGCCCAAGCATGGCCAACAAAAGTACAATGTAAGGAAAGTAAAGGTGCTACGCACCGACAACTAACATCAACCTAAAACAGAAGTAACTCAGAACAGTCTCTAAGACTGGTCACTGATGTCCACAAACTCCTCGTCAAACGTAGGCTCAGGCTCAGCGTCGGTGAACATCTCGTCCTCAGCAACGGTCTCTGGCTCAGGGTCTAACATGTGACACCCAAAAGAGCAAGGGGCACATGTCAGCAAGTCTACAAGAGACTTGTGCAAGGAAACTGAAAGTAAAGCAAAGCAACCTAGCAGTTCTAGCATGATGTAATGACATGACAGTTAAGGTATGAGTGCAACAGGTAAAGTAAAGTACAACAAGCATCTAGCATGGCATGGCAAGAGTAGCAAACTACTAACATTCACAAGTCACGTTTTCAAGTCGTGCACAGAGTTCACACCTTACAGCTGAAGTGGCTGTACATGCACACTTCTACGCTGAGTGGTCGCTCAACCCTACCCCTCCACGTGTATCGAGCCAGGGCTTTACCCCCGAACATGGAATGCTCGCTTCTGGATCACTAGCCAGGAAGTGTTTTTGGCATGAGGTTGTGCCTGCAACGCAGGTGCCTAGCCTGAACAAGCAAGTACAAGTATAGTAGCGTGTGCTACGAATGCAACAATCAGACATGGATAGCATGACATGGCAAGCTGTAATTTAAATGCAAACAGATAAGGAATTTAAACATGGCAGTTACAAATGCATGGATGACATGGCAGCATGAACAAAACAAGTTAAAGGGGTTGGATCTAGCTTCGTTATCAAGCTAGATCAAGTGAGGTGACGGATCTAGTTTCGTTGTCAAACTAGATCAAATAGGCGTCTAGGCAGCTATCATTTCACTGCCTAGTCTCTTTTACGCTACGGTACGAAAGTGGCCTAAAACATGGCCTAAACAAGCAACGGGCAAGTTTCACTTGCCTGCAAACCGACGTCTGAATATACCGTCCAAGAGTCCAATCTACCTACGTGCACAAGTCCACCAGCCTACATTCCCATTTTAAATTATCTTAATTAGTGATTCTAAACAATTTAAAACACCAATTTTTATCTTGTTTAGCAGGCAATGGTTGGGGGGTCCTAGGGGTGCAAAACGTTACCTCAACATGACGCGAAAGCTACACTGGCGTCGGGTAGCGACGCCAGAGGTTGAAATATAAGAACGCGCTCCTAGTCCAATTTCCATATCAGATTCCTCGCTCGAATAGTCTGGGCAGCAACCAGATCAACGAACCAAGATTCCAATGCTAGCACGTGTGACGAAGGGGATACGACGTGTCGCAACGTCAAAATAGTCAAAACGGCAATGAGAACGCTGTAGTAGGGCCCACAGCAGTGCTAGGGGTCAATGGGGGACCCACAACAACTCTAGAGAACTTGGGGGGCCCACGGTTGCAAGCGGTACGACGGATGCGGGGTTGCGACGAAAGTCGCTCGGTCAGACCGAGCCGCTGCGAGAGAATCTCTCGGTCAGACCGAGAGATCACAGCGCACGGTCGGTCGCTGTGCTGCGGAGCGCGCTGCAGAGCATGGGTGCTCGGTCACAGCGGGCCGCTGCGGAAGAATCCGTCGGTCGGGCGCTTGTGAGCGGGGGCTGCAGCGATGCGGGTTGCAACGAAGCGGCGATGCGGAGCGGAGCGGGATGCGGGTGTTTTCTCTCGGTCGAACCGAGAGAGGCTCTCAGTCGTAGCGGGGTGCGGGGGTTGCAACGATGCGGCGGGCGACTTGGTGCGGAGCGGAGCGGCGATGCGGGGGCGACTCTCGGTCTGACCGAGCGGATGCAGGGGATTTCCTTGGTCTGGCTGGGCGGCTGCGGGGGTGCGTCTGCGACGAACGTCGCAAGTTGCAATGCAAAAGTTTGGGGGGTTTTGTGATGGCTAGGGCTTGTTTGCTTGAGGGAAATGGATATCCTCAGACTCCTATATATGGTGTAGATGGGTTTGACCAAGTCTAGGGTTTAATTCAAATTAAAATTGCTTTTTAATCAATTTTAAACCCAAAAATTCATCCACGCTATATCTCAAGCAATAGGGGTGCGGCCCAGGGGCTAGGATTTGGGTCAAAAATGTTTTGAAGAGTTATAATCTAATAGAAATTATATTGGGTTGAAAATACTTTAAAACTTAGTATTTAAAAATATTTAAAGCTTGGCCAAAAATGTAAAATAGGTCAAATGAAATCCAAAAATTGTGAGAAAAATATTGGGGTGATCGGGACGACGAGAGAAAAAGTCAGAGAAGAAGAATCACAATATCGATGACGGGAAATGAAACTAAAAATAGAAAGGCCTAAAGACAAAAGTGAAAATCGTGACGTCTCTTCAAACAAGGTCAAATCGTGGGAGAATGACCCGTGAAATGACGTTCTAAATTAGTGCCAAAATTTACTACTCTCAGAGATGATCACAACGGCATATCACATCATAGTGTTCAAAAAAACAAAGACTAAAATAAATACGTGCACATTCAAAAGCACGTGCACGAAGAAGGTACGATCGAAAATCGACCTTTACATCCTCCCCACCTTAGGAATAATTCCGCCCTCGGAATCAACATCAACTACGGCTCCGGAAATAAGTGGGGAAAACTCTCTCTCATGTCATCTTCACGCTCCCAGGTGGACTCCCCAGGGGAACCATGACGCCACTGCACTCGAACCAAGTCGACGGTCTTATTCCTCAGCTGCTTCTGCCGTCGATCCAGAATCTCAACTGGCTGCTGATCATAGGTAAGATCTGGACGAACCGTGATCTATGAGAAATCCACAGCATGGGACGGATCACTGACGTATCGACGTAACTGAGATACGTGAAATACGTCGTGAACTCCCTCCAGCGACGGTGGCAACGCCAAGCGATAAGCCACCGCTCCAACTCTCTCCAGGACGTCAAACGGCCCAATGTACCTCGGACTCAGCTTGCCTCTCTTCCCAAATCGGATAACTCCGCGGTTCAGAGAAATCTTCAGAAAGACATGATCTCCAGGCTGAAACTCCAAAGGCCTCCGTTTAGCATCTGCCCAATGCTTGAAACGGTCCTGCACAATCCTCAGCTTCTCCCAGATGTTTCTTACAACATCCACGGCCTCCACGATCATCTCTGATCCTAACATCTCCCGATCTCCAATGTCATCCCAGCTCAGTGGCGATCGACATTTCTTCCCGTATAGCGCGACGAATGGTGCCATGCCAATACTCGCCTGGTAGCTGTTATTGTAGGAAAACTCAACATGATGGAGATGATCCTCCCAAGATCCCTTGAAGCCCAACATGCACGCCCTTAGCATGTCCTCCAAGATCTGAATCGTCCTCTCGGACTGGCCATCCGTCTGCGGGTGGTACGCCGTGTTGAAACTCAGACTCGTACCCAAGCTCTTCTACAGACTCTGCCAAAATTGAGACGTGAATCTCATGTCTCTGTCTGACACGATACTCACAGGGACTCCGTGAAGTCGTACGATCTCATGCACGATTCACGTTACATCACTATCTAAACTAAGTAAAGGAAATAAAAATGGAGAGTAAAAGAATTTACCTCCATATATCTCCTCGCTAGCGTCTCAGTGGACTGTCCTACTCGGAAGGGAATAAAGTACGCGGATTTGGTCAATCGGTCTACGATCACCCAAATCGCGTCATTCTGATTCGGACTCCGAGGTAGTCCAGTCACGAAATCCATAGTGATGTGTTGCCACTTCCACTTCGGAATCGAAAGTGGTTGTAGCAACCCTGTTGTACGCTGATGCTCCGCCTTTACCTGCTGGCAAACTAGACATTGGCCACACTCCGAGCCACACTCCTCTTCATACCATGCCACCAATAGTTCAGGCAAAGATCCTTGTACATCTTGGTGCCACCAGGATGTACAGAATACGGCAAACTGTGTGCCTCAACCAATAACTCCTCTCTGAAATCCCCAGCTGGCACACACAACCTGGCTCCAAACCTCAATGAACCATCCTCATGAATCAAGAAGTCAGTTCGTAGATCGGCTTCCACCTGCTCCTGTATCTTCACCAGCTTCGGATCTCCAACCTGTCCAGCCTTGATCCTATCCACGATCGTCGACTGTATCTGCATACACATCAACGAAGAAGCCTCTCCAGGAAGAATAATCTCAATACCAGACTCGCAAAAATCCTGCTGCAATCTCCACTGCGAAGTCAACAACATCACCGCTGGAAGTCTGCTCAGCGCATCCGGAACCACATTCACCTTGCCAGGGTGATACTGCAAGTCAATCTCATAATCTGCCATGAGCTCCAACCATCGACGTTGTCGCATGTTGAGCTCCTTCTGCGTAAAGATATACTTCAAGCTTTTGTGGTCGGTGAAGATCTTCACCTTCTCACTCAGCAGGAAGTGCCTCCAAATCTGCAGTGCAAACACGACTGCAGCCAACTCCAAATCGTGTGTCGGGTAATTCTTCTCATGAGCATTAAGCTGACGAGAAGCATACGCAACCACGTGCCCATGCTGGTGCAACACACAACCGAGACCCTTCCCAGAAGCATCGTAAAAGATCTCGAATCCTCCACTCCGATCAGGCACATCAAGAACAGGGGCAGTCGTCAATCTCTCCTTTAGAACATCAAAGGCCTTCTCACAATCATCAGACCAAACAAATGGTACATCCTTCCGCGTCAGTCTGGTCATCGGCTTAGCAATACGGGAGAAGTCCTTAATGAAGTGCCGATAATAACCTGTAAGCCCAAGAAAACTCTGGATATCAGACACTGACTGCAGAATAGGCCACTCTCTGATAGCCTTAATCCTCTCGGGATCCACCGAAATTCCTTCCCCTGACACCACGTGTCCAAGAAAAGCAAACCTATCAAGCCAGAACTCGCACTTGGAATACTTAGCATACAAACGATGCTTCCTCAAGATCTCCAACACTGTCCTCAAGTGCGATGCATGCTCTTCCTCCGACTTTGAATAGATCAGGATGTCGTCAATAAAGATAACGACAAACTTATCTAGAAAGTCGTAGAAGATCAGATTCATCAAATTCATAAATACTGCAGGTGCATTGGTTACACCAAAGGGCATAACCACGAACTCGTAGTGACCATACTTCGTCCTAAACACTGTCTTCGGAATATCTTCCTTCCTCACCTTCACCCGGTGATAGCCACTCCTCATATCCAACTTAGAGAACACCCTCGAACCTCCAAGCTGATCAAAAATGTCGTCTATACGAGGCAATGGGTATTTATTCTTGATGGTCACAGCATTCAGCTCCCTGTAGTCCACACACATGCGACGCGAACCATCCTTCTTCTTCACCAGCAAAACCAGCGCTCCCCACGGAGACACACTGGGATTGATGTAACCCTTATGCAAAAGCTCATCCAGCTGCCTACGCAACTTCTCCAACTCTGCTGGAGCCATACGATACGGCGCCTTCGAAATAGGCTGCGCTCCTGGAATAAGATCGATCGAAAACTCGAGAGCTCGATCGGGCGGCAGTCCAGACATCTCCTCGTGGAAGACGTCGTCGAATTCACGCACCACAGCTGGTCTACTTTGCTCCATCTACATAGCAACGATCTCCATCGGTCTGGCTCAAAATCTGACAGGGCCAAGCGAACTGCTACCTCAACTGAACTTAAACACTGGATGTCCTGGGATCTCGAACACCGCCTCTTCCTCTGACAATCGATCGTAGCATAAAAACTTGCAAGCCAATCCATCCCGAGGATGGCATCATAGTTGATGATTTCGTGGACAATGAAATCAGTGTAAAGCTCATGTCCACAGACCACCAACGGGCAAGAATTGCACCCATGATGCACCGAGATCACTCCGTTTCCTATAACGATGTTCCAACTCATGGGAAGATGGGATGTCGTCAAGGAATGCTTCTCCACGAAGCCACGGGAAATAATGCACATCGAAGCACCAGAGTCGAAGAGGACTCGTGCAGGAAACGTGCAAACCAAAATCACACCTAACAGACAATCTAACAATCAAACCCTATTCTATCAAACATAATATATTCAAGCAACCAAATATAATCTAACAAGCCAAAACTAACTAAGGAAGGAAACAACTAGACAGAGGGTTACCTGCGATAACCTCATCCACAGTCTCGCTCTCCACTGCAGTCATCAGGAAAGCCTGCCTCCTCGGCTGAACAGCCTGCTGAAACGCCTGCTTCTGCGGAATGAGAGGCGCTCCACGTCCAGCATGTACAGGTGCTCTCTGCTGTAACGGCTGAGCTGCAACTGGTCCCCTCTGTAGCTGTGCTCCATCAGGTGCCCTCCTCGTCTGGTTCGCATACTGACAATCCTTCGCTACATGAGTAGCGTCTCCACAAATCAGGCACTGCCCCAGAATTCTCCTGCACTACTCCTTGATGTGGCCAGTCTTGTCGCAGAAATGACAAGTCTTCAGAGTCGGCCCACCTGGCCTCTTGAACTGCACTGGCTGTTTAGGCTTGAACCCAGGCCTAACCACTACTCTGGCCTGCTCCATAGGCCTCTTCCCAGCTCCAGAAGTATGTCCTCTCTTCTGCCTCGTAATCAGCTCCTGCCTCCTAGCAGCTACCAGCAACTTCTGATATGACTCCAGATCTGACGAAGACATCAGGCTCTGCAAGTCTAGGGAAAGACCCTGTAGAAACCTTTGAGCCTTCTCCTCAGCTTCCTCCACCATCTTCGGTGCGAAGCGACTCAGCCTGGTGAACTCCTGATGGTACTGGTCCACTGTCAGATTTCCCTGCTTCAGCTCAATGAATCGCTGCAACATCTCCCTCCTGGCAGCCTTCGGAAAGTACTCCTCATCGAACCTGGACTTGAATGTAGCCCAAGGTATCGGCTTCACCAACAGCTCCTCTTCTGCATCCCACCAGTTGCGGGCATTATCCCTGAGCTGCTTCTTCACCAATTCAACCCATCCAGCCGGGTTGTTCTTCGACATCTTCAGATTATCCTCAGTGTTCCTGATCCACTCCTCAGCAGCCAACGGTCCTTCAGATCCATCAAAGTAAGTCGGGCCCAGCTCCCGAAACTGCTTCGCTCCTGGCTCGAAGCGAGAGACATTCTGGGTATTCTGAAGCATACCATGCAGCACCTGCATCATCTGATGCATCATCTTCATGATCTCGGCATTGGTGGGCTCTCTATCCGGCACCTCAACACGATTGGGCCCACCACCAGCTCGGGTCTGTCGTCTTCCTGCCATCTAATGACATAGGAAAACGATATAAATTAGACTCAAAGCTTATGACTCGGATGTCGAAATTTATTTATTGGACGTCTTATAATTATTATCGTTGTTCCAAAAATTCACAGTTGCAAGAGGACCTGCATGGGCCACCAACAAAACATGTCACGCCCCGCTTCCCTAAAATGGAGGCGAGACGTGAGAAGGTCCGCTCAGACTAGGAGCTGTGAGGCTCTAGTCTGTAAAGCGTCTGGATTTAAACCGAGTAGAGGTCCCTGCAAGTGCGATACGGAAAAAAATAATAATAAAGAAAGAGACATAAAATAACTAATCTCAGAATGTCCAAAAATAAGTTTCAACATCACAGAAAAGCCACCAGGCTGGAAAGAAAAAGAGTCTAAAGGCCCAATCATGGCCAACAAAAGTACAACGTATAGAAAGCAAAGGTGCTACGCACTGACAACTAATAGCAACCTAAAACAGAAGAAACTCAGAACAGTCTCTAAGACTGGTCACCGGTGTCCACAAACTCCTCGTCAAACGTAGGCTCAGGCTCAGCGTCGGTGAACACCTCATCCTCAGCAACGGTCTCTGGCTCAGGGTCTAACATGTGACACCCAAAAGAGCAAGGGGCACATGTCAGCAAGTCTACAAGAGACTTGTGCAAGGAAACTGAAAGTAAAGCAAAGCAACCTAGCAGTTCTAGCATGATGTAATGACATGGCAGTTAAGGTATGAGTGCAACAGGTAAAGTAAAGTACAACAAGCATCTAGCATGGCATGGAAAGAGTAGCAAACTACTGACATTCACAAGTCACGTTTTCATGTCGTGCACAGAGTTCACGCCTTACAGCTGAAGTGGCTGTACATGCACACTTCTACGCTGAGTGGTCGCTCAACCCTACCCCTCCACGTGTATCGAGCCAGGGCTTTACCCCCGAACATGGAATGCTCGCTTCTAGATCACGAGCCAGGAAGTGTTTTTGTCATAGGTTTGTGCCTGCAACGCAGGTGCCTAGCCTGAACAAGCAAGTACAAGTATAGTAGCGTGTGCTACGAATGCAGCAATCAGACATGGATGGCATGCCATGGCAAGCTGTAATTTAAATGCATACAGATAAGGAATTTAAACATGGCAGTTACAAATGCATGGATGACATGGCAGCATGAACAAAACAAGTTAAAGGGGTTGGATCTAGTTTCGTTGTCAATCTAGATCAAGTGAGGTGACGGATCTTGTTTCGTTGTCAAACTAGATCAAATAGGCGTCTAGGCAGCTATCATTTCACTGCCTAGTCTCTTTTATGCTACGGTACGAAAGTGGCCTAAAACATGGCCTAAACAAGCAACGGGCAAGTTTCACTTGCCTGTAAACCGACGTCTGAATATACCGTCCAAGAGTCCAATCTACCTACGTGCACAAGTCCACCAGCCTACATTCCCATTTTAAATTATCTTAATTAGTGATTCTAAACAATTTAAAACACCAATTTTTATCTTGTTTAGCAGGCAATGGTTGGGGGGTCCTAGGGGTGCAAAACGTTACCATAACACGACGCGAAAGCTACACTGGCGTCGGGTAGCGACGCCAGGGGTTGAAATATAAGAACGCGCTCCTAGTCCAATTTCCATATCAGATTCCTCGCTCGAATAGTCTGGACAGCAACCAGATCAACGAACCAAGATTCCAATGCTAGCACGTGCGACGAAGGGGATACGACGTGTCGCAACGTCAAAATAGTCAAAATGGCAATGAGAACGCTGTAGTGGGGCCCACAGCAGTGCTAGGGGTCAATGGGGGACCCACAACAACTCTAGAGAACTTGGGGGGCCCACGGTTGCAAGCGGTACGACGGATGCGGGGTTGCGACGAAAGTCGCTCGGTCAGACCGAGCCGCTGCGAGAGAATCTCTTGGTCAGACCGAGAGATCACAGCGCATGGTCGGTCGCTGCGCTGCGAAGCGCGCTGCAGAGCGTGGGCGCTCGGTCACAGCGGGCCACTGCAGAAGAATCCGTCGGTCGGGCGCTTGGGAGCGGGGGCTACAGCGATGCGGGTTGCAACGAAGCGGCGATGCGGAGCGGAGCGGGATGCTGGGGTTTTCTCTCGGTCAGACCGAGAGAGGCTCTCGGTCGTAGCGGGGTGCGGGGGTTGCAATGATGCGGTGGGCGACTTGGTGCGGAGCGGAGCGGCGATGCGGGGGCGGCTCTCGGTCAGACTGAGCGGATGCAGGGGATTTCCTCGGTCTGGCTAGGCGGCTGCGGGGGTGCGGCTGCGACGAACGTCGCAAGTTGCAATACGAAAGTTTGGGGGGTTTTGTGACTGCTAGGGCTTGTTTGCTTGAGCGAAATGGGTATCCTAAGCCTCCTATATATAGTGTAGATGGGTTTGACCAAGTCTAGGGTTTACTTCGAATTAAAATTGCTTTTTAATCAATTTTAAACCCAAAAATTCACTCACACTATATCTCAAGCAATAGGGGTGTGGCCAAGGGGCTAGGATTTGGGTCAAAAATGTTTTGAAGAGTTATAATCTAATAGAAATTATATTGGGTTGAAAATACTTTAAAACTTAGTATTTAAAAATATTTAAAGCTTTGCCAAAAATGTAAAATAGGTCAAATGAAATCCAAAAATTGTGAGAAAAATATTGGGGTGATCGGGACGACGAGAGAAAAAGTCAGAGAAGACGGATCACAATATCGATGATGGGAAATGAAACTAAAAATAGAAAGGCCTAACGACAAAAGTGAAAATCGTGACGTCTCTTCAAACAAGGTCAAATTGTGGGAGAATGACCTGTGAAATGACGTTCCAAATTTGTGCCAAAATTTACTATTCTCAGAGACGATCACAACGGCATATCACATCATAGTGTTCAAAAACAAACAAAGACTAAAAAAATACGTGCACGTTCAAAAGCACGTGCACGAAGAAGGTACGATCGAAAACCGACCGTTACAGAGGGGCATAGGGCATAGCCTAACTCCCAAAAGATCATCTCCAAAACTCCTAAGAAAATGAGATCTAAGCTACAAACAGTATCCCCAAAAAGTCCTCTTTTCTTATGACGGCTACCCATCATATATATTCCCCTCTAAAACCCTAGCAAACAATCCAAAAATCCACCTGAAAATTCATGCCCAAAGCCAAATCTGGATGCAACTTAAGTTCTGGGCCCACGACGGCTCGGGTCGAGTAGCCCCCTACTCGGTCGAGTCAGTAGTATGGTAGATATTCCTCCAAAAAACACTGCTCTGCCTACTCGGACCGAGTAGGGCCTGCTCGGTCGAGTAGTGATTCGGGTTCAATATTACATATTTAACCCCCCATTTAGCCCTATTTTGTGCTCATGTGATGCTACATTGTTCTCTAATTCATACGTATTTTGTACACAATTATTTATTAGAGAAAACACCTTATTTGAGCACAAAACAGCAATTAACGAAGTATTTCTGCACTTTTTATATTTTTCATGGCAAGCTCTCGATCTCACGATTCCAACGACTATTTATTTGTATTTTTCTGAGATCTGTGCTAATTACTATGAATTTTTGAAAGCAGAATACCATTTAATTGGGGAAATACGCAAAAAATACGAATATACGGTCGC
This sequence comes from Scilla litardierei, assembly GCA_030789695.1. Taxonomy (NCBI): domain Eukaryota; kingdom Viridiplantae; phylum Streptophyta; class Magnoliopsida; order Asparagales; family Asparagaceae; genus Scilla; species Scilla litardierei. The sequence continues at coordinate 104,957,586 of CM061142.1, forward strand.
GGACCAATAACGGAGTGACACGTGGCGGCCATCCAGCGTTCCCTGCCCACATCGAACGGCCTAAACTTTGGGGCGACTCGGCTTTAGTATGGCCGTTGGATCGAGATCCAACGGCCCGAAACGAAACAAAACGCAGAAGCAAACGTAGACATTTTTGCGGGCAACGTGGCTACGTTTAAGCCGTCGATCACGCATCTAACAGTGAGAATCACATATCACGATTCGGGTGACGCGGCTTCATTTGGATCGTCCGATTGATATCCAACGGCGGAGAGCGAAGAAATTTCGAAATCGACATCGCGAGGCGATCGGCGCTTATGGGACACGCGTCAGCAGCATATTCAGCCCGCTCTTTGATCTTCAGCCTAGATGCTCTTCACGACAGATACGTAGCGATTCGACGAGGGATGATCATGGGCGTTGGATGGTGATCCAACGGGCTGGATCGATGCGGATTCGAACGCGACGAGCGGGCGGCGTGGATTAAATATGACCGTTGGATATAGATCCAACGGATGATGTCGATCCCGCACTGAACAGTGAACGAAGCGGAGAGCGGTTAAATCCCAACCGCACGATCCCCCATCCGACGGTCCAAGATTAATCCGATGCGAACTCAATTTTCAAGCGGGCGCGGATCCGATAGGGATGGACACGTGGCGAGCTCTCGACAGACCCCGCTCGGATCAACGGTGGAGAATTGCTCCGACTGAAGTGGAGCGGGTTTGGGCGGTAAATGGAGCGGTTTGGTAACCTGCTAACCCTATTAAACCTGTAATGCCTCTATATAAGGTATTCCTAGGGTTTTTGGGCGTATACAAGGAGATAGGGGCGTATTTTGAGCGTATTGGAGGCTCTAGGAGCCGTATTTCGCCAGGGAAAAATTCTGTAAAATTCCAGAGGATATTTTTATTATTTCCAGAGAGTTTTGGTGTATATCATGGAGATTTGGTGATGAATTCTTAACTTAAAATCCGTATTTTGGTGTTTTTCATCGTATTTTGCTATTAGATCAATGTATTTTGTGATGAAACTTGTTTATTCTTACACCATGAGTAGCTAAATTGTTATTGTGCATGGTATAGCGTAGTTAGGAGATATTATTTGTGTTTATTTGGTTGTATTCCTTGTGGTAAATCGTTAAACATCATTAAAGTTGTAATCTTTGGTCGTAAATCGTCTTTTTCATCTTCCAAAAGAAGTGATTGAGTTGATGATCGCCCCAAAAGGGTGAGTTTTGATCTCCCCAACAGGGAGTTTCATATTGTAGCTTTGATCTCTCCAAAAGAGAGTTTCATATCGTATTATAACTTTAGCGACGATCTTATTGAATATTGTGATTTAACCCCCAAAAGGGCATCTTCCGATGAATTGCTCCCAAAAGGAGAATTCATTGAGTTATATTGGGTATTTTCCGGTGAATTGCTCCCAAAAGGAGAATTCATTGCGTTATACTTGTCAACCAAATTAATACGAATCATTGATCCTAACGAACACATACCATGTGCATACTCTTTATAGGTATTTTCATACACGAATTTCCTTGTTTATATTGTTCACGTATTCACATCACCCTCACCGCCATCATTGTTGAAGTGGTTAGTTTCTTTTCGTAGGCTTTCTATTTGATTTGAATTGTGGTTGCAACAGATTTCCTCCTGAGGATTCGACATCTGGACTCCCAGATTATATTACTTGTACGGACTCTTGAGCTTGAGAGAGAGCACCTTTTCGGAGCCCACCAAGTTTTTGGCGCCGTTGCCGGGGAGGAATGGTTTGTGACTATGGTTTATTTCATTTAGAGGACCTTCGGTGAGATCTTTCCACTTTACTGTATATAAATTTTTAGTTAATCTTTTGTACATAAACTTTTGTTTTTTTAAAAAAATGGATTATATGAATTTCTATTGCACGAACAATATGTATGATGCACGGTTTGCTAATGCACACAAACACAGGATGGAAAAGCTCAAGATTGTAAATTTTAATCAAACCGATTGTGAAACTTTCTTTCAGGCCTGGAGGAGGTTCACAAACATACTATCGAGCTATCCGCAGCATGGGTACACAAATGAAGAGCTTATGGTGTCCTTCCTAGATGGGCTACGACCACAGCTGCAGGAATTATTGGGAGGCATGACACCGACAGAGGCGTGGGAATACATGGAGTCTCTGTAAGAAAATGAAGAAACCAAGGAAGAGACTTCAGAGAGCGATTCAACGGAGCCTTTGTGCCTTGATCAAGAAGATCAAAGCGTAGACGTACCTTTGCAATCCTTGAGAGAGGAAGCTTACCTGATTATTCAGACACAGGAGGCCACATCCCTTCAATTCCAAGAGAATTTCCTTGCGCGGAGTCGGCAGATTCAGAAATCCATTGAAGATTTTAATTTGATTGCCGCTTGCTTAGAAGAAAATAATTCTTTTGATATTCAACTTAAAGAATCTAATACGAGTTTATCTTCTATTGCAGGTATATCGGGCGAGCCATGTCACGTTAAGGGCAAAAATAATATCTACATGGCAGAAAGTGTGTGCAAAAGAGAGGACGAGCTAGCAATTTTGGATGAACGAGAGGAGGAGACAGCTAGGGACAAGGGTTTTGAGATTATCGCCATGGATTCAGAACCATGCCCTCCTCCAGTTTTGTCACAAAATCATTTACCCCTCTCCCCAACGATCGAGCATCATACCAGAGTAGTGCATATCTTTCAGGGAGTAGTCGTCAACTTGCTTTAATTTCTTTCACTTATTTTGATGACTACGTTTGGAATAATTTTATTGCGAAGAATCTTAAACTAATTTGGACTGACATAACTCATCTCTTGCAGGACATTGGTAAACAACTTATAGAGATGCTTGGAGTTGTGTTGATGGAGTCCAAATTAGATTCCGGAGGAAAAATAAGCGCCGAGGGGCGCAAGGAGCAAATTGAACAACTTCCTCCACAATTAAAGATTCAGGATCCGCCATTTGATCACGGTGTGTTCTTTCCAGTAGTGTAGTTTTTATATGCTTTCTAGGTTGCTTGCTTGAATAAACTCGTACCCCTTTCGACATTGAGGACAATGTCCATCTTTAGTTGGGGGGTGTGTATGAGACCTTAGGATTTTTTTTTTCAAAAATAAGGTTAAGATAAGAATAAATCACCAAATCTCATCTTTTAAAACTCCTTCATATGCCACAAATTCGGATGATTACGCATTAATTGAGTTCTAAAAATTGTTTATGGCTTGATTGAATTATTTTTCCTTCGTGGAATTACCGTTAATATGATATTCATGAAAATTTTCAATTGCCTTGATTAATATCTCGAAATAGTTTGAATTTATTTCATGCATGCTAATGTGATGAAAAAGTATACACGATTTATTGGAATAGTCTTCAAGTTGAAGAGGAATTTGGCCATTGTTATTAATGTTTATGTTCGAAAATATGGGTGTTGAGTTGCTTACAAAGAAAAAAAGAAAAGAAGCGAAGAAGAAAAAAAAATGAATGAAAAATGAATGAAGAAAAATGAATGAATAAGTATGTCACTAATAAATAACTTGGTTGGCTCGAGTAGTACAGTCCGAGGGGTCCTTCTTGGCCTAATGCCTTATTATCGTCTGATTTGGGAGCCATTGACCAGAAACTCACTCATTTGATGGAGCGATCCAAGTTATACATTTTTCTGTGAATGTTGCTTGATGCACGTTACGCAGAACTAATAAAAGAAAAGAAGTGTCGAATAAACTAAGCAACCTCAATGCCCATGACTTGAACGATATTTGTGAAATGCCAATTCCTTGGAAACAAGAAAACTAGAGAAAAACGACGTGTTATACTTTCGCTTGCGCAAAACGATGCTTGCATGTTATTTATTCATATTAAAGTAGAGAAAATATCATGTGATTGATTTTGTTCATGGATGTTGTATATTGATAGTCTAGATCATGTTGGAAAGCGTATTATTGAGCCATGCCATAAGCGATTGATGGACTTTATTGTTTTATTAATCATCCGTATTAATCGCTCTTTTTGCTAGAGACTAGCAAATCGCTAGTTGGGGGGTGTGATTCGGGTTCAATATTACATATTTAACCCCCCATTTAGCCCTATTTTGTGCTCATGTGATGCTACATTGTTATCTAATTCATACGTATTTTGTACACAATTATTTATTAGAGAAAACACCTTATTTGAGCACAAAACAGTAATTAACGAAGTATTTCTGCACTTTTATATTTTTCATGGCAAGCTCTCGATCTCACGATTCCAACGACTATTTATTTGTATTTTTCTGAGATCTGTGCTAATTACTATGAATTTTTGAATGCAAAATACCACTTAATTGGGGAAATACGCAAATAAATACGAATATACGGTCGCGGACCAATAACGGAGTGACACGTGGCGGCCATCCAGCGTTCCCCGCCCACATCGAACGGCCTAAGCTTTGGGTCGACGCGGCTTTAGTATGGACGTTGGATATCCAACGGCCCGAAACGAAACAAAACGCAGAAGCAAACGTAGACATTTTTGCGGGCAACGTGGCTACGTTTAAGCCGTCGATCACGCATCTAACGATGAGAATCGCAGATCACGATTCGGGCAACGCGGCTTCATTTGGATCGTCCGATTGATATCCAACGGCAGAGAGCGAAGAAATTTCGAAATCGAAATCGCGAGGCGATCGGCGCTTATGGGACACGCGTCAGTAGCATATTCAGCCCGCTCTTTGATCTTCGGCCTAGATGCTCTTTGCGACGGATACGTAGCGATTCGACGAGGGATGATCGTGGGCGTTGGATGGTGATCCAACGGGCTGGATCGATGCGGATTCGAACGCGACGAGAGGGCGGCGTGGATTAAATATGACCGTTGGATATAGATCCAACGGATGATGTCGATCCCGCACTGAACAGCGAACGAAGCGGAGAGCGGTTAAATCCCAACCGCACGATCCCCCATCCGACAGTCCAAGATTAATCCGATGCGAACTCAATTTTCAAGCGGGCGCGGATCCGATAGGGATGGACACGTGGCGAGCTCTTGACAGATCCCGCTCGGATCAACGGCGGAGAATTGCTCCGACTGAAGTGGAGCAGGTTTGGGCGGTAAATGGAGCGGTTTGGCAACCTGCTAACCCTATTAAACCCGAAATGCCTCTATATAAGGTATTCCTAGGGTTTTTGGGCGTATACAAGGAGATGTGGGCGTATTTTGAGCGTATTGGAGGCTCTAGGAGCCGTATTTCGCCAGGGAAAAATTCTGTAAAATTCCAGAGGATATTTTTATTATTTCCAGAGAGTTTTGGTGTATATCTTGGAGATTTGGTGATGAATTCTTAACTTAAACTCTGTATTTTGGTGTTTTTCATCGTATTTTGCTATTAGATCAATGTATTTTGTGATGAAACTTGTTTATTCTTGCACCATGAGTAGCTAAATTGTTATTGTGCATGGTATGGCGTAGTTAGGGGATATTATTTGTGTTTATTTGGTTGTATTCCTTGTGCTAAATCGTTAAACGTCGTTAAAGTTGTAATCTTTGGTCGTAAATCGTCTTTTTCATCTTCCAAAAGAAGTGATTGAGTTGATGATCGCCCCAAAAGGGTGAGTTTTGATCTCCCCAAAAGGGAGTTTCATATTGTAGCTTTGATCTCTCCAAAAGAGAGTTTCATATCGTATTATAACTTTAGCGACGATCTTATTGAATATTGTGATTTAACCCCCAAAAGGGCATCTTCTGATGAATTGCTCCCAAAAGGAGAATTCATTGAGTTATATTGGGTATTTTCTGGTGAATTGCTCCCAAAAGGAGAATTCATTGCATTATACTTGTCAACCAAATTAATACGAATCATTGATCCTAACGAACACATACCATGTGCATACTCTTTATAGGTATTTTCATACACGAATTTCCTTATTTATATTGTTCACGTATTCACATCACCCTCACCGCCATCATTGTTGAAGTGGTTAGTTTCTTTTCGTAGGCTTTCTATTTGATTTGAATTGTGGTTGCAATAGATTTCCTCCTGAGGATTCGACATCTGGACTCCCAGATTATATTACTTGTACGGACTCTTGAGCTTGAGAGGGAGCACCTTTTCGGAGCCCACCAAGTAGGGAGCTGCTCGGTCGAGTAGGTGGCTGCTCGGTCGAGTCGTCAGGAAGTCTGAATTCATTGTCCAAAGCTACGCTCTGCCTGCTCGGACCGAGTAGGGTCTGCTCGGTCGAGTAGGTAGCTGCTCGGTCGAGTAAGTAGCTGCTCGATCGAGTTGTCACTCTGCTTGGTCGAGTAGGTGGCTGCTCGGTCAAGTAGGTGGTCGAAAACAGGTTTCAGCACTGCAGCATCAGCTTGTAGAAATTCTCCAAAGCTCATCCAACCTCCGATTGGCGTATTCTTGATGGATTTGGAACTATCTTGAAGTCTACTATCTGGAAAAAATATCAGAAAAATGCTGAAAAATCCCAGGTGATAGAAGATTTGAAAAGAGTGTATGGCTGTCCTGTTTCCAGCACTTTCGGTTGCTTGATTCCTTCGTCGCATCATAGCTCGATTGAGCGCTATGGAGCACTCGACTGAGCGACCTGGAATCCATGAGTCACGGTATTATAGAACCATGCTTTCTTCATTCTCCTCTTCTTCGATCCTTATCTATTGCCACTTCATTGCTCTCCAGCAGCTTTAAGTCACCGAACGTGACGCCTCAGGAGTTTCGGTGTCGAAGTACGTGCTCTGTCCTCCAGTATACTCCAAATCACTCGATATTTCCTGAAATGCGACCAAATGCTCTTAAAGTACAATAGTTACAATTATGAGCGTAAAAACGTATGAAATATGTAATTGAGCAATTATTTTGACGTGTAATCATATAGATAAAACGTGGAATATAATGACACATCAAAATTTCCTAAGCTTGCCTCTTACTCGTCCTCGAGGAAGACTAGTAAGAAGTGAACACGTGAGAAGGATACAATGGAGATGTGAGGTGGTGGCGTGTAATGGAGACAAGGGGTTCAACCTTAAATTCAGAAAATATAAGAACCCAAGGTGTGCAAGATCTTGTGAACACAAGTCAAAATGAAATTAGAACACATATACACAACAAATACTTAAATCTCGCTCAAATTAAAATAACGTGGATTTCAATAAATGTAATGAACTTGATAAGCGATAAAATGAGAGTAGAGTTATATAATGGCATAGTTTATCATGCAATATACTAAGTTCACAGAAATGAAACCAATGTCCACAACTTATTCTCTAAGCAGTATAATATGTCATGATCAAACGTTTTCAAGCATGCACAGTATTTTGTTATACTTCATGGAATGAATTTAGCAAATTTAATCAAGGTAAGGCATCACCACACTACGACCATTTCAAGACTCCTAGAACCCATTAACTTTGCCAAGTCTTTGTTCTATATAGAAATGGAGATAAGGAAATGTGATTTTTTGTACTTTTTATATTGCTTTTGGCTATATAAATATTTCATATACATTTTTCTTTCTTTATATACATGAGATAACTCAATATATACAAAAAGCGGCATATGCATCCCAGACCAGACGGTCTTAGGGCATTGGGTTACAAAGAACCCCTAGGGCCTTTTATTCAGGATATTTGTTTGATTTTTGCATTTTTGGGATTTTGCAAATTCATGTAAACACGATGGAATGCAAAACATGATCAAAAATCATTTATTGCCTATTCACAAAAGAAAAGAAAAAAGCATAGAATCTAGACATGGCTCGGTTTCAGGAATCCTAACCATCACTACTTTGGTTGTCGTGGGGTTATCCTATCTCTTTTGAATCACTAAACATCCATGAAGCAATAGAATTATCAATCAAATCACGCAAGAGTCAAATAATTTTCAGATTTGATTCATTCATTTTTAGCTTAACTGTTTCGAGAATATGGTTGTGAAACTATGGATTCTACTATGAAAAAGCATATTAACAAAGATACGTTAATCAAAGAATCGAACTCTAATCTAACAGGTATCAAAGTTCACAAAAAAATAAATCCACGTTATTTCATAGAAAATGAAGCATATGAGACATAAATATAGAGGTGAGCATGGTTCATATGGAAATTTCGAAGTGTGTTTCACGATGAGGCAAAGTACGTGCATTATGCGCTCCCCCAAGCTTAAACACCACATTGTCCTCAATGTGTGTATGATATAAGTAGAGGACAACGACAAGATAAGGGGGCCATTCAACAAAATAGTTTCTTTCCCCAAGCTTAAACATCACATAAAAATTGGGGGGAGAGACGAAATAAGCGCCAAATATAAGGGTGGGCATGGATGATAAATAGTGGGTTGGGTGCAAAAGATAATTGAGCCATCATATGGGGTGAATTTATTAAACTAAGAAATCATATAAAATCATATACGGTCCTCTGGCTGCCGAGAGGATTCGTGATTATTTAAAGCATAAAATTCTACTCTATATCTACACTACTAGATTGGTACCACCTGTAGCAAAAGGCGGGTCCAATATCTTTATTGGTGTAGGCAGCTGCTCTATCTGCACTTTTTGTGGCTCCGCCAAGTGCGTATCTCCACGGTCTCCATCAGATTCCAGCAATGCGGCTTCCAGCATCTCTCCAAGGACTCCACGTATACACTGGAAGAGATAAGCCAAATCAATCTGATGTGGATAATTTTTCCCTAACATAAAAGTATTCCAAATAAGGTCATCAAAAGAAATATTCAAGATAAAGATCGGTTGACGACACTTCTCTGAAAATGTACCTCCGCTTTCATGCACCACGACAGGCAACTCTCTGTCGTTTGTCTCGGGCTTTTCAAGCAACTCTGGCGTATGAGTGTGGGTCTCATCAGGCCACTCCTCATCATCGTTAGATCATCCTAGCTCACCTCCCGATCATATTCAATCGCATCTATGGTAGGTGGCTCCTCGCTTTCCTCCTCGTATATGTCCCATCGTGCCTCTTGATCATATGTATGTGTATCCTGAAAAAGGCACAATGAGTCATCAAAATACGAATCATGGTAGACATCATACACGGGAGGGGAATCAAATATAAGAAACGAGGGGATAGAGAGATCTCCCTGAATGGGAGCCATAACCTCTATGGGATAGTCCTTGGCGTCAGTGGAAGGGTGGGCCTCTGAGGGATGTTCAGCCTCTGTAGAAAGTGGAGGTGGCTGCGACGGCTCAAAAGGAGGAGGATAATGCTCGGGATCCTCAAAGTGCATAATACCTCCCCCAAGCTGAAAGTGGACATCCTCCTCAGGCTCCTCAGGTATAGATGGCAATGTAAACTTCATTTTCTCCTTTTTATGCCTCCTTCTTCATTTTTGTCCTGGAGCTCGAGGCACCCGATTGCATGGCTTGGCCTTCTCAATGGTAGGTGCAGGTTGCACTGTGGGATCAGGTATCTGGTAGGGAGACAAGCAGGACGCTAAAATATCCTCAGACTCTCTAGGTATGGAAGTGAATGCGTCACCCTTGGATGCATGGTTGAACCAGAGGACGCACAAGTGCACGCCTTCCACTCCCAAGCGTAGGAGTGTCAATGCAATAAAAATAACCGGTGAGTATCGGGTCGGATCACAGGGACAAGTCGTTCTATAGTCACAAAATTGATCGATAAAGAAAGATAAAGCGTGTTACAACCACCTCGCTAAAACGGTGGAAAAGTGTGGAAAATATGTGTGGTGAAATTACAATCCTATCCTAAGTGGCTAGGGTTAGAGAACCAAATGAGGATTTAGGATAGCAAGGTGAGAGAGCATGGGTTGTATGTTCATTAAGATTGGTGTTAATCAAGTTCTAATTACCGCATATAACTCAATTGATCATCCGGCTAAGGACACTCAATCGGAAAATTTGTCATTAAAAAACACAACAACTTGCAATAGGGATGGATATATCTGTAGGGATCGTCTAACCCTTGCAATACTAACAACACACACTAGAGGGGGGTGAATTGTTTAATGGCAATAAAATTGTCCAAATAAAATTTAACTTGCAAATGCGGAATTATAAGTGCAAGAGGAATTAGATGGCACAATCAATCCAAACGCAAACACAAAGAATTACCCGGGTTCCCCAAACTTGGGTACATCCAGCCACACCAATATTCACTATATTCCCACACAGAGAAGTGAATACAAATCTCACAAGGAGATACCTCACAAAGAGGATTTATTCCCTACACAAGGACCCAACCAATCTTACATAAGGATCAAGACTCCCACACAGAGAATCACTAACTCCCACTCAGAGAATTAGGGTTAGCCCTACACTAGGACACTAGAACTCCCACAAAGAGAGTTAATTCCCACAAAGAGAATTCCCTAGTCCCACAAAGAGACAACCTCCCACAAAGAGAGAAACTCCCACAAAGAGAGTATCCTAATCCCACAAAGAGAAATAGGAAAACAAATTACACCCTGTAAAGTAAATACTCTTACCTATGCCTTGAGATGCTTACTCATGAATGAATGCAAGGCATGGAAGAGGATCTCCAAGTGTTGGAATATGCTTGAGAGCACTTGGATGATGTCCCTTGAGCTGGACTTCAATGCATGAAGGAAGATGAATGCTCAAAGAAGGGAAATGAGGGAGCTTGAGAGTGGCTTAAAGATCTCTTGAGATTTTCAATAGAATCAAGAGTAATCAAGAATCAATCAAGAAAGTTAAGCAAAGGCAGCACACTCATATATATAGGAATCCTATATCAAGCCCAAAAACCCAAAGAAACAGCCAAATAATCAAATCTGCAACGGCTAGAAACTGGGTGAAAACGACAGGAACAGTCGACTGATGATCATAAGACAGTCGACTGATCAACGGCTAGAAAATATCCAACGGCTATAATCTGAGCCAGGACAGTCGACTGACGAAGTCAATACAGTCGACTGACAAACAGGACAGGCGCCTGTTAAACCTTCAGCAGACGACTGCTGCAGGGGATGGAACGAAACAGAGAGCTGCACTCTTTCTCCAATTCTTCGAACAGGCGACTGATGTTAATACTACAGTCGACTGTCTAATAGTCAGGCGAATATACATTCTTCATCAGTCGACTACTGTAAAGTATGGAGAGAAGACAGAGAGATGCAGAGATTGCAATTACGCTAGACAGGCGACTGGTGGCCAAATATCAGGCGACTGTAAATATACAGGCGGCTGAAAATCTGATCAACAGGCGACTGTGCGTAAAGCCCAAGTTTGAGTCAATTGAAATGTTGACTTGAGCTGTGAAAATCAAGCGACTGTAGAAGGATCTACAGGCGACTGGAGATCACCCAGTCGGCTGTGTTTCCCTCAACAGACGACTGACCGAAAGAGTGAACCTATTGGGTTGAATTCTATGATAATCCTAAGGTTCACTAAGATGGTTGAATGCATGAGCATGAATGAGCAAACCATCTAGCAAGGCATTACATCAACCCTAGACTCAAAAAAAAGAGAGAAAGCAATAAAGTAAATTACATGGATTACAATGCTTTCATAAGAGTCTAAGTCTTCAATCTTGATGCCTTGATTGCTCTCCATCATCTCCAAGCTTTGGCACTCCTTGAGTCCAAACTTTGGCTCTTCTTCACATGATGTCCTTCCTTACACCAAGTGATTAGTCTCCAAGAAAGATATCCTTGAAATAAACTGAGAGACTAAAACAAGAGATTCATTAGCAACAATATAATGTTGTGGTCATCATCAAAATAAGATTGGTATGAAACACCAATACTCAACAATCTCCCCCCTTTTGATGATGACACACATTATGTAAATCATAAAGAATTAAAGCACAATGCTAAAGATCTCCCCCTACTTATATGCACCAATTAAATAATGTGCTACACAAAGGTAAATACTCATAAACCAATAACAACATGGTGACATATAATAGGCATGGGTTACATAAACCAATTGCAAAGAATAAAGTCATGCAAACATGAATGGTTTATCTAAACCCATATATCTCTCCCTATAGATATATCTCTCCCCATATGCATAAGTATATATATCTCCCCCTATAGATATGATCACATAATGCATATATCTCTCTCCCTTGACATCGTCAAAAAGGTGGACATCAAAAATATCCCCCTTTATCATCTTAACCAAGATGTGACAATATGCAAGAAAAGAAAGATATGTATGATACCAAATATAAAATTTAGTGGGTATCAATTCACTATCCCATGCTCCCCCTAGATCATAGAAATGGTCAACTTTTGACTTCTAGGATCTAATACCATTTAATTAATGGAGCCATGGGCCATAAGTGTATCAAAGCAATAAATATGAAGAGAATCAAGCTTAAAAGATACACAAAGATATTGCCAAAACAAATAAAACATGAAACATGTTGGCAATAAACAAGTGGTTTGGTTTGAGACCCAAAATAACCAAATATAAATAATGATCTCAAATAACCTCCTAAATGAGAGTTGAAATATGTCTTAAAATAACTTAAACATATAATATATTAACTCCCACATTGACATACACTTGGATCATACATGCATGTCAATAAACCCCAAGGTCCCAATTTTCATGAAAAGAAATAAATTTGAAAAATATTTTCAAAATCATGAAACACACACAATCAAAGGGTATGCTTAAAATAACCAGAGAAGCACAATACCTATGCAATATGCAAATGTGTGAGGAACCTAAACATTAGGTAACCAAACCCAAGAGTAGTTTGATTTCCTAACATAATCACACGAGGTGATCACATCCCTAACTAGAGAGTTGATGTAACTATCTCTCTCTTGCACACTAGCCTTAGTGGGAATCCATAATCTCAAGGATTTCCTAGGCAAAGGTTTTGCCTTAGCAAGAGGGAAGGATGTGGCATGCTGAGGTGTAGAAACAAATTTCTTAGCAAGCAAAGAATGAGGATTTTGCTTCTTAGCAAAAAATGAAGATTCTTCATTCTTCCTCATCACCTTGTGATCTACATGCTTCTTGTTGGTGTTATTGTTGTACAAGAAAGCATGGTGATTCTTCTTAGGTGCTTTAGCAATATTTCTTGAATTAGCACCACAAGAAGAATTAGAGGTGGATTTGGGAACCACATTTTGAATATACCCCAAACCTCCTCTACGATTTGCCGGATGTTGTTTTTTCAACAAATCGTGGAGTGAATCCCTAGAATACACAAAGCTTATGAGCTTCCGGGATTCCTCTTCACATTTCAACGTAAGTTGTTGAATGTGAGCATCTAAGCTAAGGTTTTGAGCAATGAGATTTTCATTAGAAATGCTCAATTCCTTAACTTGAGAGAGAAGTGTGTCTCTCTCACAAGTGTCATAGACATGCCTTTCATCATGAATATTTACATTAGATGATTCTAACTCATGCACCCTACTCATAGCATTATCAAGTTTAGCTTTCATTTTATCATATGAATCGATACACTTACTTGCCAAATTTGAGGCCACACTTAGACTGTATTCAAGCTCCTCATAGGATGGCTTTTCCTCCTCGGTTTCTTCATCACTTTCCTCCTCGTTTGAGCTTGACGAAGACTCTTCCCTATTAGCCATGAAGCAACTTTCTTCTTTGGAGTTGAGCCACGTCTCTATCTCTTCATCGCTAGAGATAGATGAAGTTGATGAAGAATCATCAAAGGCAACAAAACACCATTGATCGTGCTCCTTGTCATCCTCTTCTTCATCATTAGATGTGTCCCTATCGGAATCATCAAATGTGCCGATGAGTCCCTTCTTTTGGTTCTTGACCTCGGACTTGGCTTTCCAATGTTTCTTCCCTTGACCCTTATAGGAATCTATGTTGGGTTTGGAAGGGCATTCGGTAGCCACATGACCTATTCCACTGCAGTTGAAACAAACTAAATTGTTAGACTGTGAGACAAACTTTGATGAAGACATACCTTGATTGTCCTTGAGGAATGCCTTGAAGTTCTTGAATTGCTTGGCAAGCTCGATGTAGTCATCGTCACTAAGCACTTCTTCATCTTCACTTGGAGCTTCTTGTTGGAACTTCTTTTACCACTTGTAAGACTCCTTCTCACCATGAAGAGCAACGCCCTTTTGCTTCTCGGGCTTGGTTGACTGAATATCTTCCTTATGTTGAAGTAACACTTCATGAGAGATCTCCAGTGTATGCCAAATACTATTGGCCGATTTGCACATGGAGATGCGATCGAACTCATCCGGAGTGAGGGCGCAATGGAGAACACACATAGCCCTAGCGTTGACTTTGATCAAATACTTCTCCGCTTTAGTTCTCAAAGCCGCGGGAGTAGAAGGCTCCTCGAAAGGTGACTCCGTTATGTCCCAAAGGTCGTGACTCTTTAAGTAGACCATCATCCTGATCTTCCAACTCGGATAGTTGGTTCCGTCGAAGAGCGGGGGTCGGACGGTAGAAAGACCTTCTTTATGAGGCGCGGAAGTAGCGTTGAATGCCATCGTTGCAGTATGCTTTAACCTCGCTCTGATACCAATTGTAGGGATCGTCTAACCCTTGCAATACTAACAACACACACTAGAGGGGGGGTGAATAGTGTAATGGCAATAAAATTGTCCAAATAAAATTTAACTTGCAAATGTGGAATTATAAGTGCAAGAGGAATTAGATGGCACAATCAATCCAAACGCAAACACAAAGAATTACCCTGGTTCCCCAAACTTGGGTACATCCAGCCACACCAATATTCACTATATTCCCACACAGAGAAGTGAATACAAATCTCACAAGGAGATACCCCACAAAGAGGATTTATGCCCTACACAAGGACCCAACCAATCCTACACAAGGATCAAGACTCCCACACAGAGAATCACTAACTCCCACTCAGAGAATTAGGGTTAGCCCTACACTAGGACATTAGAACTCCCACAGAGAGAGTTAATTCCCACAAAGAGAATTCCCTAGTCCCACAAAGAGACAACCTCCCACAAAGAGAGAAACTCCCACAAAGAGAGTATCCTAAACCCACAAAGAGAAATAGGAAAACAAATTACACCCTGTAAAGTAAATACTCTTACCTATGCCTTGAGATGCTTACTCATGAATGAATGCAAGGAAATGAAGAGGATCTCCAAGTGTTGGAATATGCTTGAGCGCACTTGGATGATTTCCCTTGAGCTGGACTTCAATGCATGAAGGAAGATGAATGCTCAAAGAAGGGAAATGAGGGAGCTTGAGAGTGGCTTAAAGATCTCTTGAGATTTTCAATAGAATCAAGAGTAATCAAGAATCAATCAAGAAAGTTAAGCAAAGGCAGTACACTCATATATATAGGAATCCTATAACAAGCCCAAAAACCCAAAGAAACAGCCAAATAATCAAATCTGCAACGGCTAGAAACTGGGTGAAAACCACAGGAACAGTCGACTGATGATCATAAGACAGTCTACTGATCAACGGCTAGAAAATATCCAACGGCTATAATCTGAGCCAGGACAGTCGACTGATGAAGTCAATACAGTCGACTGACAAACAGGACAGGTGATGGGCTCCGAAAGGTGCTTCTCTCAAGCGCAAGAGTCCGTTCAAGTAGTAAAATCTGGGAGTCCAGATGTCGAATCCTCGGGAGAATCTGTTGAAACCACAGGTCTAAATCAAATAGAGTAACTATGAATAAAATCTAAGCACTTTAATAGTGATGGTGAAGGTGGTATGAAAAGTGTGTGGTGATGGGATTGTTACGTGCGATCAATGCAAACAACGAACTCTAGTTTGTGAAAAATAGATATAAAAGGCATGTACATGGCATGGGTTCATTAGGATCAGCGAATCGTAAGCTTTGGTTGATCAAGTATAACACAACGAAACCTCCTTTTGGGAGCGAATCGTCGGAAGATGTCCTTTTGGGAGTTAACGCATCAATTCTAATAATATATCGCTAAAGTTGTAAACGTACATATGAAGTATGAAACTCTCTTTTGGAGAGATCAAATCTCACCCTTGTGGGGTGATCATCTACTAGAACAATTCTTTTGGAATATGAAAAAGTAGATTTAAGAGCGACGATTAAACTTTAGCAAATATAGCGATTAAGCGCAATAATACAACCAATGAATACGATTCACATCACCTAATTACTCCATACCATGCACATAAAATATTTAGCTACTCATGGCGCAGAAATACACAAATTTCAGATCAGAATTCATAAGTTTATTAGCAAAATACGGAAGTTTAGAGGCAAAATACAAGCTAAAACACTCAAATATGAGCTAGGGGTTGAAGAAAATATCACCAATTCTCTCTGAAAAGTCTTCAAAACTCTCTGGAAATAAGAAAATAGGCTCTGGAATTTTACAGAATTTTTGCAGAAGAAAATACGGCTCCTAAGTGCTCCAATACGCCAATAATACGCCCAAAAACCCTAGAATACGCTTAAATAATAAGATTGCGGGTTTATTGGGCTTAACGGGTTCAAACCCGCACAAAATTCGCACCCGAATCAATCTGGGCCGCAGATCTAAAGCGGGGCAATTCCTGGCCGTCCATCGCAGCAAGATTGAATGTGGGAGCGACGCGTGTGCTTCAAATAGCGTGCAAACCCGCATCCGCATCTCTTAAATCCGAACTCAGCTTGGAATATATCGCGACCGTCGGATCTACGATCGAACGAACGTCATCGTGCCACGTCGACGAGAGAGGCGCTCTGTGCTTCGAGTTTAGGCGGGACAATTGTGGACCGTTCAATCGAAATCGAACGGTGGAGAAGACGCCGCGTCGCCCCGTCTCCGAGATCGCCTCAGGCCAAATATCATCCGTAGGATCTTAATCGAGCGGACCACGTTGTGCCGCGTCGCCCTTTCTTCGCTGGCCGTCGGATCGCCATCGCAGCGCGTAGAGGAGTCCACGTAGCCCAGTTCTTTGATTTCGATTTCCAGTAGATGCGCACCGTCCGATCGGAGCGGAACAGAGCAGATAACGCCACGTAGCCCGTCAGCGATTTCGTTTTCAAATTGATGCGAGCCGTTCGATCAAGCGGAAGCTGCACGGATGGCTGCCACGTGTCAGGCGCTGATTGGGCCGCGACCGTATTTTCGTATTTTCGTGCGTATTTCTCTATTTAAATCGTATTCTGCATTCAAAAATACACAGTAATTAGCACAGATCTCAGAAAAATACAAATAAATAGTCGTTGGAATCATGAGATCGAGACCAAGCTAGGAAAAATATAAAAATTTCAGAAATACTCCATTAAATACTGTTTTGTGTCCAAATAGTGTGTTTTCTCTAATAAATAAATGTGTAGAAAATACGTATGAATTAGAGAGCAATGTAGCATCATATGGGCACAAAGTATTGCTAGATAAGGGGTTAAATACGCAATATTCAACCCAAATCACATCCCACAACTAGCGTTTTGCTAGTCTCTAGCAAAAAGGAGCGATTAAAAATACGCCTAGATCACCTTATCAGATCTCAAATTACTCGCCATCATACTACTACGACAAAAGAGATAACCGCACACTAATATCAAAATTTCAAGCTCATCAAGTAATGGTACTTGTGGGTTTTCAAAAATGAATGTCAAGCATCTCAAATGGTTATAGAATAGACTCAAATTCACTATCAATTACTTCATGGCTCATAGTACACAAAATCAATGGCCCACACCGTTCAATTAAATATTTTAACTTGGAGCGTAGATGGTTCATGCAAAGCAAGCATAAAAAATAGGATGGTATCAAGACATACACACGTCAATCTCTATTCATAGGGACTCACACCACATCTTGTGTTTTCTTTAAGCTTTGGAAGTTCTCTTGCCTTGCTAATTATGCACACTTATTCTCTATTTTCTTTCGCTTTTTTCCATAGTTCCACGTAACACGCATCAATCAACATTCGCGGAAAAGTATATAACTTGGATCGCTCCATCAAATAATTGAGGTTCCGGTCAATGGCTCCCAAATCAGATGATCATAGGGCATTAGGCCAAGAAGGACCCCCTCGGACTGTACTACTCGAGCCAACCAAGTTATTTCTTTAATAGCACATTTATTCATTCTTTTCTTCCTCATTCATCTCATTTTTTCTTCTTTTGTGTGTGCATAAACAACGTGGCACGATAACTTCCTCTTCTTTAATTGTTCACAAGAATGGGTGTCCTAATTATTTCAAATGACGTGGTACGTTTTTCTACCCAAAATCACACCAAGCATGCAAATGGCAATAAATACGAGATAAAGACCAATGCTCCAGTTAATGTATGAATTATTGGTACATGAACTTTGGTGTGTTCCAATGAAAGCATACCACTTGCTAATCCATAATTTCTAGGTTCATTAAGTCATCGATTAATCTTGCCATTGAGATGTATAAAAAGAAATTCACCACAAGCACTCAAATTCATGTAGAATGAGATTGAAATGTTGAATAATAGTGGTGGGGAAAATAAATCACGAGTGTACGGTGGTGAATAAATATCGAGAAATTTCATCACATAGGGGTCATTTCTAGGTAAAGATAGACTTTGGTGATATTTCTTAACTCAAAAAAAAAAATTTTTTCAATGCAAAAAGGGAACTAAAAAAATAAAATCATAAAAGAAAACGAAAAAATAAAATAAAATAAAAATAAAAATAAAAATCCTAAAAGTTATTTCCCTCCCCCAACTAAAAATAGACATTGTCCTCAATGTTAGGAAGAGGGAATCATGGAAAGAACACACCTGATTAGTTCCCACCCGAAGGTGGGTCTGTGAGATCCATGGTGCTCGCTTCCTTGGTCCAAGGCTCGTGAAAATGCTTCAATCGTTGGCCATTCACCTTGAACTCACTCCCGTCTTTTTCATTAAGTAAGAGCACATCGCCATGTGGGAAAACTTCTTTGACGACGAAAGGTCCATACCACCTAGAGCGAAGCTTCCCAGGAAAGATGTGTAGCCTGGAATTGTATAGGAGTACTTTTTGGCCTTGGGTGAACTCCCTCCTCAAGATCATCATGTCGTGGACGGATTTCATCCTCTCTTTTGATATTTTAGCATTGTCGTACGCATTTCTCCTCAACTCCTCCAGCTCCAACAATTGTAACCTGCGAGAGGAAAAAGAGACATCAGTATCAAAATTCATTTTCTTTATAGCCCAATAAGATCTATGCTCTATCTCAACAGGTAAGTGACAAGACTTCCCAAATACAAGACGGTAAGGTGACATCCCCAAAATTGTTTTGTAGGCCGTCCTGTAGGCCCACAACGCTTCAGGGAAGCGCAAACTCCAATCTTTCCTTGAAGGATTCACCGTTTTCTGCAAAATTCCTTTGATCTCTCTATTTGCCAACTCTGCTTGACCATTGGTTTGGGGATGATACGGAGTAGAAACTTTATGTGTGACCCCAAACCTCTTCATTAAAGTAGCGAACATACGGTTGCAAAAATGAGACCCTCCATCACTGATCAAGGCCTTGGGCACTCCAAACCTAGAGAAAATGTTCTCTTTGACGAACTTAAGCACAACGGAAGTGTCGTTCGACCTGCAAGGAATAGCTTCCACCCATTTAGAAACATAATCAATACAAACCAAAATATAAGCATATCCAAATGAAGGTGGGAAAGGTCCCATGAAGTCTATGCCCCAACAATCAAATATTTCAATCTCTAAAATAGGGTTTAAAGACATCATGTTACGCTTAGTAATACCCCCTAATTGTTGGCATGCAGCACAAGTCTTGCAATAATGAAATGTATCTTTAAACATAGTTGGCCAATAAAAGCCACATTGCGAGATTTTTGCCACAGTTTTATTCGCTGAAAAGTGTCCACCACATACTCCATCATGGCAAAATTGTATCACACTGGTTATTTCATGATCAGGGATGCATCTCCTAACAATTTGGTCACTACAATATTTATATAAGTACGGATCGTCAAAGAAGAAATATTTTACCTCGTACTTGAACCGTTTAAAGTCTCGAAGAGACCAAGTGTCAGGGGTCTTACCAGTTACCAGATAATTAACGATATCAGCATACCATGGAGAGGTGGAAACGCTAAAAAGATGCTCGTCAGGAAAGGAGTCATTCAAAGGCACATCTGCTAAATCAAGGCCTACTTTCAATCGTGATAAGTGGTCAGCTACTAGATTCTCCACGCCTTTCTTGTCCTTGATTGTGACATTGAACTCCTGTAACAATAAAATCCATCGTATCAATCGAGGCTTAGCATCTTTTTTAGACAACAAATATTTTAAAGCAGAGTGATCAGTATATATCAAAATTGGTGATCCCAGAATATAGCTCCTGAATTTTTCCAACGCGAATACTACAGCCAGTAACTCCTTCTCTGTGGTTGTATAATTCCTCTGAGCGTCATTTAGTGTCTTGCTAGCGTAGTAAATCACTACTGGAACTTTGTCTTTTCTTTGGCCTAGGACTGCACCAACTGCGTAATTGCTTGCGTCACACATCATTTCAAATGGTAAGGACCAGTCTGGTACCTGTAAAATAGGAGCAGAAATCAGCAACTTCTTTAAAGTTTCAAAAGAAAGTTGACACTCAGGTGTCCAAATAAAGTCCACATTTAAAGTAAGTAAGTTGCAAAGAGGGCGAGATATAGCGCTAAAATCTTTGATGAACCGCCTATAAAATCCTGCATTTCCCAGAAATGATCTGATGTCCTTCACGCATTTAGGGCTTGGTAGCTTCTCAATTACTGCTACCTTGGCTCTGTCTACCTGTATACCATCTTTAGAAACCAGGTGACCTAGGACAAGTCCCTCTGTGGTCATAAAATGACACTTCTCCCAATTCAATAGGAGGTTCTTTTCAATGCACCTGTCAAGAACAAGAGCCAAGTTAGCTAAACAATCATGAAAAGAGCTACCATATACTGAAAAATCATCCATAAATACCTCAACGATTTTCTCAACCATATCATCAAAAATACTGAGCATGCATCGCTGAAAAGTGGCTGGAGCATTACATAAACCAAACGGCATTCTTTTAAATGCAAAAGTACCAAAGGGACAGGTAAAAGTGGTCTTTTCCTGGTCCTCAGGTGCAATCTCAATCTGGTAATAACCTGAATAACCGTCTAGAAAGCAATAATATTCATGTCCAGCTACCCTCTCTAAAATTTGGTCAAGAAATGGAAGAGGGAAATGATCTTTTCTAGTTCGGGAGTTCAACTTCCTATAGTCTATGCACATCCTCCAACCTGTGGTGGCTCTAACTGGGATAAGCTCATTATTCTCATTTTTAACCACGGTGAGGCCAGACTTTTTAGGAACAACCTGTGTAGGGCTAACCCACTTGCTGTCAGAGATAGGATAAATAATGCATGCATCTAATAATTTTAGTACCTCGCCTTTCACCACTTCTTTTAATGTTGGATTTAACCTACGTTGCATTTCTCTAGTGGGTTTGCCGTCATCCTCTAAATAAATGTGATGCATGCATACAATAGGGCTTATACCTTTTATGTCAGCAATGGACCAACCAATAGCACCTCTATGTTTCCTCAGCACATCAAGTAAAGAGCTTTCCTGTTCTAGAGAGAGTTTGGAAGATATTACCACAGGGAAGCTGTTTTCATCTCCAAGAAAAGCATACTTGAGATATTCAGGAAGTGGCTTCAATTCGGGCTTTGGATCCTCCACCTCAGATGAAATTTGAATTGATGCATTAGGTGGCAAAGCCTCGAACCTAGGCTCCCATACCGCATTGAGCTCCTTCACGTTCTCCTGCACAAAAGGCATGTCATCAGAATCACCAATAAAAGTCTCAACAATAGAAGCATCATCACAAAATTCAGAACAAATATAATCATCCACCAACGAATCAATCATATGCACCCTCTCAATCTCATCATCCACATGTGGCAACTTGCAAGTATTAAAAATATTCAAGTCCAAGGTCATGTTGCCAAAAGTAATTTTCAGTTGACCATCCCTACAGTTTATCAAAGCATTACATGTCGCTAGGAATGGTCTACCTAGGATGATAGGAGTAGCATTGGCAGTTTGGGGTCCTTGGATGTCTAGAACTATAAAGTCCGCGGGGTAGTAAAATTTGTCCACCTGAACGAGGACATCCTCAATGCATCCCTTTGGAACTTTAATAGATCTATCAGCTAGTTGCAATATAACAGATGTAGGCTTTAGCTGTCCTAACCCAAGCTGCACAAAAATAGGATATGGCAATATATTGACACTAGAACCTAAATCCAATAAAGCATTTCCAATCTTTTTAGTGCCAATGGTGCAAGTGATGGTGGGTGATCCAGGGTCTCTAAATTTAGGTGGTGTATTTTGTTGCACAATAGAGCTAACCTGTTCAGTCAAAAATGCTTTCTTTTTCACGTTTAACTTTCTTTTAACAGTGCACAAATCTTTCAGAAATTTAGCATATGCAGGTATTTGATTAATAGCATCAAGCAATGGAATATTGATCTGGCACTTCTGAAAAATTTCACGAATTTCAGTTTGATACTTATCTTTGCTTTTCTGAAGTAGCCGATGAGGGTAGGGTGCTGCAGGTACATATGCTGTGGGTTCCTTCTCTTTAATGACGCTTTTGCTCACACCCACGTCCGTGCTCTCTTCATGCACCTCCTCTTGTTCTTTAATTCCCTCTTCTTGGATCTGAATTCCCTCTTCCTGCTCAGCTTGTCTGCTCGGTGGATCAGGCTTCTGAATCTCTTTTCCACTCCTCAAAGTGGACACCGCTTGGCAAGGCTTCATATTATTTCCTGCAGAAGAAGATGAGCCCATATTAGGATTTGGAATTGACTGAGATGGAAGCTTACCTTTTTCTAATTTCGCTGTAAGCCTCGCCAAGCTCTCGCTCATCTGCTGATTCTGAGTCTGCTGAGCCTGAAATTGAGCCTGCTGCTGCTGCATCTGGGCTTGTTGCAATTGAATAAGCTGCTGAAGCGCATCGCCAAATGGTTGCATCTGCTGTTGTTGCACTGGCTCAGGGTCCCTCCTCTGGTTCCCACCTTGATAGTTGTTGTTGTATTGAGGTTGTCGGAACTGAGGGGGAGCCTGCTGCTGCTGAGTTTGCTGATTGGGGCCCCAGTTCAAGTTTGGATTGTTACGCCACCCCTTGTTGTTGGAATTGAAGTTCTGGTAGTTTGATGACACTTGATTCACCCCCGTTGGATTTCCTAGCATGCTCTTCAAAGCTGGAAGTGTAGGAAAAGCACTAGTGTTGTGGCCACCAACGTCGCAAAGTGTGCAAATCTGCTCTATCTCAACTGCCTTGGCCTCTTTCAAATTCATTGCATGAAGCTTGTTTGAGATCATGGCCTCCATCTTTGCCTCCAACGCATCCTCTTGCTTCAAATTATAAACCAGTCCTCGTGTAAGCTGGGATGGTGCAGAATGGCCTCCTCTCTCGTAGTCTGAAGTAGTGTCCCATGTCTGCGCATTTTCTGCTATCTCCTCCAGGTACGTCCAAGCTTCGTCTGGCTCTTTATCAAAGAATCCTCCATTGCACATCATCTCTACAAATTGCTTCATTTGCGGCTGCAGTCCATCGTAGAAGAAGCCAATAATCCTGCTTTTGTCGAAGCCATTGTGCGGACAAGCGAGCAGCAACTCATTGAACCTTTCAAATGCCTGGTAAAATGTTTCCTCGCTTTTCTGGGCAAAGTTCATAATCTGCCGCTTCAGTCCCTGTGTCCTGTGAATAGGAAAAAACTTCTTTAGAAATTCAGCCTGCAAATCAATCCATGTAGTAATAGAGCGTGATGGCAATGCATTCAACCAATTTTTAGCTTTGTCATTAATGAGAATGGGAACAGTTTAAGATATATCGTATCCTCGCTAGTTTTCCCATCAAAGCATGTCAAGCAAACCTCCTCAAATCCTTTAATATGAAGATATGTGTTTTCCTTGTCTAACCCATGAAAGGTGGGTAAGAGTTGGATCACCCCAGGTTTAAAATTGAAAAAATTTGCATCGGCAGGTAAAACAAAGCATGAAGCAGTGCTAGTCCTAGTGGTTCGAAGTAAATCTTTTAAAGTCCTAGGCACTCCAGGTTGCACATTATGCTCGTTATTGTTGCTAAAATTTTCATCCATATTATTATTAGCCATATCAAAACGTCGAGTCAACCTATGTGTCCTAGGAGTCCTATGCCACATAAACTAGCACAAATATTTTTTTATATGAAAGCATACAAAAGTTTATATACAATAAAGTGGAAGGATCTCACCGAAGGTCCTCTGAATGAAATAAACCGTAGTAACAAACCGTTCTCCCCGGCAACGGCGCCAAAAACTTGGTGGGCTCTGAAAGGTGCTTCTCTCAAGCGCAAGAGTCCGTTCAAGTAGTAAAATCTGGGAGTCCAGATGTCGAATCCTCGGGAGAATCTGTTGAAACCACAAGTCTAAATCAAATAGAGTAACTATGAATAAAATCTAAGCACTTTAATAGTGATGGTGAAGGTGGTATGAAAAGTGTGTGGTGATGGGATTGTTACGTGCGATCAATGCAAACAACGAACTCTAGTTTGTGAAAAATAGATATAAAAGGCATGTACATGGCATGGGTTCATTAGGATCAGCGAATCGTAAGCTTTGGTTGATCAAGTATAACACAACGAAACCTCCTTTTGGGAGCGAATCGTCGGAAGATGTCCTTTTGGGAGTTAACGCATCAATTCTAATAATATATCGCTAAAGTTGTAAACGTACATATGAAGTATGAAACTCTCTTTTGGAGAGATCAAATCTCACCCTTGTGGGGTGATCATCTACTAGAACAATTCTTTTGGAATATGAAAAAGTAGATTTAAGAGCGACGATTAAACTTTAGCAAATATAGCGATTAAGCGCAATAATACAACCAATGAATACGATTCACATCACCTAATTACTCCATACCATGCACATAAAATATTTAGCTACTCATGGCACAGAAATACACAAATTTCATATCAGAATTCATAAGTTTATTAGCAAAATACGGAAGTTTAGAGGCAAAATACAAGCTAAAACACCCAAATACGAGCTAGAGTTGAAGAAAATATCACCAATTCTCTCTGAAAAGTCTTCAAAACTCTCTGGAAATAAGAAAATAGGCTCTGGAATTTTATAGAATTTTTGCAGAAGAAAATACGGCTCCTAAGTGCTCCAATACGCCAATAATACGCCCAAAAACCCTAGAATACGCTTAAATAATAAGATTGCGGGTTTATTGGGCTTAACGGGTTCAAACCCGCACAAAATTCGCACCCGAATCAATCTGGGCCGCAGATCTAAAGCGGGGCAATTCCTAGCCGTCCATCGCAGCGGGATTGAATGTGGGAGCGACGCGTGTGCTTCAAATAGCGTGCAAACCCGCATCCGCATCTCTTAAATCCGAACTCAGCTTGGAATATATCGCGACCGTCTGATCTACGATCGAACGAACGTCATCGTGCCACGTCGACAAGAGAGGCGCTCTGCGCTTCGAGTTTGGGCGGGACAATTGTGGACCGTTCAATCGAAATCGAACGGTGGAGAAGACGCCGCGTCGCCCCGTCTCCGAGATCGTCTCAGGCCAAATATCATCCGTAGGATCTTAATCGAGCGGACCACGCTGTGCCGCGTCGCCCTTTCTTCGCTGGCCGTCGGATCGCCATCGCAGCGCGTAGAGGAGTCCACGTAGCCCAGTTCTTTGATTTCGATTTCCAGTAGATGCGCACCGTCCGATCGGAGCGGAACGGAGCAGATAACGCCACGTAGCCCGTCAGCGATTTCGTTTTCAAATTGATGCGAGCCGTTCGATCAAGCGGAAGCTGCACGGATGGCTGCCACGTGTCAGGCGCTGATTGGGCCGCGACCGTATTTTCGTATTTTCGTGCGTATTTCTCTATTTAAATCGTATTCTGCATTCAAAAATACACAATAATTAGCACAGATCTCAGAAAAATACAAATAAATAGTCGTTGGAATCGTGAGATCGAGACCAAGCTTGGAAAAATATAAAAATTGCAGAAATACTCAATTAAATACTGTGTTGTGCTCAAATAGTGTGTTTTCTCTAATAAATAAATGTGTAGAAAATATGTATGAATTAGAGAGCAATGTAGCGTCATATGGGCACAAAGTATTGCTAGATAAGGGGTTAAATACGCAATATTCAACCCAAATCACACCCCCCAACTAGCGTTTTGCTAGTCTCTAGCAAAAAGGAGCGATTAAAAATACGCCTAGATCACCTTATCAGATCTCAAATTACTCACCATCATACTACTACGACAAAAGAGATAACCGCACACTAATATCAAAATTTCAAGCTCATCAAGTAATGGTACTTGTGGGTTTTCAAAAATGAATGTCAAGCATCTCAAATGGTTATAGAATAGACTCAAATTCACTATCAATTACTTCATGGCTCATAGTACACAAAATCAATGGCCCACACCGTTCAATCAAATATTTTAACTTGGAGCGTAGATGGTTCATGCAAAGCAAGCTTCAAAAATAGGATGGTATCAAGACATACACACGTCAATCTCTATTCATAGGGACTCACACCACATCTTGTGTTTTCTTTAAGCTTTGGAAGTTCTCTTGCCTTGCTAATTATGCACACTTATTCTCTATTTTCTTTCGCTTTTTTCCATAGTTCCGCGTAACGCGCATCAAGCAACATTCGCGGAAAAGTATATAACTTGGATCGCTCCATCAAATAATTGAGGTTCCGGTCAATGGCTCCCAAATCAGATGATCATAGGGCATTAGGCCAAGAAGGAACCCTCGGACTGTACTACTTGAGCCAACCAAGTTATTTCTTTAATAGCACATTTATTCATTCTTTTCTTCCTCATTCATCTCATTTTTTCTTCTTTTGTGTGTGCATAAACAACGTGGCACGATAACTTCCTCTTCTTTAATTGTTCACAAGAATGGGTGTCCTAATTATTTCAAATGACGGGGTACGTTTTTCTACCCAAAATCACACCAAGCATGCAAATGGCAATAAATACGAGATAAAGACCAATGCTCCAGTTAATGTATGAATTATTGGTACATGAACTTTGGTGTGTTCCAATGAAAGCATACCACTTGCTAATCCATAATTTCTAGGTTCATTAAGTCATCGATTAATCTTGCCATTGAGATGTATAAAAAGAAATTCACCACAAGCACTCAAATTCATGTAGAATGAGATTGAAATGTTGAATAATAGTGGTGGGGAAAATAAATCACGAGTGTACGGTGGTGAATAAATATCGAGAAATTTCATCACATAGGGGTCATTTCTAGGTAAAGATAGACTTTGGTGATATTTCTTAACTCAAAAAAAAAATTTTTTTTCAATGCAAAAAGGGAACTAAAAAAATAAAATCATAAAAGAAAACGAAAAAATAAAATAAAATAAAAATAAAAATAAAAATCCTAAAAGTTATTTCCCTCCCCCCAACTAAAAATAGACATTGTCCTCAATGTTAGGAAGAGGGAATCATGGAAAGAACACACCTGATTAGTTCCCACCCGAAGGTGGGTCTGTGAGATCCATGGTACTCGCTTCCTTGGTCCAAGGCTCGTGAAAATGCTTCAATCGTTGGCCATTCACCTTGAACTCACTCCCGTCTTTTTCATTAAGTAAGAGCACAGCGCCATGTGGGAAAACTTCTTTGACGACGAAAGGTCCATACCACCTAAAGCGAAGCTTCCCAGGAAAGATGTGTAGCCTGGAATTGTATAGGAGTACTTTTTGGCCTGGGGTGAACTCCCTCCTCAAGATCATCATGTCGTGGACGGATTTCATCCTCTCTTTTGATATTTTAGCATTGTCGTACGCATTTCTCCTCAACTCCTCCAGCTCCAACAATTGTAACCTGCGAGAGGAAAAAGAGACATCAGTATCAAAATTCATTTTCTTTATAGCCCAATAAGATCTATGCTCTATCTCAACAGGTAAGTGACAAGACTTCCCAAATACAAGACGGTAAGGTGACATCCCCAAAATTGTTTTGTAGGCCGTCCTGTAGGCCCACAACGCTTCAGGTAAGCGCAAACTCCAATCTTTCCTTGAAGGATTCACCGTTTTCTGCAAAATTCCTTTGATCTCTCTATTTGCCAACTCTGCTTGACCATTGGTTTGGGGATGATACGGAGTAGAAACTTTATGTGTGACCCCAAACCTCTTCATTAAAGTAGCGAACATACGGTTGCAAAAATGAGACCCTCCATCACTGATCAAGGCCTTGGGCACTCCAAACCTAGAGAAAATGTTCTCTTTGACGAACTTAAGCACAACGGAAGTGTCGTTCGACCTGCAAGGAATAGCTTCCACCCATTTAGAAACATAATCAATACAAACCAAAATATAAGCATATCCAAATGAAGGTGGGAAAGGTCCCATGAAGTCTTTGCCCCAACAATCAAATATTTCAATCTCTAAAATAGGGTTTAAAGACATCATGTTACGCTTAGTAATACCCCCTAATTGTTGGCATGCAGCACAAGTCTTGCAATAATGAAATGTATCTTTAAACATAGTTGGCCAATAAAAGCCACATTGCGAGATTTTTGCCACAGTTTTATTCGCTGAAAAGTGTCCACCACATACTCCATCATGGCAAAATTGTATCACACTGGTTATTTCATGATCAGGGATGCATCTCCTAACAATTTGGTCACTACAATATTTATATAAGTACGGATCGTCAAAGAAGAAATATTTTACCTCGTACTTGAACCGTTTAAAGTCTCGAAGAGACCAAGTGTCAGGGGTCTTACCAGTTACCAGATAATTAACGATATCAGCATACCATGGAGAGGTGGAAACGCTAAAAAGATGCTCGTCAGGAAAGGAGTCATTCAAAGGCACATCTGCTAAATCAAGGCCTACTGTCAATCGTGATAAGTGGTCAGCTACTAGATTCTCCACGCCTTTCTTGTCCTTGATTGTGACATTGAACTCCTGTAACAATAAAATCCATCGTATCAATCGAGGCTTAGCATCTTTTTTAGACAACAAATATTTTAAAGCAGAGTGATCAGTATATATCAAAATTGGTGATCCCAGAATATAGCTCCTGAATTTTTCCAACGCGAATACTACAGCCAGTAACTCCTTCTCTGTGGTTGTATAATTCCTCTGAGCGTCATTTAGTGTCTTGCTAGCGTAGTAAATCACTACTGGAACTTTGTCTTTTCTTTGGCCTAGGACTGCACCAACTGCGTAATTGCTTGCGTCACACATCATTTCAAATGGTAGGGACCAGTCTGGTACCTGTAAAATAGGAGCAGAAATCAGCAACTTCTTTAAAGTTTCAAAAGAAAGTTGACACTCAGGTGTCCAAATAAAGTCCACATTTAAAGTAAGTAAGTTGCAAAGAGGGCGAGATATAGCGCTAAAATCTTTGATGAACCGCCTATAAAATCCTGCATTTCCCAGAAATGATCTGATGTCCTTCACGCATTTAGGGCTTGGTAGCTTCTCAATTACTGCTACCTTGGCTCTGTCTACCTGTATACCATCTTTAGAAACCAGGTGACCTAGGACAAGTCCCTCTGTGGTCATAAAATGACACTTCTCCCAATTCAATAGGAGGTTCTTTTCAATGCACCTGTCAAGAACAAGAGCCAAGTTAGCTAAACAATCATGAAAAGAGCTACCATATACTGAAAAATCATCCATAAATACCTCAACGATTTTCTCAACCATATCATCAAAAATACTGAGCATGCATCGCTGAAAAGTGGCTGGAGCATTACATAAACCAAACGGCATTCTTTTAAATGCAAAAGTACCAAAGGGACAGGTAAAAGTGGTCTTTTCCTGGTCCTCAGGTGCAATCTCAATCTGGTAATAACCTGAATAACCGTCTAGAAAGCAATAATATTCATGTCCAGCTACCCTCTCTAAAATTTGGTCAAGAAATGGAAGAGGGAAATGATCTTTTCTAGTTCGGGAGTTCAACTTCCTATAGTCTATGCACATCCTCCAACCTGTGGTGGCTCTAACTGGGATAAGCTCATTATTCTCATTTTTAACCACGGTGAGGCCAGACTTTTTAGGAACAACCTGTGTAGGGCTAACCCACTTGCTGTCAGAGATAGGATAAATAATGCATGCATCTAATAATTTTAGTACCTCGCCTTTCACCACTTCTTTTAATGTTGGATTTAACCTACGTTGCATTTCTCTAGTGGGTTTGCCGTCATCCTCTAAATAAATGTGATGCATGCATACAATAGGGCTTATACCTTTTATGTCAGCAATGGACCAACCAATAGCACCTCTATGTTTCCTCAGCACATCAAGTAAAGAGCTTTCCTGTTCTAGAGAGAGTTTGGAAGATATTACCACAGGGAAGCTGTTTTCATCTCCAAGAAAAGCATACTTGAGATATTCAGGAAGTGGCTTCAATTCGGGCTTTGGATCCTCCACCTCAGATGAAATTTGAATTGATGCATTAGGTGGCAAAGCCTCGAACCTAGGCTCCCATACCGCATTGAGCTCCTTCACGTTCTCCTGCACAAAAGGCATATCATCAGAATCACCAATAAAAGTCTCAACAATAGAAGCATCATCACAAAATTCAGAACAAATATAATCATCCACCAACGAATCAATCATATGCACCCTCTCAATCTCATCATCCACATGTGGCAACTTGCAAGTATTAAAAATATTCAAGTCCAAGGTCATGCTGCCAAAAGTAATTTTCAGTTGACCATCCCTACAGTTTATTAAAGCATTACATGTCGCTAGGAATGGTCTACCTAGGATGATAGGAGTAGCATTGGCAGTTTGGGGTCCTTGGATGTCTAGAACTATAAAGTCCGCGGGGTAGTAAAATTTGTCCACCTGAACGAGGACATCCTCAATGCATCCCTTTGGAACTTTAATAGATCTATCAGCTAGTTGCAATATAACAGATGTAGGCTTTAGCTGTCCTAACCTAAGCTGCACAAAAATAGGATATGGCAATATATTGACACTAGAACCTAAATCCAATAAAGCATTTCCAATCTTTTTAGTGCCAATGGTGCAAGTGATGGTGGGTGATCCAGGGTCTCTAAATTTAGGTGGTGTATTTTGTTGCACAATAGAGCTAACCTGTTCAGTCAAAAATGCTTTCTTTTTCACGTTTAACTTTCTTTTAACAGTGCACAAATCTTTCAGAAATTTAGCATAGGCAGGTATTTGATTAATAGCATCAAGCAATGGAATATTGATCTGGCACTTCTGAAAAATTTCACGAATTTCAGTTTGATACTTATCTTTGCTTTTCTGAAGTAGCCGATGAGGGTGGGGTGCTGCAGGTACATATGCTGCGGGTTCCTTCTCTTTAATGACGCTTTTGCTCACACCCACGTCCGTGCTCTCTTCATGCACCTCCTCTTGTTCTTTAATTCCCTCTTCTTGGATCTGAATTCCCTCTTCCTGCTCAGCTTGTCTGCTCGGTGGATCAGGCTTCTGAATCTCTTTTCCACTCCTCAAAGTGGACACCGCTTGGCAAGGCTTCATATTATTTCCTGCAGAAGAAGATGAACCCATATTAGGATTTGGAATTGACTGAGATGGAAGCTTACCTTTTTCTAATGTCGCTGTAAGCCTCGCCAAGCTCTCGCTCATCTGTTGATTTTGAGTCTGCTGAGCCTGAAATTGAGCCTGCTGCTGCTGCATCTGGGCTTGTTGCAATTGGATAAGCTGCTGAAGCGCATCGCCAAATGGTTGCATCTGCTGTTGTTGCACTGGCTCAGGGTCCCTCCTCTGGTTCCCACCTTGATAGTTGTTGTTGTATTGAGGTTGTCGGAACTGAGGGGGAGCCTGCTGCTGCTGAGTTTGCTGATTGGGGCCCCAGTTCAAGTTTGGATTGTTGCGCCACCCCTTGTTGTTGGAATTGAAGTTCTGGTAGTTTGATGACACTTGATTCACCCCCGTTGGATTGCCTAGCATGCTCTTCAAAGCTGGAAGTGTAGGACAAGCACTAGTGTCGTGGCCACCAACGTCGCAAAGTGCGCAAATCTGCTCTATCTCAACTGCCTTGGCCTCTTTCAAATTCATTGCATGAAGCTTGTTTGAGATCATGGCCTCCATCTTTGCCTCCAACGCATCCTCTTGCTTCAAATTATAAACCAGTCCTCGTGTAAGCTGGGATGGTGCAGAATGGCCTCCTCTCTCGTAGTCTGAAGTAGTGTCCCATGTCTGCGCATTTTCTGCTATCTCCTCCAGGTACGTCCAAGCTTCGTCTGGCTCTTTATCAAAGAATCCTCCATTGCACATCATCTTTACAAATTTCTTCATTTGCGGCTGCAGTCCATCGTAGAAGAAGCCAATAATCCTGCTTTTGTCGAAGCCATTGTGCGGACAAGCGAGCAGCAACTCATTGAACCTTTCAAACGCCTGGTAAAATGTTTCCTCGCTTTTCTGGGCAAAGTTCATAATCTGTCGCTTCAGTCCCTGTGTCCTGTGAATAGGAAAAAACTTCTTTAGAAATTCAGCCTGCAAATCAATCCATGTAGTAATAGAGCGTGATGGCAATGCATTCAACCAATTTTTAGCTTTGTCTTTTAATGAGAATGGGAACAGTTTAAGATATATCGTATCCTCGCTAGTTTTCCCATCAAAGCATGTCAAGCAAACCTCCTCAAATCCTTTAATATGAAGATATGGGTTTTCCTTGTCTAACCCATGAAAGGTGGGTAAGAGTTGGATCACCCCAGGTTTAAAATTGAAAGAATTTGCATCGGCAGGTAAAACAAAGCATGAAGCAGTGCTAGTCCTAGTGGGTCGAAGTAAATCTTTTAAAGTCCTAGGCACTCCAGGTTGCACATTATGCTCGTTATTGTTGCTAAAATTTTCATCCATATTATTATTAGCCATATCAAAACGTCGAGTCAACCTATGTGTCCTAGGAGTCCTATGCCACATAAACTAGCACAAATATTTTTTTTATATGAAAGAAAACAAAAGTTTATATACAATAAAGTGGAAGGATCTCACCGAAGTTCCTCTGAATGAAATAAACCGTAGTAACAAACCGTTCTCCCCGGCAACGGCGCCAAAAACTTGGTGGGCTCCGAAAGGTGCTTCTCTCAAGCGCAAGAGTCTGTTCAAGTAGTAAAATCTGGGAGTCCAGATGTCGAATCCTCGGGAGAATCTGTTGAAACCACAAGTCTAAATCAAATAGAGTAACTATGAATAAAATCTAAGCACTTTAATAGTGATGGTGAAGGTGGTATGAAAAGTGTGTGGTGATGGGATTGTTACGTGCGATCAATGCAAACAACGAACTCTAGTTTGTGAAAAATAGATATAAAAGGCATGTACATGGCATGGGTTCATTAGGATCAGTGAATCGTAAGCTTTGGTTGATCAAGTATAACACAACGAAACCTCCTTTTGGGAGCGAATCGTCGGAAGATGTCCTTTTGGGAGTTAACGCATCAATTCTAATAATATATCGCTAAAGTTGTAAACGTACATATGAAGTATGAAACTCTCTTTTGGAGAGATCAAATCTCACCCTTGTGGGGTGATCATCTACAGAACAATTCTTTTGGAATATGAAAAAGTAGATTTAAGAGCGACGATTAAACTTTAGCAAATATAGCGATTAAGCGCAATAATACAACCAATGAATACGATTCACATCACCAAATTACTCCATACCATGAACATAAAATATTTAGCTACTCATGGCGCAGAAATACACAAATTTCAAATCAGAATTAATAAGTTTATTAGCAAAATACGGAAGTTTAGAGGCAAAATACAAGCTAAAACACCCAAATACGAGCTAGAGTTGAAGAAAATATCACCAATTCTCTCTTAAAAGTCTTCAAAACTCTCTGGAAATAAGAAAATAGGCTCTGGAATTTTACAGAATTTTTGCAGAAGAAAATACGGCTCCTAAGTGCTCCAATACGCCAATAATACGCCCAAAAACCCTAGAATACGCTTAAATAATAAGATTGCGGGTTTATTGGGCTTAACGGGTTCAAACCCGCACAAAATTCGCACCCGAATCAATCTGGGCCGCAGATCTAAAGCGGGGCAATTCCTGGCCGTCCATCGCAGCGGGATTGAATGTGGGAGCGACGCGTGTGCTTCAAATAGCATGCAAACCCGCATCCGCATCTCTTAAATCCGAACTCAGCTTGGAATATATCGCGACCGTCGGATCTACGATCGAACGAACGTCATCGTGCCACGTCGACGAGAGAGGCGCTCTGCGCTTCGAGTTTGGGCGGGACAATTGTGGACCGTTCAATCGAAATTGAACGGTGGAGAAGACACCGCGTCGCCCCGTCTCCGAGATCGCCTCAGGCCAAATATCATCCGTAGGATCTTAATCGAGCGGACCACGCTGTGCCGCGTCGCCCTTTCTTCGCTGGCCGTCGGATCGCCATCGCAGCGCGTAGAGGAGTCCACGTAGCCCAGTTCTTTGATTTCGATTTCCAGTAGATGCGCATCGTCCGATCGGAGCGGAACGGAGCAGATAACGCCACGTAGCCCGTCAGCGATTTCTTTTTCAAATTGATGCGAGCCGTTCGATCAAGCGGAAGCTGCACGGATGGTTGCCATGTGTCAGGCGCTGATTGGGCCGCGACCGTATTTTCGTATTTTCGTGCGTATTTCTCTATTTAAATCGTATTCTGCATTCAAAAATACACAGTAATTAGCACAGATCTCAGAAAAATACAAATAAATAGTCGTTGGAATCGTGAGATCGAGACCAAGCTAGGAAAAATATAAAAATTGCAGAAATACTCCATTAAATACTGTTTTGTGCTCAAATAGTGTGTTTTCTCTAATAAATAAATGTGTAGAAAATACGTATGAATTAGATAGCAATGTAGCATCATATGGGCACAAAGTATTGCTAGATAAGGGGTTAAATACGCAATATTCAACAGACGACTGCTACAGGGGATGGAACGAAACAGAGATATGCACTCTTTCTCCAATTCTTCGCACATGCGACTGATGTTAATACTACAGTCGACTGTCTAATAGTCAGTCGACTATACATTCTTCATCAGTCGACTACTGTAAAGTATGGAGAGAAGACAGAGAGATGCAGAGATTGCACTTACGCTAGACAGGCGACTGGTGGCCAAATATCAGGCGACTGTAAATATACAGGCGACTGAAAATCTGATCGACAGGAGAATGTGCGTAAAGCCCAAGTTTGAGTCAATTGAAATGTTGACTTGAGCTGTGCAAATCAGGCGACTGGAGAAGGATCTACAGGCGACTGGAGATCACCCAGTCGGCTGTGTTTCCCTCAACAGACGACTGACTGAAAGAGTGAACCTATTGGGTTGAATTCTATGATAATCCTAAGGTTCACTAAGATGGTTGAATGCATGAGCATGAATGAGCAAACCATCTAGCAAGGCATTACATCAACCCTAGACTCAAAAAAAAGAGAGAAAGCAATAAATTAAATTACATGGATTACAATGCTTTCATAAGAGTCTAAGTCTTCAATCTTGATACCTTGATTGCTCTCCATCATCTCCAAGCTTTGGCACTCCGTGAGACCAAACTTTGGCTCTTCTTCACATGATGTCCATCATTACACCAAGTGATTAGTCTCCAAGAAAGATATCCTTGAAATAAACTGAGAGACTAAAACAAGAGATTCATTAGCAACAACATAATGTTGTGATCATCATCAAAATAAGATTGGTATGAAACACGAATACTCAACAATATCATCATGGAACTAATCAAATTTAAACATGGTCTCTTCTCAAAGAGTGCCCACTTGGGTCCTAGCCAATAAAATTGTGCCCTAATAATAACCCAACATTAGCATGAAAGTAAGCAAGAGTTAATTGGAACTAAAATTAACAACCAATCACCACTACTCAATCATACTAAACAAAATGAGATTCATAAACAAATTCATTTCAAGTTTAATACAAAGAGAGAAATGCAAAATACACAAGGGAAAGGGGAGATTTCACCCAAGATCTCTCTAAGATTAAGCCTCTCTCTCTTGAGCACCTTCACCAAGCTTCCATCATCCTCCCATGGCCTCCAAGCCCTAGCCCTAGCCTCTTGGGGAAGAAGAGGGGACAAAAACCCCCCAAAATCTGTGAAAAAACGCAAGAAAACCGAACTAAACGAAGATGCCCCGAAATTTTTGCCCCCAGGCCGATTTAAAGTATTGCGGGTCGGGCGCGCAGTGTGCCCGACCCACACAAAGAAAGTGCGTGCCTGCATGCCATTGGGGCATGGCTGGGTCGAAACCCGGCCCAGCATTCGCCCGCCCGCCCGCAATCAGCGGGCGGGCCTGTGGGCCTCGCGTGCTAATTCCCGCAAGGAAAAAAAAACGAACTGGCCCTGGGCCCGCATCATATAGAGCGGGCGAGAGCCCGCATCAAAGCATCCGGTGGCACCCGCTTTGGGTGGCCAAGATGGCGCCGCGTGGCGCTTCCTGATTGCGCCACGCGGCACCCCAATAAAATCCATTTTTCTGATTTTTAAACCCCATTTCTCCTCCAATTATTGCAGAAAAATACCTAGGAAGCTCAAAAAAATCCCAAAAAATTCTGGAAAATCCCTAAGACTCCTAGGAGTACGTAAAAAATAGGAGAAGGATAAATTAGTCCATATGAAGATAAAATAAATATAATGGCTATTAGGGGTGGAAATTTGGGCCGGCCCGGTCTTATCGGGCCGTGCCGGCCCGGTCCGTTTTTCTTAAAGGACTGGGCCGGCCCGGACCGATAAGACTTCGTGCCATTCCGGAGAGGCCCAGGCATGGTCCGATAAAAATTCGGGCCGCCCGGTCTGGTCCGATAGGGTTGAATGAAAAATGTATTGTGACAATATTTTATTATATTTTTAAACACAAACTTGTCTCATATGCTTAAAGATGCATCGAAATGGAGCACGAAAGAAGAGGATTAAGTGGGTTGCATAAGGTGATGTGTCCTACAATGTTTTCATTTATTTAGCAAGATGAAGTAACATGTTTGGTGGTTCTTTGTCTCTTCTCGGAAACTAAGATCGACCCCCCAAGATCCGAAAACATCAAAGTTGGCACTGGCGGGAAGTTGTTAAAATTTATGATATTTAGACCTTGATCTGATAAAATTCAAGACATTGGACTCAACACCATAAATGAATGCACATTACTGAAATCTGCTTTAGATCAGTGTGTGGTCAAATTGAAGTGGGACGATCAAGTGCTTTTTGTGCCGTGCCGTGCCACCCATGGGCTGAAAAGCTTGGCCCGGGTCCGGCCCGAAAATGAACCGGGCCGGCCCGGCCCGGTCCGATAAGGATTTCTGGCCAAAATTGTTGGCCCAAGCACGGCCTTATCGTGAAGGGATATCGTGCCGGGCCGAAAATTGCCACCCCTAATGGCTATTATAAAACAATATTGACCTCCAATAATCTATATAAAATATTCCAATGCTCAAATAATTCCCAAAAAATGTCAATATGATCACAATAATACCAGGAGCATATGAAAAATATCAGGAAGCCAATAAAGACGATAAAATCCATATTTTGTGCCAAGATTTAGAGTAAGCCCTAAAACGAAACATAAAGTGGAAATTCACTCAAAAGAGCAATATTAAGTATAATTCTTAGCACAAAAGGGGTTAGTTAGGGGTATAAATATCAACGTTTCGCTCCAAATCACACCCCCAACTAGCTTATTACTAGTCCCTAGCAAAATATACGATAAATTCGGATTGAAATGAAAACATGCACCAAACTCACAATATCCTCATGGCATACCCCAAATGATATTTCCAAATTATTTCAAAGCCAATATACCTAATGTATGACAGTAAACAACAAAAGACATTCTCCTCAATCCAATTCAAAGAAAAGTGAAGTAATAAGCACAATATCGCATTCTTTGGGATATATCACAAATGACAAAGTTTCTAACTTTCATGGAAATGGCCAAAACAAAAGAAATTCATCTAAGTTGTGGGAGATGAGATTGCATCACTCATGTTGCTTATTCTTTCATTTATTCATTTATTTTTCTTTTTCATTTCTTTTTCTCTCATTTTTGTATTCTTTTGGATTTTGTATGTTTATGTTTTGCATTCACGCGATAACACTATGAAATGCAAACACCGCCCCCTTTGCATACACGCGACAACGCTATATAGGCGAAGGGATGGAATGATCCCCTAAATCTCATCTTTGGCGTCCTTCCCAATGTTTCGTGGGGGCACCAGCTACTCAATTTGATTAGGAAAACCATTCACTTATATTAACTTACTTTCTCATTCTAAACATGAATTATCAACTCATCCACCCACTCCTAAGAAGAAAACAAAGCATACACAATTGGCCATACCCAATCCAATTAAAAACTAAGCCATTCATCCCAACTCATAAAATTCCTTACACCAAACTTTTCCAAAATTATCTCAAAGAGAGTATCACATCTTCATACACGGTATATTAACATTTGACTCCAAATTGGAAAAGAAATTAAAACGTGCTAATCAAACATCGAAGAAATTGATACCAAAATGATAATCCGAAAAAATTGCATTGCATTAAGCATGTAGGGACTGAGCACAAAGAAAGCAGTGTATGGATAAGGAGGCTAAATATGATAGGCAATGACGTTCATGGGATGAGGACAAAATGGAGGTATCTCAAAAAAAATTGAGCTAACATCAAAATCCTAACAATCCTAAAGATTCTAACACTCTCCCCCCAACTTAAAATAAACATTGTCCTCAATATTGGGAGAGTATTAGATCTCGGCAAAAGATCCTAGAAAAGAAAAGAAAAAAACACGAAAGCAATATAATAAAACATTTATTTATTTACACTATTGGAAAGAACACACCGTGGCAAAAGGCGGATCTCGAATGTATAACGGTGGTGGCAACTGCTCGATCATATCCTTATGCTCCTCCGCGAGCGTCGCCACGTCCAATGCCCTACCTCCATTGCGGGCATTAGTGACAAGCGACACAACCCCAAGCATCTCCTTATGATGTGTTCTTGCCAAATAGGGGAGATAGGTCGTGTCAAAAATAATTGGGCGAGAGCGCCCATCCAAGTGAAAAGCTTGCCAAAATGGGTCGTCGAAATGAATAAATGAATTCACGATCAAATGACGACAATCTGAATCATTATGATATGGAATTAAATAATTTGATTCGGGAGGGGAGGAAAAAGAAAGATGGGAACTTCCCTGAAATGTGATGCTAGGCTCGGGATGATGCACGGCCTCAAGAGGATGTGGAAGTGGCTACAGAGAGAAAACTGGAGTAGGAGGGAGCTCGGGCTCAATATATACCATGTTGCAATCCACGTCGCTATCCTCTTCCTCGACGTCAACATCAACAATCTCTGCGGCACTCCCCACAATTGGTAACTGATCCTGATAAATCTCCTCGATGACTGGCAAGCGCGCATCCTGAGGCGAGGGAAGTGACATCTGTGACAGGACTAGAGGTAGACATGTCTCGGGCAAATCCAAGCATGCATCATCCTCGTCATCCCAGAAATAGTTCATCTCAGTCGTCCTCCCTAAGTACTCAATCGCATCAACCTGTGAAGCTAACTCCGAAGTGGATTGTGGCTCATGCTTCATGGTGTCCTCAATCTGCTCTTGGCCATCATGCACATCCGCTTCATCCTCAACCTCAAACTGAAAATGCATCGTGTCACCGTCGTGGTCAACACGCACTCCATCATCCTCTCCTCTGACTCCTCAAAATATGGACATTCAGCTTCCTCTACTTGGCTCCAATGCGCCCCCATCAACATGTTCTGCTTGTTCCTCCGTAGGGCCGTAATGGAATGAGCCCTCAGCTGGCTCCTTAGGCTGGTCCCGGACCTGCTGGACTGTCTCCTCATACTTTGCCAGGTCCCTTAGGTAACACCATGAATCCTCGGTCGAATAATCAAAGAATTCTCCACCGCAGCTCATTTGCACGACATCTCACCCAGATGGCGATAATCCAGTATAAAATATTTGCTGGAGATGATCCTCGTGGAAACAATGGTGTGGGCACGCAAGCACCAAATCAGTGAACCTCTGCCAATCCTGATGGTAGGCCTCCCACTCAGCTT
The DNA here is from genome assembly GCA_030789695.1 of Scilla litardierei. NCBI lineage: Eukaryota > Viridiplantae > Streptophyta > Magnoliopsida > Asparagales > Asparagaceae > Scilla > Scilla litardierei. Next base: position 104,997,541 of record CM061142.1, read on the forward strand.
GAATAAAGCTCGCTATATGCTGCTCCATGGCTTGCCGCCCCTGTACCTGCTCCAAGAAAATAGGCAAAAACACTCTGAGAAATTCAGCCTGAAATGACAACCAAGTAAAATGTAAGTCGAGAGACAACAAATCAAACCACAATCTAGCAGCATCTTGTAAAGAAGAGGGAAAAAAATCTAAAGTATATGCAATCATCACCGATATTCCCACCAAGACATGAATACATCCATTCTTCAAATTTTTTATATGTAAATGTGGGTTCTCCCACTCCGAGCCATGAAAGTATGGCGGGAGTAGGATATCCTCCAAATCAATGTCGGAAATACTTGAAGATGATGTCATTTTGTTGTAAAAAAATTTTCACAAGAAAATGAGAATAAACAACCAAAAGACTCAATAAGAGGAAAATAAATAAAATGGAAAGACACAACACTAAGAGATAGAAGTATCACACTAAAACTTTCAAAATCAATCAAAAATTGCTACTAATAGAAACCATTGTCCCCGGCAACAGTGCCAATTGGTTTAAACCAGAGGACGCGCAAGTGCACGCCTTCCACTCCCAAGCGTAGGAGTGTCAATGCAATAAAAATAACCGGTGAGTACCGGGTCGGATCACAGGGACAAGTCATTCTATATTCACAAAATTGATCGATAAAGAAAGATAAAGCGTGTTACAACCACCTCGCTAACGGTGGAAAAGTGTGCAAAAAACGTGTGGTGAAATTACAATCATATCCTAAGTGGCTAGGGTTAGAGAACCAAATGAGGATTTAGGATAGCAAGGCGAGAGAGCAGGGGTTGTGGGTTCATTAAGATTGGTGTTAATCAAGTTCTGATTACCGCATATAACTCAATTGATCATCCGGCTAAGGACACTCAATCGGAAAATTTGTCATTAAAGAACACAACAATTAGCAATAGGGATGGATATATCATCATGACACTAATCAAATTTAAACATGGTCTCTTCTCAAAGAGTGCCCACGTGGGTCCTAACCAATAAAATTGTGCCCTAATAATAACCCAACATTAGCATGAAAGTAAGCAAGAGTTAATTGGAACTAAAATTAACAACCAATCTAGATGAATCACAATTCAAGCCAATCAACACTACTCAGTCATACTAAACAAAATGAGATTCATAAACAAATTCATCACAAGTTTAATACAAAGAGAGAAATGCAAAATACACAAGGGAAATGGGAGACTTTACCCAAGATCTCTTTAAGATTAAGCCTCTCTCTCTCTTGAGCACCTTCACCAAGCTTCCATCATCCTCCCATGGCCTCCAAGCCCTAGCCCTAGCCTCTTGGGGAAGAAGAGGGGAAAAAACCCCCCAAAATCTATGAAAAAACGCAAGAAAACCGAATTAAACGAAGCTGCCCCCAAATTTTCGCCCCCAGGCCGATGTAAAGTATTGTGTATCGGGCGCACTGTGCGCCCAACCCGCACAAAGCAAGCACACGCCTGCATGTCATTGGGGCAGAGCCGGGTTGAAACCCGGCCCAGCATTCGCTCGCCCGCCCGCTCGCAATCAGCGGGCGGGCCTGTGGGCCTCGCGGGCTAATTCCCGCAAGTTAAAAAACGAACGGGCCCTGGGCCCGCATCATATCGAGCGGGTGAGAGCCCGCATCAGAGCAGCCAGTGGCCCCCGCTTTGGGCGGCCAAGATGGCGCCCTGTGGCGCTTCGTGATTGCGCCACGCGGCGCCCCAATAAAATCCATTTTTCTGATTTTTAAAACCCCTTTCTCCTCTAATTAATTGCAGAAAAATACCTAGGAAGCTCAGAAAAATCCCAAAAAAATCCGGAAAATCCCCAAGACTCCCAGGAGTACCTAAAAAATAGGAGAAGGATAAATTAGTCCATATGAAGATAAAATAAATATAATGGCTATTTTAAAACAATATTGACCTCCAATAATCTATATAAAATATTCCAATGCTCAAATAATTCCCAAAAATGTCAATATGATCATAATAATACCAAGAGCATATGAAAAATATCAGGAAGCCAATAAAGACGATAAAATCCATATTTTGTGTCAAGAATGAGAGTAAGCCCTAAAACGAAACATAAAGTGAAAATTCACTCAAAAGAGCAATATTAAGTATAATTCTTAGCACAAAATGGGGGTAGTTAGGGGATATAAATATACACTTTTTGCTCTGAATCAATGAATCATATATGTCAGCCGGCGCTAGGAAGATGACATCAATGTCTTCTCCATCTGAATCGTCCATCCACTCTTCATATGAACTAGCTGTATCGGTGGATGGGGCAACGATGGCGGCGCAAACTGGATCTGCAGTAACACCTCCCAAGTGTATCATCACAGTTCTCTCATCAGAAGTGGCTGCATCCGTGCTAGGTACCGCTGTCTCCTCAGAGGTGGAAGTATCCATGTCGTCGGTCTCTCCCTCGAGCTTGTAATATGAAAGGTACTTGTTGATTTCGTCCATATCTTTCCGCCATTGATCTTGTGAATCATTCAGTATAGCGTTGACAGCCGTGCTCTCCTATACATATGCCATAAACGCATTGAGTGTCAAATTGAGAGGATGGTCAGGACTCAAGAGACAGACACGACTTTCGTAGGACAAGTGTCCCTCATTGTGATAAGACTTGCAGTAGGCATAGCGCTCTGAATATTGATCGTATCCTTCCATCTGATAGTATGGGTCCTGTGAATTATGTCTACATTCTCCCATTGGAGCCTTATACTGTGCCGAATAATCATTGCCTGAATAATGCCAAGATTGATCCATTGTACCTGAATAGTCAAAAACAAATAACCTCGAAAAGATATCAATGGTACAAGAAGATAGAGATAATGAAAAAGCAGGTTGTGGGAAAAATTTCTCTCTCTGTTTTTTTGTTTTGTTTGTTTTTTGTTTTGTTTTGTTTTTTAACGCAATCTAATCAACCTAATTGTGGTAAATAGATAATATGACGGAACGCCTCCCCGGTAACGACGCCATAAACTTGATGCGTCCGAAATGTAACCCAAGAGTGACCTAGCTATGGCACGAATTACACAAAGATAAATCCCCGACAACGGCGCCATAAACTTGATCCGTCCGAAATGTAACCCTAGAGCGACCTAGCTATGGCACGAATTACACGGAGATAAATCCCCGGCAACGATGCCATAAACTTGATCAACCCAGAATTAACTCCGAACCGATGTCGTCTAACTCCAAGCGCACGGCATAGTGGCAAGCGGATATCGAACACGGGAAAGTGGTACTATACTACCTATCTACTCCTAGGTTGAGTTAGACTTGCTGATTTATTGGTTGTGGATTGTGGAGTGTCGTAATGGTGATGGATGCGAAAGTCATGTCACTCGATGTCGCAAACAAAGGACTCCACACAAAGAAAGAAAGAAAAGACTAGGGCTTTAGGAGTCACCGCTAAGAACGTCGGATGTCGATGCTTGGTTAAGAATATTACGTTGCATTGCTTTTATAGGGATTGTCGCATCCAAGATGTGGAATTCATGGCTCTAAGCGCCATGAATCTAACGTATCGCATTAACCCGTAGGCGCACATGACACGTGCATTATGAATCGACAATACTCATGCAACTCTCGTGGACGGAATGATCTCAGCTCACGCCACTCTTGTAGGTTAGAGCTTCGATATATTTTAGTGGATCTCATTAACGCAATGGCTGTAGCCGTCAATTAGTAATATAGTTCATCGGTGGATCCCATTAAGACACAAGCCAGGCATGGTCACGTTTCCCAATTGAATCCACTAACTCCCTATTTAAGCCTATATGATACTCCTTAAGTTAATCGATTCCACCGACCGTGGGCACGATCTCAGTATGAGTTCTCCTACAAACTTTGCAAGATCAACCAAAATACGTCCCTAATTATACCAACTCACAATAAAAATCCCAACTTTGCATCTAAATCCTAAAATCCTAGGGTTAATCCATTAGCCCTAGATAGAACTACTCATGCATCATAGGAAAAATAGAGGATTCAATAATAGCAAGAGAATTCATCATAGCATGCATCAAAGAGGTATTCAATAAGAAATCACAAAGAAACAACAATGGAATTAAAGAGGACAAAAGTACTTATCTTGATACAAGGGAGGGGCATAGGGCATAGCCTAACTTCCAAAAGATCGTCTCTAAAACTCCTAAGAAAATGAGATCTAAGCTCCAAAAAGTATCCCCAAAAAGTCCTCTTTTCTAATGACTGCTACCCATCATATATATTCCCCTCTAAAACCCTATCAAACAACCCAAACATCCACCTGAAAATTCGTGCCCAAAGCCAAATCTGGACGCAACTTAAGTTCTGGGCCCGTGACGACTCGGGTCGAGTAGCCTCCTACTCGGTCGAGTCAGTAGTAGGGTAGATATTCCTCCAGAAAACACTGCTCTGCCTGCTCGGACCGAGTAGGGTCTGCTCGGTCGAGTAGGGAGCTGCTCGGTCAAGTAGGTAGTTGCTCGGTCGAGTCGTCAGGAAGTCTAAATTCATTGTCCAAAGCCATGCTCTGCCTGCTCGGACCGATTTGGGTCTACTCGGTCGAGTAGGTAGCTGCTCGGTCGAGTTGTCACTCTGCTCGGTCGAGTAGGTGGCTGCTCGGTCGAGTAGGTGGTCGAAAACAGATTTCAGCACTTCAGCATCAGCTTGCAGAAATTCCACAGAGCTCATCCGACCTCCGATTGGCATATTCTTGGTGGCGTTGGAACCATATTGAAGTCTACTATCTAGGAAAAATATCAGAAAAATACTAAGAAATCCCAGATGATAGCAGATTTGAAAAGAGTGCATGGCTATCCTGTTTCCAGCACTTTGGGTCGCTCGATTCCTTCGCCGCATCATAGCTCGATCGAGCGCTAGGGAGCACTTGACCAAGCGACCTGGAATCCATGAGTCACGGTATTCTAGAACCATGCTTTCTTCGTTCTCCTCTTCTTCGCTCCATATCTCTTGCCCCTTCATTGCTCTCCAGCAGCTTTAAGTCACCGAACGCGATGCCTCAGGAGTTCCGGTGTCGAAGTATGCGCTCTCTCCTCCAATATACTCCAAATCACTCGATATTCCCTGAAATGCGACCAAACACTCTTGAAGTACTATAGTTCTAATTATGAGCGTAAAACGTATGAAATATGTAATTGAGCAATCATTTTGACATGTAATCATATAGATAAAACTTGGAATATAATGACACATCAGCAATAACAATATTAACTTTAAAAATAAGAAAAGTAGCTCAATTTTGAACCTCATGTCCAATTCTATAGAACAAAAACACCTCCTTTGAATGGAGCTTGGACAACACGATGCTAAAGAGAATGCATAGATACAAACTTTTAACTCTCATATGCTTAGTTCGAGTTCATTAACAGCCTTTCTATATGCGAACATGGCTCTTTTCTGATAGAAGAATAAGAATGATAGGAGAATGAGGAAGAACTTTGTGAGGATTAATCAAATTAATTGATGAAAAATTTCCATAGACAACCTCCATGTCTAGCACAAAAGATCATGTCCTTAGGAAGGACAAATCAACTTAGAATGCCCAATACAAAACCCAAAATCTAGACATTCAACCACAATAAATGGAAAAATAAACATGCCTAAATCTTATAATCCATCATTACACACATTAAAGAAGAGCAATTGCATACATGATATAATAGTGAAAATATGCAATTTACTATAAGTATCATGTTCGATGGTAAATGAATGATGATTAAGATCAAACTCACGGCAAATGCACTAAACACTTCCATTAAGAACGGACCAGTCCCCTGTAGCTTCTCGGAAGCAGCTCTTTATATGCCATCTTTGCAAGCACATCTCTCGAGTAACAGTATACACTTGCCTCCATTGTCTACCCCAAGTCCCAATTCCAAAAGTCCAGCAAAAAAGCACAACAAAAATCCCAACATTCACAATAGCAACCACTCCAAACGTGTGATCAAAAAGGAAAAATAAAACACGAAAATGATGACGGCTAAATTAAGATGGAGATGGCTGAATACAACCAAAATACAACTAAAAACGGGAAAAGTGGCAACTTGGAAGCCAACCAAAAATGGAGATGGCTGTTCCGAGTCCTGCAAATCGCCCCTCTATTCCATTGCAGTTTTAGGGCTTTGTAAGGAAAAATATCAAACAGGTTCTGTGCATGAAAAATAGATAGAAAAATGATTGGTCTATTGTTTATTTGACCCCCAAACAGGTTATATGAATGAAGATTTTGGTTATTTGACCCCAAACAGGTTACTTGATCCAAACCTTAACTAAAAATCTACATGCACGCAAATCGCCCCACTACGCAATAGATAATCGCCCCACTAACCATTTGATAACATTAAATTTATAATCACAAAACCCCAATCCAAACTGGAAGAGGAGACGGGAACCTCATGTCCAATTGCAAAGGAGCATCTCGGGAGATCGGGGCCTTCGGTAATGGAGCATCCTAGGAGCATCTCAGTAAAGGGCCTTCGGTAATGTGGCAACCCTGCCTTGCTGGAGGCTAGATGGGGCATTCGGTGCTGCGAGATGCGAATTGCGAGGGAGGCGAGCTGCGAGCTAGGGCATTCGGTGCTGCAAGCTGCGAGCTGCGAATTGCGAGGGAGGCGAGCTGCGAGCTAGGGCATTCGGTGCTGTGAGCTGGGCTTTAGGCGCTCCACTAACCATTTGTTTTTGTTTTCTCTAGCAAACTATTTATGAGCCATGATGATTTCAAGTTTCAAATTTCAATCCCATCAAATGGTTTCCCCCAAGTTTTCAAAATTCCAAACTCAATTCAAGGTCCAAGCCCCCCACCCTTCAAAATTTTCACCCCATGTTATCAATCCTAGTCATCAATTTTGTTTATCCACGTAGGACAGAAAATTCAAAAATAGCCCTTATTTGTTTTATATATATATATATATATATATATATATATATATATATATATATATGAGGAGGGATCAAATGACCCCCAAAAATAACCCCTATCAAAAATCATATGCCCCCATTTTTTCGAAAGATCCGAACCGTTCATCTTGATCTCCACCCTCTAAATCCCTGAACCACCAATTTTTAGCCCGATCCCATGTGTTTTGCCTGTTCATCAACCATTCGCAAGAGTTCTGTTCATGCGGAACCGTTAAATTTTGGTCGGATGGATGAACAAGCAAAACACATGGGATTGGGCTGAAAATTGGTGTGTCAAGGATTTAGAGGGTAGAGATCAAGATGAACGGTTCGGATCTTCCGAAAAAATGGGGGCATAGACTTTTTGATAGGGGTTATTTTTGGGGGTAATTTTTGGTGGTCATTTGATCCCTCCTATCTATATATAGACACACACACACACACACACACACACACACACACACACACACACACTTCCCACATTCGTTTGTCTCATCTACCATGGGTTCCCTATGCATGCAGTTTGATCAGTGAAACAGCCGTGACGTGGGAGGCAGCGAGGGCATGCCACCGTTCTTCCCCCCACGACTTTTCCTCATTGTTTCTCACTTACTCACCTCTCCTCCTATTTTAATCTCTTTCACCTCGACCTAAACCCCAGTTTTATCAAAAGGTAACTAAGGGATGTTCCATCTCTAAATTATTGTTATCGGAGCTCCGATCGCTTTCCTTCACTTTCGATCCTGTTCGAAAACACAAATCCATATTGAGGTAGTCACAACCACGGCGTATTGCGGGACAATGAGGCCAGTCAGGTTTTTTCGATGATTCCTTATCTCTAGTAAATGGTAGATCTCTTTAACCGCATTTTAAGACCTCAATTAACTTGGTGATTTCTTGATTTTGAGATGATATTACATGGATTTTTTCTTGGACATGTGTTGTAATTAGTTTCATGTTTGTTTGATTGTTAATGTGATGAAAATTTTATTCATGTGTTGATGATTATTAAATGAACATATAATTGATGGTTGTTGCCTGATCTCTTGATAATTTATGCGGTTTTTAATGGGTTGTGGTTGGTTTCTTGGCTTTGGGTGTGTCTCACGTTGCCTTATGCTCTCGGTGTGTCTTCCTTATTGCATTGTGCTTTCTGTACGCATCCTTTATTTCCTTGTGCTCATGAGTGTGTTCCTCTGTTACCTTGTGCTCACGGGTGTACTCTCATGTTGTCTTGTGCCCTTGGTGAAAATTTTATTCATGTGTTGATGATTATTAAATGAACATATAATTGATGGTTGTTGCTTGATCTCTTGATAATGTATGCGGTTGTTAATGGGTTGTGGTTGGTTTCTTGGCTTTGGGTGCGTCTCACGTTGACTTATGCTCTCGGTGTGTCTTCATTATTGCATTGTGCTTTCTGTATGCATCCTTTATTGTCTTGTGCTTATGTGTGTGCTCCTCTGTTGCCTTGTGCTCATAGGTGTGTTCCACTGTTACCTTGTGCTCACGGGTGTACTCTCATGTTGTCTTGTGCCCTCGGTATGCTTTCGCAGGTCCCCTTGCTTGCTCTTAGGGTGCTCTTTCCTGCTTCTTGCTCTCGGGTGTTTCATCTGATGTGTATTGCTTTCTGCTACCGTGTGTGTAACGACTGGTTTTCATGTATCTGGATTTATTATATTATAATATATGTTTTGGTGGATTTTCTCCTCATGTGTGGTTTTCGTCTCCGTAACTTTCATTTTCGATTGTTTCGTCGTGTTTTCTCGTTTCTTCCTTAGGATCGTCGATTTCGGAGTAAGTCATTCATGACGGGCTCCATAACGGTCGTATCTTACTATTAGATCAAGCCTAGGAGTCTTAGGAATCGATCCCGGGGCTCCGCGCTCCGTATCGGAACTTTTGGTGCTAACTAGCCGGTGTAAGAAGGGCCACCGACCGACTAGATGACGATCCAGTCGGTCGGCAAACCTTCTTGAACCGACTAGTTGGCTTTCTAAATTATTCTGGAGTTACTGTTTATCGTTAGTCGGTCTAAGAACGTTGGTTGACCGACTAGGTTGCAAACTAGTCGGTCGGTAATGCTTCTTTAACCGACTAACTCATCAACTATTTTTGACACTAGTTACTGTTTACTCTTAGTCGGTCTAAGAACGTTCATCGACCGACTAGATCTCAAACTAGTCGGTCAGTAGTTGTTCTTGGACCGACTAACCCTTAGTTCAGGTTTTCGACTGGAGTTACTGTTTACACTTAGTCGGTCTGCGTTTTTCAACCGACCGACTAGATCTCAAACTAGTCGGTCAACAGTTGTTCTTTGACCGACTAAGCAGTGCAGAAAACCCTAGTTTTGCCCTAGCCGCCACCAAACTCTATAAATACCCCCTCCAAACGTTTTCTTCTCCTCCCTCACGACCTAAAACCCTAATTTCTCCCCCATTGAGCCCCCATCTCCCTCAAACCATTAATCCTTCATCCCAAGCTCATCCTCCATCATCCAAACCCTCCCTCAACTCATTCCACCTCTCATCTTCCCCAAATCTCCATCAAATCCCCAAAATCCCCCAAAACCCTATTTCTCCAAACTTCTCCAATCATTTCCAGATCTGAACCCTAGGTTCCCCGGAGCGTTTCTTCCGTCGCCGTGGTTGCTCGGTGTTATTCTCCCGTTCTCTACGCGGTAATACTCGATTCCTTTAGTTTTAGCATAACCCACATTGACATTGTGAAACCCTAATAAAATGAATTATTAGATGATTATGGTTCTAATAAGAAATCAATTTAGAATCACTGTGCTAATGATTGTTTTGCCATAACAGTGGTCCATTCCGTAATTAGCTTGTGTGACGATCTTCATTGCTCGTCAATCCCGGTATCAGGTAAGTGAAACTTGCATCCCTTGATTTAGGCCATGTCTTATGCCATTTACCTTGCTTTAGCGTAAAAAAGACTAGACGGTGAAAGGATAGCCGTTTAGACGCCATTGACCTAGCTTGACAACGAGGATTGGTCCGTCATCTTCATCATGCTTGTATGTCACGTTTACTTTCCCTAAACGGTACGCGTAATAACTGTTCATGTCATCCATGCATCCTTAACTGTTATTGCATTATAACTGCCATGTTTAATTTCAATTAACGGTACGCGAATATGTTCATGTCATTGCATTTTGCCTGTCATGTTTAAATACAATTAACGGTACGCGAATATCTGCTCATGTCATTGCATGCTTGAATACTCATCGTGATTGCGTAGCTTCGCTACATACTTGTACTATTTGTCCCGGCTAGGCACCCACCTTGCGTGGGCACCATCTTTGCCAAATACACTTTCTGGCTCGTGTTCCAGAAGACGAGCTCATCACAGCCTGAGGGAAATAGGGCACTCGTTGAGTGATCCCTTGTACTTGATACTTGAACACAGCCTGAGGGCAATAGGGCACTCGTTGAGTGATCCCTTGTACTTTACTTGTTACTTGACATTACATGTCACCCATACTACTTGATACTTGCTACTTGCACTTTACCTTACTCTACTTGTTACCACCTTACCTTACTTGTCATGCACCATACTTTAACTGCTAGGTTGCTAGTTTACCTTTCTTTCCGTTTCCTTGCACAAGTCTTCCGACTTGCTAACATGTGCCCCTTTTCTCTTTTGGGTGACACATGTTAGAGCCCGAGCCTGAGTTACTTGCTGAGGACGTGGTGTTCGCTGACGCTGAGTCAGGACCCGCGTTGATCGAGGACTACGTTGACACTGGGGATCAGTCTTAGTGTTTTCGTTTAGCTTCTTTTGTTAGACTGCCTAGTTGTCGGTGCGTGGCACCTAGTTGATACTCTGTTATGTTTGTGTTGCTTTTGTTTGGCCTTGTTCTGGGCCTTAGACTCTTTCCTGTTAGCCTGGTGGCTTTTCTGTGATGTTGAATATTTTGTGGACAAACTTTAGGATTGATATTTCATATCCGTCTCTCTATTATTATTGTTGTTGTTGTTCCTTTTGCGATTACAGGGACCTGCTTATACTAAATTGACGCTTATCAGGCGTGCAGCTTCACAGCTCCACGTTTGAGCGGACCTTCTCACGTCTTGCCTCCATTTTAGGGAAGCGGGGCGTGACAGGTTTTAGTGGTGGCCCATGCAGGTCCCTCTGTAACTGCAATTATCAGGGATAACAATAATAATATAAGATTGTCCAACAAATAAGTTCGATATCCGAGTCATAAGCTATGAGCCTAATCTGCTTCGTTTTCTGTGTCATTAGATGGCAGGAAGGCGATTCACCCGTGGTGGGGGTAGTGGTGCGCTCCCTCATGATGAGGAGTCTGAGCGGGAACCCACCAATGGAGAGATGATGCGGATGATGCTTCAGATGATGCAAGTGCAGCAGGGCGTGCTCCTGCAAGTCCAGAATGCTCCACTTGCTCGAGCTGCCCGGGCACTTCCAGATGTCCCTCGCTCCGAGCCGGGAGCGAAGCAATTTCGGGAGCTGGGTCCCGCATATTTTGATGGGTCTGAGGGTCCTCTGGCTGCCGATGAGTGGATTCATAACATTGAGGATAACCTGGCAATGGCGAAGATTAACCCGGCTGGATGGGTTGATCTGGCTAAGAGGCAGCTGAAGGACAATGCCAGGAATTGGTGGGATGCTGAAGAGAAGATGCTGGTGGAGCCGATAGTTTGGGCTACATTCAAGTCCAGATTTGATGGAGAGTTCTTCCCGAAGGCTGCTAGGCAGGTGATGCTGCAGCGCTTCATAGATTTGAAGCAGGGGAGCTTGTCGGTGGATCAGTACCACCAGGAGTTCACGAGGCTCAGTCGGTTTGCACCAACGATGGTGCAAGATGCCGATGAGAAAGCTCAGCGATTTCTTCAGGGACTTGCCTTGGAGCTTCAGAGCTTTGTGACCTCTTCTGACCTGGAGACATATCAGAAGGTTCTGATTGCTGCGAGGCGGCAAGAGTTGAATTTGAACCAGAGGAAGGGACATGTTTCCAGTGCTGGGAAGAGGCCTATGGAGCAGGCCAGGGCGGTGGTTAGGCCTGGTTTCAAGCCTAATCATCCGGTGCAGTTCAAGAGGCCAGGAGGGCCTATTCTGAAGACTTGCCATTTCTGTGGCAAGACTGGACACCTCAGGGATCAGTGTAGGAGGTTTCTAGGACAGTGCATTGTCTGCGGAGATCCTGCCCACACCATTAGGGAGTGTCCGAAGTCGAAGCAGCCTTGGCGGGCTCCTATTGCAGCACAGCCGTTGCAGCAACGAGCTCCTGTGCCCTTCGGACGTAGAGCGCCTCTTGTTCCACAGAGACAGGCCTTTCCGCAGGCTGTTCCGCCGAGAGGGCAGGCCTTTCTGATGACTGAGGAGGAGAGCATGGCCGTGGATGAGGTTATTACAGGTAACGCTCATTCTAGCTATTTTCTTCCTTAGTTTGATTGTTGATTTTGTTGGTTGCTTGCTCATGCTTGTTACTAGAATAGGATTTGATTGTTAGATTGGTTGCTAGGTGTGGTTTTGGTTTGCACATTTCCTGCACGAGTCCTCTTTGACTCTGGTGCGTCGATGTGCATTTTGGCCCGGAGCTTCGTGGAGAAGCATTCCTTGTCGACGTCCTCTCTCCCTAAGAGTTTGAATATCGTCGAAGGGAACGGTGTAGTCTCGGTGCATCGTGGGTGCAATTCTTGCCCGTTGGTGGTTTGTGGACGTGAGCTTTGTGCTGATTTCATTGTCCACGACATCATCAATTACGACGCGGTCCTTGGGATGGATTGACTTGCGAGCTTCTATGCTACGATTGACTGTCGGAGGAAGAAGGTGGTGTTCGAGATTCCCGGACATCCGGTATTTGAGTTCAGTCGTGGTAGCAGTTCGCTGGGTCCGGTCAGATTTCGGGCCAGACCAGTGGATGTCGTGGCTATGCAGATGGAGTTGGAGTGGCCAGCTGTGGTGCGAGATTTTGGTGACGTCTTCCCCGAGGAGATGTCTGGATTGCCGCCTGATCGAGCTTTGGAGTTTTCTATTAATCTTACCCCAGGTGCGCAGCCCATTTCGAAGGCACCATATCGTATGGCGCCAGCAGAGTTGGAGGAGTTGCGCAGGCAGTTGGATGAGCTTATGCAGAAGGGTTACATCAATCCTAGTGTGTCCCCGTGGGGAGCACCGGTGTTGTTGGTGAAGAAGAAGGATGGTTCGCGTCGCATGCGCGTGGATTATCGGGAGTTGAATGCGGTGACCATTAAGAATAAATACCCGTTTCCTCGCATCGATGATATCTTTGATCAGCTTGGAGGTTCGAGGGTGTTTTCTAAATTGGATTTGAGGAGTGGTTACCACCAGTTGAAGGTGAAGAAGGATGATGTGCCGAAGACAGCGTTCAGGACGAAGTATGGACACTATGAGTTTGTGGTTATGCCTTTCGGCGTAACTAACGCGCCCGTAGTTTTCATGAATCTGATGAACCTGATTTTCTACGACTTTTTGGATAAGTTTGTCGTTATCTTTATTGACGACATTCTGATCTATTCGAAGTCGGAGGAAGAGCATGCCTCGCACTTAAGGACGGTGTTGGAGATCTTGAGGAAGCATCGTTTGTATGCTAAGTTTTCGAAGTGCAAGTTTTGGCTGGATAGAGTTGCTTTTCTCGGGCATGTGGTGACTGGAGATGGTATTTCAGTGGATCCCGAGAAGATTAGGGCCATTAGAGAGTGGCCCGTTCCGTCGTCAGCGTCTGAGATTCGGAGTTTCCTTGGGCTTGCTGGTTACTATCGGCGATTCATTAAGGACTTTTCCCGTATTGTTGAGCTAATGACCAGGTTGACGCGGAAGGATGTTCCTTTTGTTTGGTCGGGTGATTGTGAGAGTGCTTTTGGTGTTCTGAGGGAGAGGTTGACGACTGCCCATATTCTTGTTGTGCCTGATCGCAGCGGTGGATTTGAGATCTTTTGCGATGCATCTGGCAAGGGTCTCGGTTGTGTGTTGCATCAGCACGGGCATGTTGTGGCGTATGCGTCTCGTCAGCTTAAGGTTCATGAGAAGAATTACCCGACGTATGATTTAGAGTTGGCTGCCGTTGTGTTTGCTCTTAAGATTTGGAGGCACTTCCTGCTGAGTGAGAGGGTGAAGATTTTCACCGATCACAAAAGCTTGAAGTATATTTTCACTCAGAAGGAGCTCAACATGCGACAGCATCGATGGTTGGAGCTCATGGCGGATTATGATATTGATTTGCAGTTTCAACCTGGCAAGGTGAATGTGGTTCCTGATGCGCTGAGTAGGCTTCCAGCGGTGATGATTTTGACCTCGCAGTGGAGATTGCAGCAGGATTTTTGCGAGTCTGGTGTTGAGATTGTTCTTCCTGGGGAGGCTTCTTCGTTGATGTACATGCAGGTACAGTCGACGATCGTCGACCGGATTAAGGCTGGCCAGGCTAAGGATCCGAAGCTGGCGAGGATTCGAGAGCAGGTGGAAGCCGGTCTGTGGACTGACTTTTTGATTCGTGAGGATGGCTCGCTGAGGTTTGGAGCCAGGTTGTGTGTGCCAGCTGGAGATATTAGAGAGGAGTTGATGGTGGAGGCACACAGTTCGCCGTATTCTGTACATCCTGGTGGCACCAAGATGTACCAGGATCTTCGTCTGAATTATTGGTGGCATGGTATGAAGAGGAGTGTGGCTCGGAGTGTGGCCAAGTGTCTGGTTTGCCAGCAAGTGAAGGCGAAGCATAAGCGTACGGCCGGGTTGCTACAACCGCTTCCGATTCCGGAGTGGAAATGGCAACACATCACTATGGATTTCGTGACTGGACTACCTCGGAGTCCGAAGCAGAATGACGTGATTTGGGTGATCATGGATCGATTGACCAAGTCCGCGCACTTTATTCCATTCCGAGTGGGACAGTCCACTGAGACGCTAGCGAGGAGATATATGGAGGTAAAATTCTTTTACCCTCCGTTTTTATTTCCTTTTCCTAGTTTGGATAGTGATGTAACGTGAATCGTACAGGAGGTTGTGCGACTTCACGGAGTCCCCGTGAGCATCGTGTCGGACAGGGACACGAGGTTCACATCTCAGTTCTGGCAGAGTTTGCAGAAGAGCTTGGGTACGCGTCTGAGTTTCAGCACGGCGTACCATCCGCAGAAGGATGGCCAGTCCGAGAGGACGATTCAGATCTTGGAGGACATGCTGAGGGCGTGCATGTTGGATTTCAAGGGTTCGTGGGAGGACCATCTGCATTTGGTGGAGTTCTCCTACAACAACAGCTTCCAGGCGAGTATTGGCATGGCGTCTTTCGCCGCTCTTTATGGGAGGAAATGTCGATCGCCATTAAGTTGGGATGACGTTGGTGATCGGGAGCTGTTGGGACCTGAGATGATCGTGGAGGCCGTGGATGTTGTCAGGAACATTCGGGAGAGGTTGAGGATTGCTCAGGACCGTTTTAAGCATTGGACGGATGCTAAACGTCGTCCTTTGGAGTTTCAGCCGGGCGACCATGTGTTCTTGAAGATTTCCCCGAATCGCGGTGTGATTCGTTTTGGGAAGCGAGGGAAGTTGAGCCCGCGATACATTGGACCGTTTGACATTTTGGAGAGGGTTGGCGAGGTAGCTTATCGCTTAGCCTTGCCGCCGTCTTTGGAGGGAGTTCACAATGTGTTCCATGTGTCGCATCTTCGTCGATACATTGGCGATCCATCTCATGCGGTGGATTTTTCAGAGATTACCATTCGCCCCGATTTGACGTATGACCAGCATCCAGTGCAGATTCTGGACAGGCGTCAGAAATCGCTTCGGAACAAGATTTTCAATCTTGTGAGGGTGATGTGGCGACACGGCTCGCCTGGAGAGTCTACTTGGGAGAATGAGGATGAGATGCGAGAGCGTTTCCCACTTTTGTTCCCGGACACGTGAGTGTTTGGAAATTCCGAGGACGGAATTTTTCTTAAGTTGGGGAGGATGTAACGACTGGTTTTCATGTATCTGGATTTATTATATTATAATATATGTTTTGGTGGATTTTCTCCTCATGTGTGGTTTTCGTCTCCGTAACTTTCATTTTCGATCGTTTCGTCGTGTTTTCTCGTTTCTTCCTTAGGATCGTCGATTTCGGAGTAAGTCATTCATGACGGGCTCCATAACGGTCGTATCTTACTATTAGATCAAGCCTAGGAGTCTTAGGAATCGATCCCGGGGCTCCGCGCTCCGTATCGGAACTTTTGGTGCTAACTAGCCGGTGTAAGAAGGGCCACCGACCGACTAGATGACGATCCAGTCGGTCGGCAAACCTTCTTGAACCGACTAGTTGGCTTTCTAAATTATTCTGGAGTTACTGTTTATCGTTAGTCGGTCTAAGAACGTTGGTTGACCGACTAGGTTGCAAACTAGTCGGTCGGTAATGCTTCTTTAACCGACTAACTCATCAACTATTTTTGACACTAGTTACTGTTTACTCTTAGTCGGTCTAAGAACGTTCATCGACCAACTAGATCTCAAACTAGTCGGTCAGTAGTTGTTCTTGGACCGACTAACTCTTAGTTCAGGTTTTCGACTGGAGTTACTGTTTACACTTAGTCGGTCTGCGTTGTTCAACCGACCGACTAGATCTCAAACTAGTCGGTCAACAGTTGTTCTTTGACCGACTAAGCAGTGCAGAAAACCCTAGTTTTGCCCTAGCCACCACCAAACTCTATAAATACCCCTCCAAACGTTTTCTTCTCCTCCCTCACGACCTAAAACCCTAATTTCTCCCCCATTGAGCCCCCATCTCCCTCAAACCATTAATCCTTCATCCCAAGCTCATCCTCCATCATCCAAACCCTCCCTCAACTCATTCCACCTCTCATCTTCCCCAAATCTCCATCAAATCCCCAAAATCCCCCAAAACCCTATTTCTCCAAACTTCTCCAATCATTTCCAGATCTGAACCCTAGGTTCCCCGGAGCGTTTCTTCCGTCGCCGTGGTTGTTCGGTGTTATTCTCCCGTTCTCTACGCTGTAATACTCGATTCCTTTAGTTTTAGCATAACCCACATTGACATTGTGAAACCCTAATAAAATGAATTATTAGATGATTAGGGTTCTAATAAGAAATCAATTTAGAATCACTGTGCTAATGATTGTTTTGCCATAACAGTGGTCCATTCCGTAGTTATCTTGTGTGACGATCTTCATTGCTCGTCAATCCCGGTATCAGGCAAGTGAAACTTGCATCCCTTGATTTAGGCCATGTCTTAGGCCATTTACCTTGCTTTAGCTTAAAAGAGACTAGACGGTGAAAGGATAGTCGTTTAGACGCCATTGACCTAGCTTGACAACGAAGCTTGGTCTGTCACCTTCATCATGCTTGTATGTCACGTTTACTTTCCCTAAACGGTACGCGTAATAACTGTTCATGTCATCCATGCATCCTTAACTGTTATTGCATTATAACTGCCATGTTTAATTTCAATTAACGGTACGCGAATATGTTCATGTCATTGCATTTTGCCTGTCACGTTTAAATACAATTAACGGTACGCGAATATCTGCTCATGTCATTGCATGCTTGAATACTCATCGTGATTGCGTAGCTTCGCTACATACTTGTACTATTTGTCCCAGCTAGGCACCCACCTTGCGTGGGCACCATCTTTGCCAAATACACTTTCTGGCTCGTGTTCCAGAAGACGAGCTCATCACAGCCTGAGGGCAATAGGGCACTCGTTGAGTGATCCCTTGTACTTGATACTTGAACACAGCCTGAGGGCAATAGGACACTCGTTGAGTGATCCCTTGTACTTAACTTGTTACTTGACATTACATGTCACCCCTACTACTTGATACTTGCTACTTGCACTTTACCTTACTCTACTTGTTACCACCTTACCTTACTTGTCATGCACCATACTTTAACTGCTAGGTTGCTAGTTTACCTTTCTTTCCGTTTCCTTGCACAAGTCTTCCGACTTGCTGACATGTGGCCCTTTTCTCTTTTGGGTGACACATGTTAGAGCCCGAGCCTAGGTTACTTGCTGAGGACGTGGTGTTCGCTGACGCTGAGTCAGGACCCGCGTTGATCGAGGACTACGTTGACACTGGGGATCAGTCTTAGTGTTTTCGTTTAGCTTCTTTTGTTAGACTGCCTAGTTGTCGGTGCGTGGCACCTAGTTGATACTCTGTTATGTTTGTGTTGCTTTTGTTTGGCCTTGTTCTGGGCCTTAGACTCTTTCATGTTAGCCTGGTGGCTTTTCTGTGATGTTGAATATTTTGTGGACAAACTTTGGGATTGATATTTCATATCCGTCTCTCTATTATTATTGTTGTTGTTGTTCCTTTTGCGATTACAGGGACCTGCTTATACTAAATTGACGCTTATCAGGCGTGCAGCTTCACAGCTCCACGTTTGAGCGGACCTTCTCACGTCTCGCCTCCATTTTAGGGAAGCGGGGCGTGACAGTGTGTTCTCTCGGGTGTCCCTTGCTGGGTATGCTCTCGGGTGTCTCATATTGTGTGTCGATTTGCTCTTAGGTGCTCCTTTTCCTGTTTGCTCCTCTCATGTGCTCTCATGTATGTTTAAATTGCTTTTAGTATATTCAATTTATGCATGATACTATTAGTTGTTGTATTAAGACACTACATTTGAACTTTAGGCATAGTAATGATAGTCAATAGGCTTAGCATTGCTTTCTTCAACTTAGAGCTTTCCACTGCTTCCTGTCGAGTCGATTTTCCACCTTACACGATGTTTCTATTAAATCCTTACCCTCAAGCTGGGACATCAACACGAGTAATAGCGTGTTAAGATCTTCCTGTGGATGTTTTATGTGCCATATAGTGAATATGTGAATTGTAGTTGCCCACAGACTTCATGATCATCGATATGACAAGCTTCGATGCGATTTTCGAGATAGATTGGTCGGGGACCTTCCACACGATCATCCATTGTGTAACGACCCGGTCTCCGGGATACCGGATAAGTAAGAATCCGTATCAGGTATTCCCGAAGAGGCGAGTGTTACGTAGAAAGAAAGAAAAGAAGAGAGTAGGAATAACACTGCATGTACTACGCATGTGCTGGGAAGTACAAGTAAAACTCCGTCACAGATAAAAACACTGAGAAAATAACAAAAGTACAATATTCCATTTTATTGATACATGGATACATCTTATACATACACCAACATCTTCATATTCACAACTCTAAGTACAAAGGTCCACCCAAAAAGAAACACCAAAAAGTACAAGTCTCTCATCATACCCCTCACCACCCAATACTACAACTGATCACCAACTCCGAAGCTCCAGCCGCTATCTCCAACCTCCAACTCACATGACCTGAAAGTCAACGGGGACACGTCAACGCGTGACCCAGTAGAAACTCCTAACGCTCTAGCAGAACCCAGTTTTAGAACTAGTCTGTCTATCTAGGGAGGGTAGTCTAACAAGTAAGGTTCATGGTGCGTAAAAGTAATCACATTCCAACATGCGAACCTAGTTATGAGAACGTGCAAAAACATGCATATGAAACCATATTATGAAATGCAGCTATTGAAAGGAAGCGTAAGAACATGTTACCATAGGACAATAGCATTAAAGTAAATAAAAATAAGGAGACATGAGATAACAACATTTATAAATTAAAGACAACTACTATAAGTTGTTGATTCACATATTTGTAACCCGTGTAAACCGTAGAACGCTAAGGAGGCGGACTTCACAAAGGGTGGGTGAAAAAGTGGTACCACAACCAGCGACACGAGCACTGGAGGGGCCTCTCGTAACTCTCCGTACCCGAACGGAACAAGGTATGGGAGTGAGACAAACTCGGTTTTTCTGTCGGACAAACGGAGCAAACCATCAATTACCGTCATGATGCATCACGAGTACACCAGCAGCCTCTCCAACCCTTTCAACTCGCCCTTCTGGGAGTGATACAGCGGGTGAGAATTCATATCATATGTCCGCTCCTTAACTCCTAAAGTTTACCCGTTTTCCCCCAAACCCGTGTCACCCTCCTTTAGGAGGACTGATACATTCCTCATTCTCACTCTCAGTTTTCAAGATATTACTTCATTTGTCAACGAATCATCTAGCGGACTTGAATACCGCTTTAACCAACTTTTAACAATATCATCATCATCATCATCATCATCATCATCATCTCAATTAAAGAATTGCATGGAATATCATCATAAACTCATCGTTATGAACATACTAATGTGAGCACAAAAGCATAAACAAATTGAACTTAAACATTATTAACATAACGAATATTTCATGAACCATCTGCATAATTACATGTATCAAGGGCATGTCATTGAGAACATGATTAGCACAAACAAACTTAACTTCAAACAAAACTACACCTTGATAAGTACTAAACAAAATTAGCATATGAATCTGTCAAAACTGTTACAGCAGAAAGAACATTACTTTTAGCCTATCTACAGTCAGAATTGGTGTCTGGTCCCTTCACGAAAGTTGTAGATATGGGTGTTTTCCTTTCACTGACCAATTTTCATAAGCTCATTTGACATATGTGATTTATGGTCGATTTTCTCCTAACAGGTATAATTTCAGCATTCTGAACCAGAAATTGAGTTCAGTTCAAGTCCATTTTTCTATAAGTTACAGACAGAATTAAAATCTAAAAAAAATATGGGTTGAAGATCTTGAAGTCAGCTTTCCAACGGCATCAAGATCATAATATTTTATAAAGTGTGCATGGAGTTCTACTCGTTTTACTGAAAAGTGTCAAAACTGTCTAAATACAGACCAGTTTTAGAAACTGAGTTTTTACCCTAGCTTTCAGTCCGAATTTGCAAAGCTTGTAAACGTGAAAGTTATTAAGGACTACAATATGAGAAACATATATATTTTTCATATTTTGCTTTCATCTACGTTGGGAGATATTCTCAGTTTAACAGAGAATAAAAATACTGGAATTTCAGAACAGTTTTGATTGAAACACCAGTTTGCATATCCAAATTTTTATAAAATCATACGGCTAGAATTTGGAAAAAAGATCTAAATGAAAGTTGTTCATAACAATGAGATACCCAACATATAAAATTTCCAAAGCATTCCCATTAGCCAATTAACCCCAGCACTTAGTCAAAGTTTCATTTTTTCTAGATCAAATTTCAGCATGAAAAAGTTAACTCAATTCTCCTTGTCCTAAAACTAAATTCTACCTAGGTGAAAGGAATTTCTACCTTACAAAAGTCCTCCAAAATATTTCTTTGGCCCTTCTTAGTCCTTGATGGAGAGCAGCATATCCTCCTTCTCCAAGCTCCAATTGATCTCCAAAAAGTAGGGTTTTGGGGCTAATTTTAGATGTTGGAATGATGAGGGGTCATTGGTGGTGGAAGGGGAGGAGTAATTGGTGTTGATGGAGGAGGAAGGGGTGGTGCAAGAGGGGAGAAAGGGGAGGAGGAATTTTGACCAGAATTTTGGGGGGTGAGGGAGAGAAAAATGAGGGTTTTCTTTTCTTTTTTGGTTTTTGTTTTTCATGCCTAGATTTTAGGAATCCCTAAAACCCTCTTCACCTCTCATTTAGTCAAAATTAAGCCATGTGTTAAGGCTCTCTTCATGCAAGAAGACACATAATAAGATGTGTTGTCATGGTAAGAAAAATGTGTATTTTGTATTTTAAGAAATTAAAAATACATGAAGAAATACTTCATACACTCCAAATACATGTATTTCTCCAAATACTCTTATTTCCTAATATCCATAATGGGTTTAAGTCTATTTAAAAATAATTCCTCCACCAAAATAATTAAAGAAAAATACGGGCATACTCCCCAAAAATCATACGCACTTATCTACGCCCAAAAATACCTACATATATACGTATATAGGGATACGGGGTATTACATTCTACCCACCTTAAAAACAAAGTCCGCCCTCGGACTTTTCGTGGTAAGGGTCTGACCTGAGATTAAATAGTAGAAGGGTCTCCCTACCCACGACATACAAACAACGCTATATGTATATACAATACACTCATGTATACATGCACTATATCGTAGATTATACACATATATATGCACATTCTTATCCAAGAATATAGGTATACACACAGACAAATCATCACAACACCTACATAGTACTATACATTCCATATTCATCCATGTACTCACAAATATATCTATATTGCATGAGAACACTCACATATATATACAGACTAATATGTACACACATGCTAGTACACCTATATACATGGACACATGTATCAATGTCGTACATAGCATTAAGTAGAAATGTGTATATATACACCCAATGCATTAATATACACACCAATATTTATACACTTATTATACCCACTATATATACACTTACATATAGATACATACAAATACATGTCCAAAGACATATGCTATATCATGGATACATATAGATATATCTAAATACATACACCTTTATATGTAATCACACACTCCTTGTATTTGTATATCTACATACATGCATGTTCACATGATATTTAAACACACCCTACTCATAAGTCACAAATCTAGCATACTTACACATACACATACCTATGGGTATACCTAGATACATCAGAGTATAATTCAAGTATACATCCATATGTATTCATATCCAATATTTACTCACATAAGTCTAATTTATCCACCTATTCACGGTACAAATATACTTACATACAAGCCGTCCGCATAACATATATTCAATGCAGTATATATATACACACAACACTATGTATAAATAATAGCATAAGAATCTTATCAATACAGTATATGTATCTATATACACACACACACTTGTTCAAACAAGACATGTCCATATATAATTCTCATTCAATTGTTACACTCACATATCATCACATAATATATAAGTACACACCAATATTGTATAACTTGGCATACCTACTTATGCATATCTATACACACCATTTAGTAAGCCAATATATTTCACACACTACTTATGATACGCCTCCAATAGTATCTATACTCATATATACATATCTCATTATATCAATTTACACCACCACATTCCTAGTATGCATACACACACACGTCATCACATAGATTCTCATATAACAATACCAATACACACAAATATTCACATAATGATATATCTATCCAACATCGGTGTAAGCGTATCCGCTTACAGTCAGACAGGCAACCATATACATATTTTATATATGTATCAAACACACAACTCTAGTACACCTAGGGCATGCCCATCCGCACATGGATTTACACAATCATCATGTACATATACACCACATATTACCAATACATACGGTATACCATATCTATACATCGTCTAGAGCTCAATCAACTATATATGTCCATGATACACACTTCTTATAGGTTACCATATGTTAACATATATACGTATGCACTTCTATACTCAGACATACAATCATGTACGTCTCCTAGTACCCATTCAACATTCACAGATGTATCATTGCACAAGATTTAGCATATCAATATCAATACACATAGATATCCATACAAAATTATATTCATCTATATACAGGCGTAAGCGTGCCAGCTTACAACCATATATATAACTATATACATATCACGTATATCACCACGTATGCACATACAACATAATAGACAACCATAATATACTCACATTTCGAGAGTATGCCAGCTCATACATGAGTGGGACACATGGATCCCTGGATCCACACATACATGGGTGTATACACTACACTTTATATATATATACACACACACTTACGACATACATCTCAACCAATACAATCACTCTATTGCACCTACCTCTTAAAGTGCAACCACTTACGAACACATGTACTTATAATTTCACATACCAACATATAGTCACACCAGTATCTAAGGTAGTAGCATATACATATAATCATTCCATGTATACCATCATACACTATATACATTCAAATATACTTCCAGTTAGACTTACCAACAAACATCCATATACTAACACATATACCATAAATTTATTTACACGCCATTACATATTCACACAGATACTCCGCATATCTATACACTTTTCCATTAGACACCCATATACAAATATATCTTCTAACCTCACATAAATGCATCATACTTTAGTATCTATACATACAGCTCTATATACATCCATATAGTCATACATATACACCTCCAAATATAATTAAAGTATAGATTACCATATAGATAATACATAACACTCTATTGCACAAATAATATGTATTACACATAATTTCACTCATCAAATACTACATTCACCTCAATCCATACAAACAACATAACTATACACACACCTATACTATGAATTACAAGAATACACATAAGTAGTTATACACGTATCTATAGTGTATCTTATTTACAGATATAGCTATAGACACATATCTATAGAAATACACGGGAATACATTACAATACTTTTATATCCATGCAAACACATACCCACCCGTACATATATGTATATATACAAACAACTACTCATGCTTAAACTCAGGGAGCTCTTTACATTGGGTTCCTAATACCAGGGTTTTACCCTAAGGCTGATCACCTACCCACCTTAGGATATATCTACCCCTATGGAGCATTACCCGTACTATCCTTACGCACACCGCAGTGCGGAGACCTGCATGGGCCACCAAGTGTAACGACCCGGTCCCCGGGATACCGGATAAGTAAGAATCCGTATCAGGTATTCCCGAAGAGGCGAGTGTTACGTAGAAAGAAAGAAAAGAAGAGAGTAGGAATAACACTGCAGGTACTACGCATGTGCTGGGAAGTACAAGTAAAACTCCGTCACAGATAAAAACACTGAGAAAATAACAAAAGTACAATATTCCATTTTATTGATACATGGATACATCTTATACATACACCAACATCTTCATATTCACAACTCTAAGTACAAAGGTCCACCCAAAAAGAAACACCAAAAAGTACAAGTCTCTCATCATACCCCTCACCACCCAATACTACAACTGATCACCAACTCCGAAGCTCCAGCCGCTATCTCCAACCTCCAACTCACATGACCTGAAAGTCAACGGGGACACGTCAACGCGTGACCCAGTAGAAACTCATAACACTCTAGCAGAACCCAGTTTTAGAACTAGTCTGTCTATCTAGGGAGGGTATTCTAACAAGTAAGGTTCATGGTGCGTAAAAGTAATAACATTCCAACATGCGAACCTAGTTATGCGAACGTGCAAAAACATGCATATGAAACCATATTATGAAATGCAGCTATTGAAAGGAAGCGTAAGAACATGTTACCATAGGACAATAGCATTAAAGTAAATAAAAATAAGGAGACATGAGATAACAACATTTATAAATTAAAGACAACTACTATAAGTTGTTGATTCACATATTTGTAACCCGTGTAAACCGTAGAACGCTAAGGAGGCGGACAGGCGGACTTCACAAAGGGTGGGTGAAAAAGTGGTACCACAACCAGCGACACGAGCACTGGAGGGGCCTCTCGTAACTCTCCGTACCCGAACGGAACAAGGTATGGGAGTGAGACAAACTCGGTTTTTCTGTCGGACAAACGGAGCAAACCATCAATTACCGTCATGATGCATCACGAGTACACCAGCGGCCTCTCCAACCCTTTCAACTCGCCCTTCTGGGAGTGATACAGCGGGTGAGAATTCATATCATATGTCCGCTCCTTAACTCCTAAAGTTTACCCGTTTTCCCCCAAACCCGTGTCACCCTCCTTTAGGAGGACTGATACATTCCTCATTCTCACTCTCAGTTTTCAAGATATTACTTCATTTGTCAACGAATCATCTAGCGGACTTGAATACCGCTTTAACCAACTTTTAACAATATCATCATCATCATCATCATCATCATCATCATCATCTCAATTAAAGAATTGCATGGAATATCATCATAAACTCATCGTTATGAACATACTAATGTGAGCACAAAAGCATAAACAAATTGAACTTAAACATTATTAACATAACGAATATTTCATGAACCATCTGCATAATTACATGTATCTAGTGCATGTCATTGAGAACATGATTAGCACAAACAAACTTAACTTCAAACAAAACTACACCTTGATAAGTACTAAACAAAATTAGCATATGAATCTGTCAAAACTGTTACAGCAGAAAGAACATCACTTTTAGCCTATCTACAGTCAGAATTGGTGTCTGGTCCCTTCACGAAAGTTGTAGATATGGGTGTTTTCCTTTCACTGACCAATTTTCATAAGCTCAGTTGACATATGTGATTTATGGTGGATTTTCTCCTAACAGGTATAATTTCAGCATTCTGAACCAGAAATTGAGTTCAGTTCAAGTCCATTTTTCTATAAGTTACAGACAGAATTAAAATCTTAAAAAAATATGGGTTGAAGATCTTGAAGTCAGCTTTCCAACGGCATCAAGATCATAATATTTTATAAAGTGTGCGTGGAGTTCTACTCGTTTTACTGAAAAGTGTCAAAACTGTCTAAATACAGACCAGTTTTAGAAACTGAGTTTTTACCCTAGCTTTCAGTCCGAATTTGCAAAACTTGTAAACGTGAAAGTTATTAAGGACTACAATATGAGTAACTTATATATTTTTCATATTTTGCTTTCATCTACGTTGGGAGATATTCTCAGTTTAACAGAGAATAAAAATACTGGAATTTCAGAACAGTTTTGATTGAAACACCAGTTTGCATATCCAAATTTTTATAAAATCATACGGCTAGAATTTGGAAAAAAGATCTAAAGGAAAGTTGTTCATAACAATGAGATACCCAACATATAAAATTTCCAAAGCATTCCCATTAGCCAATTAACCCCAGCACTTAGTCAAAGTTTCAGTTTTTCTAGATCAAATTTCAGCATGAAAAAGTTAACTCAATTCTCCTTGTCCTAAAACTAAATTCTACCTAGGTGAAAGGAATTTCTACCTTGCAAAAGTCCTCCAAAATATTTCTTTGGCCCTTCTTAGTCCTTGATGGAGAGCCACATATCCTCCTTCTCCAAGCTCCAATTGATCTCCAAAAAGTAGGGTTTTGGGGCTAATTTTAGATGTTGGAATGATGAGGGGTCATTGGTGGTGGAAGGGGAGGAGTAATTGGTGTTGATGGAGGAGGAAGGGGTGGTGCAAGAGGGGAGAAAGGGGAGGAGGAATTTTGACCAGAATTTTGGGGGGTGAGGGAGAGAAAAATGAGGGTTTTCTTTTCTTTTTTGGTTTTTGTTTTTCATGCCTAGATTTTAGGAATCCCTAAAACCCTCTCCACCTCTCATTTAGTCAAAATTAAGCCATGTGTTAAGGCTCTCTTCATGCAAGAAGACACATAATAAGATGTGTTGTCATGGTAAGAAAAATGTGTATTTTGTATTTTAAGAAATTAAAAATACATGAAGAAATACTTCATACACTCCAAATACATGTATTTCTCCAAATACTCTTATTTCCTAATATCCATAATGGGTTTAAGTCTATTTAAAAATAATTCCTCCACCAAAATAATTAAAGAAAAATACGGGCATACTCCCCAAAAATCATACGCACTTATCTACGCCCAAAAATACCTACATATATACGTATATAGGGATACGGGGTATTACACATTGTCATCGAAGGACGATAGTGTTTGAGATTTCTGATCATCTGAAGTTTGGATTCATTAGCGGTAGCCAGTCAGATGGACCAGTTCAATTCTGACCCAGACCAGCTGAGGCAGTGGTGGCTGCTATGGAGGCAGAGTCCTATTGTAGTTTAAGAATTTACGGACGTATTTTCGGATGATCTTACGGGATTACCTCTGGATCGTGCCTTAGTTTTTCGATCGAGCTAATATCAGGCACACAATATATCTCTAATGCCCCTTATCGCATGGCTCTACATGAGCTAGATGAATTTTGAGATCAGTTAGACGACCTCTTACAAAAAGGGTGGATACGTCCCATCCTGTTTTCTTAGGATGCATCTATATTATAAATCAAGAATAAGGATGGATCTAGGAGGTTGTGCATCAACTACAGGGAGCTGAACAATGTGACAGTGAAGAACTATTACCATCTTCCATGCATCGACGACATCTTCGACCAGCTTGGAGGATCGAATGTTTTCTCAAAATTGGATTTAAGGAGTGGATATCATCTAGTGAAAGTTATTAAGGATGCCATTCACAAGACCGCCTTTTGAACCAAGTATGAGCACTATGAATACTTAATGATGCCATTCTGTGTGACCAATGCGCCTGTAACATTCATGAACCTCATGAACCAAGTCTTCTATGAGTATCTAGATAAATTCATGGTGGTGTTCATTGATGGAATCGGGTGTATTTGAAGAGCGCTCAAGAGCATGTTGAGCATTTATAGAAGGTGTTAAAGACCTTGAGACGACACCAACTTTATGCAAAGTTCAGCAAGTATGAGTTCTGATTAGACATGGTGGCTTTCCTAACCATGTGACGCCTGGAGAAGGTATCTCGATGGAACCAGAGAAGGTGACTGATGTTCAAAATTAGCCAATTCCTCGATCAATTTCTGAGATCCGAAGCTTCTTGGGATTAGCAGACTATTACTGTAGATTCATCCAGGAATTTTGGAAGATCGCGAAGCTTATGACGTGATTGACAAGAAAGGAGATTGCGTTTATTTGGTCAAAAATATGTAACCATGCTTTCTACGAGCTAAAGATGAAGTTGACTTCGGCGCCCGTTTAGACCATTTCAGATCGGACGCGGGGCTTTGAGGTGTTTTGTGATGCGTTTAGCAAGGGACGCACCTGTGTGCTTCATCAGCATGGCCGAGTCGTAGCTTTCGCATCGAGGCAACTGAAAGCCCATGAAAAGAAATACCACACTCGTGATATAAAGTTAGTAGTAGTTATTTTTACCCAAAGGAGGTGTGTGTGTGTGTGTGTGAAGATATTAATGAACCATATGAGTCTGAAATATATCTTTATATAAGAGATTAATATGCATTAGTGTATGTTATTGGAGCTCGTGTCAAACTACAATATTGATATTCAATATCATCCTGAGAAGGTCAATATAGTACCAGATGCTTTGAGTCGACTTTCGGTGGTGATGCTCTCACGACTCAGTGGATGTTACAAAAGGACATTTGCGAGATAGAGATATAAGTGGTCTTACCAATGGTGACTGCATCCTTGATGAACTTGCAGATTCTGTAAACCCTTGTAGACATGAACAAGGCTGCTTAGGCTGGAGGTGCAAAGCTACAAAAGATCAAAGATTAGGTGATGACCAGAAATCAATCACAGTTCGTAATTCACGAGGACATGTCCTTGAAATATGACAGCAGGATCTGTGTCATAGGGTGACATTAGAGATGAGTTGTTGAAAGAAGCCCATCATCTTGTAGGACTTGAAACTATGGGGAAAACACTGGAGGGGGTTAATAGTGTTTTGTGATAATAAAAAGGAATTTACGCCTAAATAAAATCCCAAATGCAACTAAACTTACAGAGTAGATTGTGTGATAACAACACAGAAATAGCAAACGCAAACAGCAAATGTACCAGGGTTCGGATTCTCTTGAGTCAAATCCCGACTCCCTGGAATCCTACTTCAGCTGCCCACTAGCAAATCCCGTTAGTGATTAGTATTCACTAATACCCACTTGCCAAATCCCTGCAAGTGTAAATCTAATACACCTTTATCACCACTTCCCACAACCCGAGAATGGTTCACTCTCACAAACCGAGAGTAATCTCAACAAGAGAAATGAGAAGAGAATCAAAACACTTCAATATGGAACAGATTACACAACATATGCGTTGAATATTGACTTAATAGTATGAGGCAAAGAGGTGCGGGTTTTGTGCTCTAAATGATGAGAGTATGAGCACATACTACTTGTCTCAGATGAGGTACGAAAGCTAGGATGAAGACAGCTTTGAATGACTTGAATTCTTTTGGAGACAAGTGTAGAAGGTGTGAGCTTGAGAGCTTGTTTAGCTTTGAATGCTAATGTAGGGAATTTGATCTCTAAATGTTCCAAGAGTTCCACAATAAATGTCAACAAACCCTATTTATAAAGCTTAAGAATCGCACCAAAATCCAACAAATATCTCCTGCATTTAATGCTACAAATGGCTATTAACGGGCATAATTCCTCGTCATCAGTCGACTGGAGTAGACAGACCAGTCGATTGGAGCGCTGATTGATAGGGTAATAAATGCTGTCTAACGGTTACCTTTAGACGGCTGAAGAAGACGTCATAGATGACTGTGGTACTATGTAGTCGTCTGGGTTCATAGCTTCAGATGACTGACTAGTCTGAGTTCAAAAACAGAGTTACTGGAAATGTCAGTCGATATTTAGCAGACATCTGGAGTTCAACATCCAGGCATCTGTTCCACTGTGTAGACGTCTGGATGTAAAGCTTCAGACGTATGATCAGTTAGCTTGGGAAACTAACAGATTTACTGGAATTTTGGTCATCAAGCGCCAGACATCTGGAGTTCATCATCCAGTCTTCTGGAATAATATGCAGACTGGGATGATATCTTCATACGTCTGATCAGTCAGACTGTAGAAACATGGGTACTTGAAATATTTTGACTTCAGGAGTCAGACGTCTGGAGTTCATCACCCAGTCGTCTGACTTACTATGCAGTCGTCTGGCATGAGAACATCAGACGTATGATTAGTCAGTCTATGTAAACTGAGCTACTCGAGTTTAAGGCTCATAAAGCACCAGACGTCTGAAGTTCTTCGTCCAGTCGTCTGACATACTGTGCAGCTGCCTGGTATGAGAACTTCAAACGACTGATCTGGGTAAGATTTCAACCAAAGTAAAATGCATACATGCCAGACATCTGGGTCTCTAGCACCAGTCATCTGTGGAGGTTGAAGAACTCTATTTCGAGCTTTTTATAGTTCTAACTCTATGGGAATCAGATGATGAATGAACTCTAATGTTATGAGTGTTATGAAAGTGAATCTATCAAGTTTATTCAAGGCTTAACATTCTACTTCAATGAGAAGATAAAGAAATAGAAAAATTACATTTATCACTTTCACTTCCTATTGAATGCCTAGAAGACTTCCACTTGATTTCCTTGAGTTCATCATCTGATTACCTTGCATCATTGACATTAGCCATCGTTGCAATTGCTATTCTTTGAGTTAAATTGATGATGCTTGCTTTGACTACAAAATAGGTGATTAGTGTTGAGTATTAGTGTTTCATACTAATGTTATTTTGATAATAATCACAACATTATGTTGTTGCTAATGACTCTCTCGTTTTAGTCTCATAGTTAACATTTCAAGAATATCATTTTTGGAGAGTAAACACTTGGTGTAAGAATGGACATCAAGAGGAGAAGGGCCAAAGTTTGGACTTAAGTGGTGCCAAAGCTTGGAGATGATGCGAAGCATCAAGGCATCAAGTTGAAGCCATATACTCTAAGGAAAGCAATGTAATCCATGTAATATTTAATTTATTGCTTTTCTCTTTTTGAGTCTAGGTGTAATGTAATGCTTTGATAGATGGTCTACTCATTCATGCATATGCATTTAACCATCTTAGTGAGCCTTAGGATTATCACAGAATCCAACCCAATAGGTTCATCTTGCCCAAATACTCAATTGGAGTCTCTGGCTCTCCAATAGTCACCTGATAAAGGTTTTACAGTCGACTGGATGATTCCAATCGCCTGTCGAGCCTTTTACAGTCGACTGTTATACACTGCTCAAGTCAACATTTTATTGACTCATACTTGAGCTTTTGGAACAGTCAACTAATAGTCAATTTACTGTCACATGTCTTCCAACAATCGCATGTGAATTGTTCGACAGTCAACTGTGCACAATTTGCATTATCTGGGCTTCATCCCAATTTGCTAGTCAGTCGACTGGTTCAGTATTTACAGTCGCCTGTCCATTTGACAGTCGCATGTATACTGGCCATCAGTCGCCTGTCTTCAAACAGTGCATAAGTTGCATCTCTTTGTTTATTTCCATCCACTGCAGCAGTCGCCTGCTGAAGAATTTACAGGCGCTTGTCCTATATACAGTCAACTGTGTTGTCTTCATCAGTCGACTGTCATGGCTTAGATTATAGCGGTTGGGAATTATTTAGCCGTTGGACAGTCGACTATCATTTGTTCATTAGTCGACTGTCGATGACGTTTTTGCCAAGATTCTAGCCGTTGCAGCTTTTTGTTTTTGGCTATTTCCTTGGGTTTTGAGAGTTCATATAGGGTTCCTATATATATGAGAGGGCTGAGTTCATTAGAACTTCTTGATGCTATTGAAAATCATTTGAGTTTAATTAAGCCACTCTCAAACTCTCTCATTTCCCTCTTAGAGCTCATTCTCTCCTTCATGCATTGAAGTCAAGCTCAAGGGAAATCATCCAAGGGCATTTCGAGCAAATCTCATCACTTGGAGATCCTCTTCCATGCCTTGCATTCATTAATGAGTAAGTTCATCTCAAGGCATAAGTAAGGGTATTTGTTTTACTTTGTTATTTCTTTGAAACCCTAGCTTTCTGTGTG
This sequence comes from Scilla litardierei, assembly GCA_030789695.1. Classification (NCBI taxonomy): domain Eukaryota; kingdom Viridiplantae; phylum Streptophyta; class Magnoliopsida; order Asparagales; family Asparagaceae; genus Scilla; species Scilla litardierei. Next base: position 105,029,871 of record CM061142.1, read on the forward strand.
TGAGTTAGTTACTCTCTGTGTGAGAGTATAACCTTCTGTGTGAGGGTTGGTTGAGATCCCTCTGTGTGAGAGTTTGAGTCTCTCTGTGGGAGAGCATAAGTCTTTCTGTGTGAAAGCAAGGATATCTCTGTGTGAGAATCCAAATCCTCTGTGTGAGGTCTCTATGTGTGAGAATAAGGATATCTCTGTGTGAGAATCCAAATCCTATGTGTGAGGTATCTCTCTGTGAGATTGTATTCACTTCTTTGTATGAGAATTATAGTGGATATTGGTGTGGCTGGACGTACCCAAGTTTTGGGGACCCAAGGTAATATCTTACGTTTGCGTTTGGATTTTTCTGGTGTTTAAATTTCTCTTGCATTTATAATTTCACATTTGCAAGTTTAATTTTTAAATACGCAATTTGTACCATTACACTATTCACCCCCCTCTAATGTGTTGTTGTTAGTATTGCAAGGGTAAGACGATCCTTATAATTGGTATCAGAGTGAGGTTATAGCATACAACAACGATGGCATTCAACGCTATATCCGCATCTCATGAAGAAGGTCTATCAACCGTTAGACCCCCGCTCTTCAACGGAACCAACTACCCAAGTTGGAAGATCAAGATGATGATCTACATGGTGGGTCAAGACCTTTGGAAAATCACAGAGTCGCCATTTGAGAAGCCTGCCACACCCGTGGCTTCAAGAACAAAAGCGGAGAAGGACTTGATTAAATTCAATGTGATGGCTATAAATGCATTTGTGCCCTCACTCACAATGAGTTCAACCGCATCTCCATGTGCAAAACGGCCAATGAAATTTGGCATATAATGGATATTTCTCATGAATGGACTTCGAAAGTAAAGAAATATAAACAATACGTATTTAGATCTAAATATGAGTTGTTTAAGATGCAGAAAGGTGAAAACATCTCGGAGAAGTTCACAAGGTTCACTGATATCTTGAATGCTTTGGAATGACATGTGAAGATGATTCCCCAAGAGGATCGAGTGGAGAAGATCCTAGACTCTTACATCTCAATGGGAGTCAAATGCCAATGGGATTTTGGAGTCAAATGACATGTCCAAATACACCGATGAGGAGTGCATTGGGAATCTCATGGCATACGAAGTGAAACTTCAACACCAGAAGGAGATTCAACCAACCAAGCCCGAGAAGCAAAAGTGGGTTGCATTCCATGCCGAAAAGGAGCCAATCGAGTGGAAAAAGAAGTTCCATCGGGAAGCATCGAGTGAATATGATGGAGAAGATGATGTTAACGATGATGATTGCATCGAGCTTGCCAAGCAATTCAAAGCATTCGTCAAGGGCAAGTAAGGTAAATCTTTGTCATAGTTTACCTCCAAGTCTAACAATTCTATTTGTTTCAATTGTAAAGAAAAAGGACATATTTCTACCGAATGCCCTTCCAAACCCGACAAAAAAAATTACAAAGGGAAAGGAAAGAAGCATTGGAAAGGCACGTCCAAATTCAAGAACCAAAAGAAGGGACTTGTTGGCACATTCGATGACTCGGAAGTGGAGTCTTCTTGTGACGAAGAGGGAGATGACAAGGAGCGAGCTCACATGTGCTTCGCGGCTCTTGATGATTCTTCATTAATCTCCTCAAGTTCAAGTGATGAAGAGGTAGAGGCGTGGCATAACTCCAACGAAGAAATGTGCTTCATGGCTAATGAGGAAGAGTCTTCGTCAAGCTCTAGTTAGGAGGGAAGCGATGGTGAAGAAGAGGAGGAGCCAAAACTACCATATGAAGAGCTTGAGTATCGCTTCAATGTGACCTCCAACGTGACAAGTAAGTGCATCGACTCATGATAAATTGAAAGCAAAATTTAAGAATGCTATGAGTAGGGTGCATGCTTTAGAATCTACTAGTGTAAATAATAATGATGCTTTTCATGTTTGTGACACTAGTGAGAGAGATGCACTTCTCTCTCAAGTTAAGGAATTAAGCATTTCCAATGATAAATTAGTAGATCAAAACCTTAGCTTAGAAACTTGCATTCAACAACTTACGTTGAAATGCGAAGAGGAATTCCGAAAGCTCAAAAGCTTTATTTATTCTAGAGATTCACTCCACGGTTTGCTTGAAAAACAACATCCGGTAAACCATAGAGGATGTTTGGGGTATAATCAAAATGTGGTAACCAAACCCACCTCTAATTTCTCATATGGTGCAAATACAAGAAATATTACAAAAGCACCTAAGAACAATCACCATGTCTTCTTGTATAACAACACCACCAACAAAAAACATGTAAATCACAAGGTGGTGAGGAAAAATGAAAACTCTTCATTTTTTACTAAGAAGCAAAATCCTTACTTTATGTATGCTAAGAAAATATTTTCTACACCTAAGCATGCCACATCCACCCCTCTTGCTAAGGCAAACCCCTTGTCTAGGAAATCCTTGAGTTTATGGATTCCCACTAAGTGTAGTGTGCAAGAGAGGGATAGATACATCAACTCTCTAGTTAGGGATGTGATCACCTCATGTGATTACATTAGGAAATCAAACTCCTCTTGGGTTTGGTTTCCTAATATTTAGGTTCCTCACACACATATGTATATTGCATGTGTATTGTGCTTAAAAGTTTTTTAGCATGCCCATTGATTTTGTGTGTTTCATGATTTTGAAAATATTTTCAAATTTATTTTTATGAAAATGGGGACCTTAGAGAATACATTGTCATACATGCATTCATTGATCCATATGTATGATAATGGGGAGTTAATATGTTGTATGTTTAAAATATTTTTAAAACATATTTTGACTCTCATTTCGGGGTGTCTTTGGGATCATTGCTTCACAATTGGTGTCATTTATCAATTGGTTAGTTTTGGTCTCAAACTCAACCCCTTGGATATTGCCAACATGTTTCATGTTATATATTTTTTGGCAATGTCATTGTGTATCAATGAAGCTTGATTTTTCCATATCTATTGCTTTGATACACTTTTAGGCCCATGGCTCCAATCATGAATAGGAATTGGTACAGTGGATTATCTTTCAAGATTCTTTTCTGCATTTGGTTTTTTCTCAATTGTTAGAGATCGTTTATCTATTTATTTACAATTTCCATTAGATCCTAGAAGTCAAAAAATTGACCATTTCTATGATCTAGGGGAAGCATGTGATAGTGATTGATACCCACTAATTGTTACAAATTTGGTATCATACATTTCTTTACTCTTACATATTGTCACATCTTTAATTAAGATGACAAGGGGGATATTTTTGATGTCCACCTTTTTGACGATGTCAAGGGGAGAGATATATGCATTATGTAAATCTTGTATTTCATACATATGCATTTGAGGAGAGAGATATATATCTATGGTGAGAAATATGTGGGATTATATAAACTATTCATGTGTGCATGTTATATTCTTATTGCAATTGGGTTATGTAATCCACGCCTATTATATGTCACCATGGTTTCTCATTATTTCATTTTGTATAATGAGTATTTACAATTCTGTATCTCATTTTACAATGGTGCATAGGGTTCTCATTAGCATTGTGCTTTATTTTCTTTATGATTACATAATGTGTGTCATCATCAAAAAGGGGGAGATTATTTAGTATTGGTGTTTCATACCAATGTTATTTTGATGATGATCACAACATTATGTTGTGGCTAATGACTCTCTTGTTTTCGTCTCATAGTTAACATTTCAAGAATATCTTTTTTGGAGACTAAACACTTGGTGTAAGGATGTACATCAAGAGGAGAAGGGCAAAGCTTGGACTCAAGGGGTGCCAAAGCTTGGAGATAAAGGGGAGCATGAGGAGAAGGGCCAAAGCTTGGACTTAAGGGGTGCCAAAGCTTGGAGATGATGGGGAGCATCAAGGCATCAAGATTGAAGCCATAGACTCTAAGAAAAGCAATGTAATCCATATAAAATTTCATTTATTGCTTTTCTCTTTTTGAGTCTAGGTTTAATTTAATGCCTTGATAGATGGTCTACTCATTCATGCATATGCATTTAACCATCTTAGTGAGCCTTATGATTATCATAGAATCCAACCCAATAGGTTCATCTTGCCCAAAGACTCAATTGGAGTCTCTGGCTTTCCAACAGTCGCCTGATGAAGGTTTTACAGTCGACTGGGTGATTCCAGTCGCCTGTCGAGCCTTCTACAGTCGACGGTTGTACACTGCTCAAGTCAACATTTTATTGACTCATACTTGAGCTTTTGGAACAGGCGACTGACGGTCAATTTACAGTCGCCTGTCTTCCAACAATCGTCTGTGAATTGTTCTACTGTCGACTGTGTGCAACTTGCATTGCCTGGGCTTCATCCCAATTTGCTAGTCAGTCGACTGGTTCAGTATTTACAGTCGCTTGTCCATTTGAAAATCGCATGTATACTGGCCTTCAGTCGCATGTCTTCAAACAGTGCGTAAGTTGCATCTCTTTGTTTATTTCCATCCCCTGCAGCAGTCGCCTGCTGAAGGATTTACAGGCGCCTGTCATGTATACAGTCGACTGTGTTGTCTTCATCAGTCGACTGTCATGGCTTAGATTATAGCCGTTGGGAATTATTTAGCCATTGGACAGTCGACTGTCATTTGTTCATCAGTCGACTGTCGATGAAGTTTTTGCCCAGATTCTAGTCGTTGCAGCTTTTTGTTTTTGGCTATTTCCTTGGGTTTTGAGAGTTCATATAGGGTTCCTATATATATGAGAGGGCTGAGTTCATTAGAACTTCTTGATGCTATTGAAAATCATTAGAGTTTAATTAAGCCACTCTCAAACTCTCTCATTTCCCTCTTAGAGCCCATTCTGTCCTTCATGCATTGAAGTCAAGCTCAAGGGAGATCATCCAAGTGCATTTCGAGCAAATCTCATCACTTGGAGATCCTCTTCCATGCCTTTTATGCATTAATGAGTAAGTTCATCTCAAGGCATAAGTAAGAGTATTTGTTTTACTTTGTTATTTCTTTGAAACCCTAGCTTTCTGTGTGTGAGTTAGTTACTCTCTGTGTGAGAGTATAACCTTCTGTGTGAGGGTTGGTTGAGATCCCTCTGTGTGAGAGTTTGAGTCTCTCTGTGGGAGAGCATACGTCTTTCTGTGTGAAAGCAAGGATATCTCTGTGTGAGAATCCAAATCCTCTGTGTGAGGTCTCTATGTGTGAGAATAAGGATATCTCTGTGTGAGAATCCAAATCCTATGTGTGAGGTATCTCTCTGTGAGATTGTATTCACTTCTCTGTGTCAGAATTATAGTGGATATTGGTGTGGCTGGACGTACCCAAGTTTTGGGGATCCAGGGTAATATCTTGCGTTTGCTTTTGGATTTTTGTGGTGTTTAAATTCCTCTTGCATTTATAATTCCGCATTTGCAAATTTAATTTTTAAATACGCAATTTGTACAATTACAGTATTCACCCACCTCTAATGTGTTGTTAGTATTGCAAGGGTAAGACGATCCTTACAATTGGTATCAAAGCGAGGTTATAGCATACAACAACGATGGTATTCAACGCTATATCCGCATCTCATGAAGAAGGTCTATTAACCGTTCGACCTCCGCTCTTCAACGGAACCAACTGCCCAAGTTGGAAGATCAAGATGATGATCTACTTGGAGGGTCAAGACCTTTGGAACATCACGGAGTCGCCATTTGAGAAGCCTACTACACCCGCGGCTTCAAGAACAAAAGCGGAGAAGGACTCGATTAAATTTAATGTGAGGGTTATGAATGCATTCCATTGCGCCCTCACTCACAATGAGTTCAACCGCATCTCCATGTGCAAGATTTCTCATGAATGGACTTCGAAGGTAAAGAAATCTAAACAATGCGTATTTAGAACTAAATATTAGTTGTTTAAGATGCAGGAAGGTGAAAACATCTCGGAGAAGTTCACAAGGTTCACTGATATCGTGAACACTTTGGAATGACTTGGGAAGGTGATTTCCCAAGAGGATCGAGTGGAGAAGATCCTAAACTCGCTTACATCTCAACGGGAGTCAAATGCCAACGGAATTTTGGAGTCAAATGACATGTCCAAATACACCGTTGAGGAGTGCATTGGGAATCTCATGGCGTACGGAGTGAAACTTCAACACCAGAAGGAGATTCAACCAACCAAGCCCGAGAAGCAAAAGTGGGTTGCATTCCATGTCGAAAAGGAGCCAATCGAGTGGAAAAAGAAGTTCCATCGGGAAGCATCGAGTGAATATGATGGAGAAGATGATGTTAGCGATGATGATTACATCGAGCTTACCAAGCAATTCAAAGCATTCCTCAAGGGCAAGAAAGGTAAATCTTTGTCATAGTTTACCTCCAAGTCTAACAATTCTATTTGTTTCAATTGTGAAGAAAAAGGTCATATTTCTACAGAATGCCCTTCCAAACCCGACAAAGAAAATTACAAAGGGACGGGGAAGAAGCATTGGAAAGGCAAGTCCAAATTCAAGAACCAAAAGAAGGGACTTGTAAACACATTCCATGACTCGGATGGGGAGTCTTCTAGTGACGAAGAGGGAGATGACAAGGAGCGAGCTCGCATGTGCTTCGCGGCTCTTGATTATTTTTCATCAATCTCCTCAAGTTCAAGTGATGAAGAGGTAGAGACATGGCTTAACTCCAACGAAGAAATGTACTTCATGGCTAATGAGAAAGAGTCTTCGTCAAGCTCTAGTGAGGAAGGGAAGCAATGGTGAAGAAGAGGAGGAGCCAAAGCTACCATATGAGGAGCTTGAGTATCGCTTCAATGTGACCTCCAACGTGGTAAGTAAATGCATCGACTCATATGATAAATTGAAAGCAAAATTTAAGAATGCTATGAGTAGGGTGCATGCTTTAGAATCTACTAGTGTAAATAATAATGATGCTTTGCATGTTTGTGACACTAGTGAGAGAGACGCAGTTCTCTCTCAAGTTAAGGAATTAAGCATTTCCAATGATAAATTAGTAGATCAAAACCTTAGCTTAGAAATTTGCATTCAACAACTTACGTTGAAATGCGAAGAGGAATCCTGAAAGCTCAAAAGCTTTGTTTAGTCTAGAGATTCACTCCACGGTTTGCTTGAAAAACAACATCCGACAAACCATAGAGGATGTTTGGGGTATAATCAAAATGTGGTACCCAAACCCACCTCTAATTCCTCATATGGTGCAAATATAAGAAATATTACAAAAGCACCTAAGAACAATTAACATGCCTTCTTGTATAACAATAACACCAACAAGAAGCATATAAATCACAAGGTGGTGAGGAAAAATGAAAACTCTTTATTTTTGGCTAAGAAGCAAAATCCTCACTTTATGCATGCTAAGAAAATATTTTCTACACCTAAGCATGCCACATCCACCCCTCTTGCTAAGGCAAAACCCTTGCCTAGGAAATTGTTGAGTTTATGGATTCCCACTAAGTGTACTGTGCAAGAGAGGGATAGATAGATCAACTCTCTAGTTAGGGATATGATCATCTCATGTGATTACATTAGGAAATCAAACTCCTCTTGGGTTTGGTTTCCTAATGTTTAGGTTTCTCACACACATGTATATTGCATGGGTATTGTGCTTAAAATTTTTTTAGCATGCCCATTGATTTTGTGTGTTTCATGATTTTGAAAATATTTTCAAATTTCTTTTTCATGAAAATGGGGACATTGGAGAATACATTGTCATACATGCATTCATTGATCCATATGTATGACATTGGGGAGTTAATATGTTGTATGTTTAAAATATTTTTAAAACATATTTTGACTCTCGTTTCGGGGTGTCTTTGGGATCATTGCTTCACAATTGGTGTCATTTGTCAATTGGTTAGTTTTGGTCTCAAACTCAACCCCTTGGATATCGCCAACATGTTTCATGTTATATTTTGTTTTGGCAATGTCATTGTGTAGCAATGAAGCTTGATTTTTCCATATCTATTACTTTGATACACTTTTAGGCCCATGGCTCCAATTATGAATAACAATTGGTAAAGAGGATTATCTTTCAAGATTCTTTTTATACATTTGGTATTTTCTCAATTGTTAGAGATCGTTTACCTATTTCTTTACAATTACTATTAGATCCTAGAAGTCAAAAAACTGACCATTTCTATGATCTAGGGGGAGCATGTGATAGTGATTGATACCCACTAATTGTTACAAATTTGGTATCATACATTTCTTTACTCTTGCATATTGTCACATCTTTAATTAAGATGACAAGGGGGATATTTTTGATGTCTACCTTTTTGACGATGTCAGGGGGAGAGATATATGTGTTATGTAAATCTTGTATTTCATACATATGCATTTGAAGAGAGTGATATATCTATGGGGCGAGAGATATATCTATGGTGAGAAATATGTGGGATTATATAAACCATTCATGTGTGCATGTTATATTCTTATTGCAATTGGTTTATGTAATCCACGCCTATTATATGTCACCATGGTTTCTCATTATTTCATTTTGTATAATGAGTATTTACAATTCTGTATCTCATTTTACAATGGTGCATAGGGTTCTCATTAGCATTGTGCTTTATTTTCTTTATGATTACATAATGTGTGTCATCATCAAAAAGGGGGAGATTATTTAGTATTGGTGTTTCATACCAATGTTATTTTGATGATGATCACAACATTATGTTGTTGCTAATGACTCTCTTGTTTTAGTTTCATAGTTAACATTTCAAGAATATCATTTTTGAAGACTAAACACTTGGTGTAAGGATGTACATCAAGAGGAGAAGGGCCAATACTTGGACTCAAGTGGTGCCAAAGCTTGGAGATGATGGGGAGCATCAAGGCACCAAGATTGAGGCCATAGACTCTAAGAAAAGCAATGTAATCCATATAATATTTCATTTATTGCTTTTCTCTTTTTGAATCTAGGTTTAATTTAATGCCTTGATAGATGGTCAATTCATTCATGCATATGCATTTAACCATCTTAGTGAGCCTTAGGATTATCACAAAATCCTACCCAATAGGTTCATCTTGCCCAAAGACTCAATTGGAGTCTCTGGCTCTCCAACAGTCGCCTGATGAAGGTTTTACAGTCGACTGGGTGATTCCAGTCACCTGTTGAGCCTTCTACAGTCGACTGTTGTACACTGCTCAAGTCAACATTTTATTGACTCATACTTGAGCTTTTGGAACAGTCGATTGACGGTCAATTTACAGTCGTCTGTCTTCCAACAATCGTCTGTGAATTGTTCTACTGTCGACTGTGCGCAACTTGCATTGCATGGGCTTCATCCCAATTTTTTAGTAGTCGACTGGTTCAGTATTTACAGTCGCCTGTCCATTTGACAGTCGCATGTATACTGGTCTTCAGTTGCCTGTCTTCAAACAGTGTGTAAGTTGCATCTCTTTGTTTATTTCCATCCCCTGCAGCAGTCGCCTGCTGAAGGATTTACAGGCGCATGTCCTGTATACAGTCGACTGTGTTGTCTTCATCAGTCGAATGTCATGGCTTAGATTATAGCCGTTGGAAATTATTTAGCCGTTGGACAGTCGATTGTCATTTGTTCATCAGTCGATTGTCGATGACGTTTTGGCCCAGATTCTAGCCGTTGCAGCTTTTTGTTTTTGGCTATTTCCTTGGGTTTTGAGAGTTCATATATGGTTCCTATATATATGAGAGGGCTGAGTTCATTAGAACTTCTCGATGCTATTGCAAATCATTAGAGTTTAATTAAGCCACTCTCAAACTCTCTCATTTCCCTCTTAGAGCCCATTCTGTCCTTCATGCATTGAAGTCAAGCTCAAGGGAAATCATCAAAGTGCATTTCGAGCAAATCTCATCACTTGGAGATCCTCTTCCATGCCTTGCATTCATTAATGAGTAAGTTCATCTCAAGACATAAGTAAGGGTATTTGTTTTACTTTGTTATTTCTTTGAAACCCTAGCTTTCTGTGTGTGTGTTAGTTACTCTTTGTGTGAGAGTATAACTTTCTGTGTGAGGGTTGGTTGAGATCCCTCTGTGTGAGAGTTTGAGTCTCTCTGTGGGAGAGCATAAGTCTTTCTGTGTGAAAGCAAGGATATCTCTGTGTGAGAATCCAAATCCTCTGTGTGAGAGTAAAAATTTCTCTGTGTGAGAATCCAAATCATTTGTGTGAGGTATCTCTGCATGAGATTGTATTCACTTCTCTCAGTGAGAATTATAGTGGATATTGGCATGGCTGGACATACCCAAGTTTTGGTGAACCATTGTAATATCTTGTGTTTGCGTTTGGATTTTTGTGGTGTTTAAATTCCTCTTGCATTTATAATTTCGCATTTGTAAGTTTAATTTTTAAATACGCAATTTGTGCCATTACACTATTCACCCCCTTCTAGTGTGTTGTTGTTAGTATTGCAAGAGTAAGACGATCCTTATAATTAGTCATAATTAATTATGTTTGCTCATCATCAAGCCCAAATTGGGAGAACCAATACTCCACACATCTCTCTATACTCAATTCATCTGGGTGGAACCAAGATGTACAAGGACCTTCGATAACATCATTGGTGGCATGTGATGAATAGGAGCGTCGCTCGCAGTGTGGCCAAGTATTTGGTGTGTTAGCAAGCGAAGGCTGAACATCACAAAATTACTGGATTATTGCAGCCTTTGCGCATTCCAGAGTGAAAGTTACAGCACATCCAGATGAACTTTGTAACTGGACTTCCTAGAAGTGGGAAGTGGAATGGCACCATTTGGGTGATCATTGATCAATTGACCAAGTCGGCTCATTTCATTCCTTTTTGAGTTGGGTAGTCCACGAATGTACTCGTCGGGAAGTATATGAAGTTGCGAGATTACACAGGTGCTAGTAAGTACTGTCTCTGACAAGGATACTTGCTTCACCTCTCACTTCTTAAAGAGCTTGCAGTAGAGTCTGGGAACCAACTTGAGTTTAAGCATGTCTTACCATATCTAAACAGATGGCCAATCGGAGAGCATGATACATATACATGAGGAAAGATTGAAAACATATATGTTGGACTTCAAGGGGTCTTGGAAAGATTACATACACATGATGGAGTTTGCATACAAAACAGTTATCAGGTCAGTATTGATATTGCATCGTTTGTAGCTTTGTTTGAGAGGAAGTGTCGGTCTGGTTTGAGTTGAGACGACAATGGTGATCGAAAATTGATGATAACAGAGACGATTATGGAAGTAGTGGACTCTGTGTAGACTATTCGGGAGAATCTTCAGGTGGCTCGGGATCGGGAGAAGCATTGGGCAGATGCGAAGCACATGCATTTGGAGTTCCAGCTAGGTGACCATGTATTCTCGAAGATCTCACTCAATTATGCACTTATTCGTTTTGGTCAGAAAGGGAAGCTCATCCCATGTTTTATCCGGTTGTTCGATGTATTGAATGGAGTGAAAGATGCGGTATATCACCTTGCATTACCTTCATCATTGAAAGTAGAACATTATGTATTCCACATTTCTTAGTTACGAAGCTACATGGGAGACCCAAACCATGTAGTTGGTCATTCAAAGGTCACTATGCGACCCGAACTGGCTTAAGACTAGTAGCTAGTAAGGATCATCGACCGCCAGCAAAAGACCCTTCAGCGCCAGGTAGCTAATCTGGTGAAGGTGATGTGGCATCGAGACTCACTTGGAGAATCCACATGGGAGAAAGAGAAAGAGAAGTGTCCGCGTTATTAGCTGTTTAGTGTATTCTAGCTTTAATAAATTTTGAGGCTAGAATTTTTGTAAGGATGACAAGATGTAATGGTCTAAGATTTTTGTTTATATCAACTTTATTTTTATAAGATTTTTGAAAAGTTTTCTAGAATTTTTCCTTCATTATTTTGGTTGTTTTTAAACCTACAACTCGTGAACCCGTTTTATTTAAAACCCAACCCAAACCCATTTTAAACACCCATTCGACACTAAGGGCCTGTTCTTTTGGGTGGAAGGGGGGATTGGGAAAGTTGAGGGATGGAGGAATCTAGGAGAGAGAAAAAGTTGGTTTTGTGTTCTTTTGATAGGAAAGTTAGTTGGGAAAGTGGATAAGGTAGTGGAAGGTGGGTCCCAACCAACTTTCTTGTGTTCTTTTGGGTTGGGAAAGTTGATGAGGGAAAGTGGGAACGTAGAGTATGGTAGGGAGGGGTGAGTATAGGTTAAGTTCACCCCCCCCCATGAAGCAAAAAAATCCTGATTCATCCGGGATGCAACCTAAATTGACTAAAATCAGATACGAAATTAGTGTGCAGCAAGAGGAGAGAGAGCACAACCACAATGATTTCTGAAAATTACATTTTTATTTTGCAAAACAGGGACAGTCTCAACAAAACACACTGCATCTGCTTAAAAAATGAATACATAAACCAATAAAAACACAAAGCATATACTGACAATACTGTTGTCGAACACAATACACAAAAAGTGTAACATACAATGTTGAGTTACATACTGCGCATAGCGTATCATACATGCCACTCAGTCGAGCTTCAAATACATCAACAGTAACCCTAAAACCATTAGAACTAACAGACAAGACAACAAAAACGTTATTCTCCCAAGGACTCCTACTATCTGATCCAACCTACCATCTATCTCTAACAAGTACCTGTCAGACAAAGGTACTGCAGAAGTATCTCCTCGTGCCCCGGCCCCTTTACCTGTCGCAGCATTGACCGGCTGTGGGTCCTTCCAGACGAAGAAATCACATTTTTTGCCGCGAGCAGGACAACCCCAAAATCGCCTGCCGGGGTTGGTAGGGGTCCTAGATGTCATCAATGGCGAACTCAGGCCACAGTGGCACACCTTGGAACTGTCCATAAATTCATCAGCATCATGTGAAGCCTGATGGCGGGAGCGAAATGATCCGCTTGATCCGGCACTCATCTTTATCTAGAAAAGCAAAGAGATACACACAATTAATAATTATAATGTAATTAGTAGTCATAAGGAGAAAGGTAAAGAGAAGTATGTGATGAGAGCATATCTAGGATCGATTATATAGGATGACGGTGTAATTGGTGCCGACAGCATGCACAAATGAGCATTGTAAAAGAAAGAGCCAAAATAATAAAAGCGAAAGTAAAATCCAAACACATTGAAGCCAAAATGGGATCACCAACACATTGAACCCAAAATAATACATTTTCAATGTTATTGCAATTCAACCTGCCCAGAAGCATTTCAGACTTAAAGTGTGCAGCCAGGATACTGGGATCACAAACACAATGAAGGAAAAAAATACATGTTCACTGTTTTTGCACTTCCATCTGCCCCTAACCATTTCAGTCATAAGTGTGCAGCTAGGTTAATGTGATCAACAACACAAAGAAGCCAAAAAATTCCAGTTTAATTTGGGTTTGCACTGCAACATACTATTCAAACATTTCAGCCATCAGTGTCCAGCTAGGATACTGGGCTCACCAACAAAAAGAAGAAAAAAAATATTCACTTGGGTTAGCCCTTCAAACTGCCCCTTCGCATTTAAGGCATCAATGTGTAGCTTGGATACTGTGAGCAACATCAGCATGCAGCAAAAAAAACATTTCCAAAGTCATACTAGGATCATGTGATCAACAACACATTGAAGCAAAAAAAATAAATTGAAGCAAAAAAAATAAATTTTCACATTGAAAATAAATTGAAGCATTCCAATTCATACTGCCCACAAGCTTCAACTTAGCTTTTCAGACTTCAGTGTCAGCTAGGATCATGTGATCAACAACACATTGAAGCAAAAAAATAAATCTTCACTATGTTTTCACTTACAACTGCCCCTACCCATTTCAGCCATCAGTGTGAAGCTAGGATACTGTGAGCAACAGCAGCACGCAGAAAAAAAAACCATTTTCAATGTGATTTCAATTCCTTATGCCCACAAGCTTCCCCTAATCATTTCAGACTTCAGTGTCAGCAAGGATACTGTGATCAACACCAAATTGAAGCAAAAAATTACAATTTCAGTGTGATTCCACTTCAACCTGATGATTAACACTTAAAACTGCAGTGTGCAGCTAGGAAAATGTGATCAACAACAAAATGAAGGCAAAAAAAACATTTTCAGTGTGTTTGCCCTTCAGACTGCCCCTAAGCATTTCAGCCTTCAGTGTGCAAGTAAGATACTGTGAGGACCAACAACATGAAGCAAAAAAAATCCAGTTTCAATATGTGAGCATCTCATACAGCCCCTAAGCATTTCAGACATCAGTGTCAGCTAGGATAGGGTGATCACCAACACAGTGAAGCAACAAATAATACATTTTCAGTGTGATTCCACTTCATTCATAAGTAGTAACATCTAAAACTGCAGTGTGTAGCTAGGAAAATGTGATCAACAACAAAATGAAGGCAAAAAAAGATTTTCAGTGTGTTTGCCCTTCAGACTGCCCCTAAGCATTTCAGCCTTCAGTGTGCAAGTAGGATACTGTGAGGACCAACAACATGAAGCAAAAAAATCCAGTTTCAATATGTGAGCATCTCATACAGCCCCTAAGCATTTCAGACATCAGTGTCAGCTAGGATAGGGTGATCACCAACACAGTGAAGCAACAAAAAATACATTTTCAGTGTGATTCCACTTCATTCTTAAGTAGTAACACTTAAAACTGCAGTGTGCAGTTAGGAAAATGTGATCAACAACAAAATGAAGGCAAAAAAACATTTTCAGTGTGTTTGCCCTTCAGACTGCCCCTAAGCATTTCAGCCTTCAGTGTGCAAGCAGGATACTGTGAGGACCAACAACATGAAGCAAAAAAAATCCAGTTTCAATATGTGAGCATCTCATACAGCCCCTAAGCATTTCAGACATCAGTGTCAGCTAGGATATGGTGATCACCAACTCAGTGAAGCAACAAAAAATACATTTTCAGTGTGATTCCACTGCATTCTCATTTATAACACTTAAAACTGCAGTGTGCAGCTAGGAAAATGTGATCAACAACACAATGAAGGCAAAAAAACATTTTCAGTGTGTTTGCCCTTCAGACTGCCCCTAAGCATTTCAGGCTTCAGTGTGCAAGTAGGATACTGTGATGACCAACAACATTAAGCAAAAAAAATCCAGTTTCAGCCTGTGAGCAACTCATACAGCCCCTAAGCATTTCAGACATCAGTGTCAGCTAGGATATGGTGATCACCAACACAGTGAAGCAACAAAAAATACATTTTCAGTGTGATTCCACTTCAATCTGATGCGTAACACTTCAAACTGCAGTGTGCAGCTAGGAATATGTGATCAACAACACAATGAAGGCAAAAAAAACATTTTCAATATGTGTGCAATTCAAACTTCCCCTAAGCATTGCAGCCTTCACTGTCAGCATGTATATTGTGATCACCAACAAAAAGAAGCCATTAGCACTTCATACTTCCCATCATACTGCAAAAAAAATACATACTCAATACCACCTGCTCTTCATACTTCCCATTACCCCTTCAAGCTGAAATTGTCCTTACTAGCCTAACCCACACATTATATTACATGTTACTAAATTGTTCATGCCCCCTCCTTCTATCATCATAATATGACATACACCAACATGAACCTGCCCCTCGCACATACCGACCATTCATCACACATCCAAAACATACATAATTAGAGTGTATCAAGACATATTACAAAAACCACCAACCTTTTCTTCATTGACCACTACTCACTTACTACCCAATGGAATCGGTAGCATCATCATCATCATTACCTGCCCCGAGTGCCGTCGCCAGCTCCTCGATGATCATCTTTATCTTCATATCTCTAGCTATCCTAGGCATCCCTAGAAACTTCCTTACGGCATGCTCGCGATCGGCCAAATGTTCATACACCTTAGACAACATATCGAGCGGATACTCTTGATGGGAAAAAACTGATTCGCCAATTCCTTATGCCAATGGCCGAGAGAACGACCTATCTCATCGGCAACATTGTCAACAGAATTTACCATCTTAAGCATTATGGATGGCACGTCCGATATGCGTTGTTTGCGGGATTTTTTTCCCCACTGATGGGGGGCTAGCATGGGGAGTATGACCCGTAGGTGTAGCCGGGGGGATTGTAGGAGATACCTCGTTATCTATTGATGCATCTTCCGAAGGCTCATTCGCATGATGCTCGCCTTCGCCATTCGAGGTGTGGGCTCCAAATGGTTCGTACACAACCCTCCTATAATTCCACATCGCCTCGTCATCTCCTACGATCGATTGGAGATTAGCAAACCACGGGAGGGGCTTATTGACATAGTCTTTGCGTCTTGGGTTTGCCTACACAAAACGGCATATGATTATACGTCTTGCATTTAAAATTTCAAGTAGAGGATGACGGAAACTATAAAACGGTGAAGGATATACCGCTGCAAAGGTTTCATAAACTTCCGGCTCCATTATCACCATTTGCTCCTCATCACACCACCCGGCGCCACTAATTGCGATGCAAGCTTTCACATCTTTGAGGCGAGTCCGAAGGACTTTGAGGTGATTCTTCACATTGGCGCCGGTGTAGTTCCTGTTAAATTTCACATTTATGTGAGCCGCAGCGGCATTGAAGGCGCAAGCTTTGAACGACTTATCGGATTTATGCCCTTCCTTTATTTGGTCCGCAAGGAAAGGGATAAGGACCATATCCTCCTCACACGTCCAATATTTGTTCGTAGCCCCTTTGGGTTGTGCGTGCGTCTTCGCCTTTTTGCTTGGGCTTGACACTGAAGCATCCTCGGATTCATCCCGACGACTCGACTTCCTAGAAGAGTCGCTCCCCATCCTCGTGTCATTCCCGGCCCCCGAAGAATTCCCTCCCCATCTCCCACAGTCTCCCATTCCACCCCCTTGGAAGCTACCCACCCCTAGGGCCATCATCCCCCCATGTAGCATTTGCATATCCCCGGCGGATTGTGCCTTTGCATATGGCCTCCTTCACCCATTCCCACTCCGTGGAAGCTCCCCACACCTTGCCCCATCATCCCTCCATGTAGCATTTGCATATAACCGGGAGAGGCGGGCATTTGCATTGGCATTGGTATATAGCCCGGTTGATACGACATACTAGGCACAACACCTTGGAATCCTTGCATAGGATATTGATAGTCTCCCATCCTATGCGCCGTAGGACGCAACAGAGTATTCTCATTTTGCCTTTCATCTTCCCCCCTTTGACTCGTACTTTCACTCCAATGACCGTGGTCCGATGATCCTTCCATGCCTACAACAAAAAGGAGTTAATAGAGCAAAATCTTCCATAAAACACCCATGCTTCATTCAAGTAATAAAAGTTTGTTGCACTACATGCATCATTCATGTCCTAAGTCACATATATAAAACATACATATCAAAGTACTCAAGCACACACATGCATGAAAACTAACACACATCTCACATGCCATATTCAATTGTGTTCCCGTGATTGTTAATGGTACAATATTCCATCCACATATCCCAAGCTATTTGATCCCTCCGAAGTTTCCATTGGTCCCGTTGTTGGG
The DNA here is from genome assembly GCA_030789695.1 of Scilla litardierei. Lineage (NCBI taxonomy): Eukaryota > Viridiplantae > Streptophyta > Magnoliopsida > Asparagales > Asparagaceae > Scilla > Scilla litardierei. The sequence continues at coordinate 105,047,273 of CM061142.1, forward strand.
TTTGGTCACGTCTGTTCACCTGTTGTGACAGATCTATAATCGACTCATCTTGATCATCGATACCGTCACCCTCCTCCTCAAGCACATCCACATCCTCAAGTAGATGTGGGTCATGTGGATCTGCTACTTGGATATAATTATGCAAAACCGTGCACGCCAACACGGTATCGACCTGAATTGGGAAGGGATAATGCTGATTGGCCGACAATATCTTAAACTTGTTCTTAAGAATGCCAAAAGTCGACTCGATCTTTGTTCTTAACGACGAATGACACAGATTGAATAGCTCTTTGCGATTGCGAGGAACTCGATCAGTATGGTCCTTCAGATGGTATCTAACGCCCCTGTATGGAGATATGAACCCAGGCATGGTAGTATACCCAGCATCGCACAGGTAATATTTCCCTGCAATCAGTATCGTACACCCACCTTATAATCACATGACTTCATAAATATGTGTATATTTCATGGAGATTATAGTACGCCTATTACCTTCATATACTCGAAGACCGTTGGGAGGGGGTAATGACAATGCATCTTTAAGGACAATAAAATCATTTGCTGATCCTTCCCACCCTGCCATGACGTAAGTGAATCGTTTATTTGGTGTTACAGTCGCCAGCACATTTTGTGTCACCCCCTTACGGCCTCTAAATCGGGGGACGAGATTGGCGGGGAGCATGGCATCGATATGGGTCCCATCAATCAGACCAATGCAATCCTACATCACAGTCAACCAACAAAAATGTTTAACTCATCTTCGATCAATAGATAAGGCATCCATATATTCAAGAAACATCACGTACCTTGAAATATGGAAACCACCTTGGATTATTCAGAATCTCAGGCGGAGTCTTATTTGGAGCTTGCTTCATGTACGTATCCCGCAAGGCACACACTGCTTGCAGTACTTGGTTAAAGTAACGACTAACAGTGGATCCGGATCGTATAAAATCAACTTGCATCACATTGTTCTTTGACTTGTGACCGACGATGTGTAGAAACATTGCCAACTGCTCCTCAATGGACACATTGACCGTGTCTTTGAGAATATTCCCAGTTCTCATTAAACTTGCCAGGTTCATGAATGCAGGGGTCCGCATTCTTAAGTAGTGTAAACAACTCGTCTCACTCCCATGGAGGATTCTACGCATGTGTGATTTCCTATGCAAATCACGCATAACAGAAGGCTCTCTAGGTATACGTGTAGACACAACATCATCGTAGAGTAAAAGAAATTGTATGACGGTAAAAACTACAGTAGCCGCAGCCGCGCAACATATTTGATTCCCCGACATTTCTCCATTTTCATCCATCTATATCATACATTAATCAACCATAAATTCATGCATATGTTGCCACACCCCTAAGATAATATACATGTTCATTCGTAAAAAAAATTCATAAGGAGTTTTCATGGCCCTCAGACTATGTTTATTTTTCATATTCCCTCATGACGGCCTGGCAGTTGCTCCTTCACATTATACCCATATAATCAAATAACCCATGTGGACTCCAATTTATTCAATTACAATATGCATGATTCAAATAATCAACCACCATAAAACCTGAGTACGCAAATTTTCCCCTAAATCCCTTTGAATATACATCCAGTTGAAAACTGTTTTAGGTAATGAAGGTGCCATCAAGCCAGCCGTACATTGATATTAATAATATCTCAATTACTCATCCGTTCCGCTTTCATTTTGCGTCATCATTGGGCTCGCATAAAACAAATCGTTTCTTATTTCTTGAAAAATCAAAGCTCCTTTAAGACCGGGAAAAACTTTTCACTTCATTTCATACACCATGTTGCAACTACCATCAATGCCACGCCAAGCCATGCATGCTCCCGCTAACTTTATTTACTGTTGCTAGGATCATGTAGCAATTATTCACACGGGGCTCAATAAATAGTAGGGATCAGCTTGCTTGGTCTGCATAGGGCATATGCAACATGAATGTAGAAATGTCAAAAAAATACATTTTCAATGTGTTTGCAATTCAAACTGCCTCGAAGCATTTCAGACATAAAGTGTGCAGCTAGGATACTGGGATCACCAACACAATGCAGAAAAAAAAATACAGTTTCAATGTGTTTGCACTTCACACTGCCCATAATCATTTTCAGCCATCAGTGTGCAAGTAGGATAATGTGATCAACAACACAATGAAGCAAAAAAAATTACATTTTCAATTTGTTTGCAATTCAACCTGCCCCGAAGCTAATCAGCCATCATTGTGCAGCTAGGATAACTTTAGGAAATAAAACAATGAAGAAAAATCCGTACATTTTCATTGTGGATTTTTCATGGTCCTCAGACTATGTATGTTCATCATTTTCACGGCCTGGCAGTTGCTCCTTCACATTATACCCAAACCAACTTCCGATATCATTTAAATGTAATGAAGGTGCCTTCAAGCCAGCCGGAATCAGTATTCATAATATCTCAATTAATCATCCGTCCCGCATTGATTTTGTGTCATCATTGGGCTCGCATATAACAACTTTTCACTTCAAATAATACACCATGTTGCAACATCCAGCAATGCCATCACAAGCCCTGCATGATTCCGCTACAATTATTTCCTTTTGATTCATCTTGGAGCAATTATTCACCTGGGTCTGAATAAATAGTAGGGCTCAGCTTGCTTGGTGTGCATAGGGCTGATGCAACATGGATGTATGAAAGCAAACACATTGAAAATGTATTTTTTTTTCTTCATTGTGATGTTGATCATTGTATCCTAGCTGCACACTGATGTCTGAAATGCGTATGGGCAGTTTGAAGTTGCAAACACATTGAATGAGTATATTTTTGACAACATCTATAACCAAATCATCATATCATTATAGATCAGCATAGAGATAATGATTTTCAAGCGTAAAATCCCAACATTAAACCCACATTCATCATATACTCATATAGCTTAGCTTAGATCATCATCGCCAGCCACCAAATCCCATCCAACCGTCATATATCTCAGCTAATAGCTAAATTTTTTAGTGTTGCAGAATTTATACCTCGCTAATAGCACGGAGAGAGGATTGCGGAAGAAGAAGAAAGATGCCTCAACCTTTTGCAAACAAACCCCCAAAGTCCAAGCCCTAGATCTTCAGTCGGCAGCCATGGAGGTGGCAACCCCGAGCTGTAACGATGGCGAACACCACTAGAAGGTCATCAATGGCACCCCCGAGTAGATCAAACACCTAGATCTCAGTCAGCAGCCATGGATGACCTCAGATCAACCCGACAGAGGGAGGAGAGAGAAATTTTTAGGGTTTGAGCGAAGCTTTCAGAGGTGTGGAGAAGAAGGAGGAGGTGAGCACATGCGCAAGTGGCCCCACCGTCGGAGAATCCCCCCCAAGAAACCCCGAAATCGAGTTGCTCCGACAGAGGGGATTTCGTCGCAGCGAGAAATCAAGTCGCTGGGATTCCCATTTTCGCAAACGAACACTCGAGATGAAAACGAAGGGAAAATGAATCGAAAAAGCAGCGCACAGTGCACGGGGGCCCACCAACTGAGTGGAATCCCACTCACTTAAGGGGAAAAGAACAGGCCCTAATTATTAACCCGTCATTTCGCTCTCCCTTTCCATTATCTGTTCGTCTTCGTTGTCATGCGTTCTTTGCGTGCGGGGTTTGAGTGGCAAAATCTTCGTGGCGTGGGAGGCGGTGTAGCCCATGCTACCGTTATTTCCCCCTAAAATTTTCCTTTTCTCTCATACTCACCTATCCTCCCTCTATTGTAATCTCTCCCCACTCGACGTAAACCCTAGTTTTGTCAAAAGGTACCTCCGGTTGTTCCATCTCTAAATTCTTACCGTCGAAGCTCCGATCTCTTTTCTTCGCTTTCAATCCTTCTGGAAAACCCAAATTCACATCGAGGCAGCCATAACCAAGGTGTTTGGCCACACAACAAGGCCCGGCAAGGTTGTCCAACGATTCTTTATCTCCGATGAACGATTGACCTCCGAAATTATATTTTAAGGCCTCGATAAACTCGGACATTTCTTGATTTTGAGATGATATTGTGGGGATTTTTTTCCAGCCATGTGTTGCAATTATTTTCATGTCTGTTTGATGGTTAATGTGATGAAAAAGCTGGTGATTATTAGCTGAGCATATAATTGATGGTTGTTGCTTGATCTCTTGATAATTTGTGCTGTTGATGGGTTATGGTTGGTTTCTTGGCTATGGGTGATTCCCCTCTTACCTTATGCTCTCGGTGTGCCTCCCCTATTGCCTTGAGCTTATGGGTGTGCTCTCTTCGGTATGCTTTCAACTGTCCCCCTGTTTGCTCTTGGGTGGCCTTTGCTACTTCTCGCTCTCAAGGTTTCCTCTACTGTGTGTTGCTCTCAGCCGATGTGTGTTCTCTCGGGTGTTGCTTTCTTGGTGTGCTTTTGGGTGTCCCCTACGGCGTGTCTGTTTGCTCTCGGATCCTCATTTTCCTGTTTGCTCCTCTCGGGTGCTCCATGTTCCACTGTTCGCTCTTGGGTGCTTTTTTTCCCTGTTTGCACCTCTCGAGTGCTCCTTGTTCTCTATTTGCACCTCTTGGGTGCTTCTTGCTGTGTAGCTCCTCTGGGTATCAGGTTGTAGTGTTCTATAGCTACTCCTGGTCTTAGGTCTACATCTTTCTTCTGGGGCTTAGTGCGGCTGTTTTCCTGCAATTCTTTGACTCAGTTTGCAGCATTTTACTGTTGTCTTTTGGGCTCTTGGGCTCTGTTTGCAGCTTCTGCTGCTAACTTATCTGAGTTTGTGTCGAGCTTGTTTTTGGTCCAATTACAACTGACTAGGTTGAGATTTGTTGGTTGATTATTTAATTTATTTGGGCTTTATGTTGTTCCTCTTTGATGATATATATTGGACCCATTTTTCATGGTGCGTTAGGCTTGATAATGAGCTATTGTTACTTTTGCATGAGTTGAAGTTTATAATTATCGATGATGAGATTGTTTTTTAGATACATGGACCTTCAACTTAAACTGAAATTGAAATAGATGACCCTTAATTATTGTGGGAATTATTTAGGGCACATAGATGATTACATACTGGATTTGATTTCCTGTCGACCCTATAGTCAAGGCTTGGGCCATGCTATGATTATATACTTGGATTTGATTGGGCTTGATCTTGCAGATATTCTATTTGTTTTGTATTGATATTATACAGACATTGACCTCAGACTGCATATGCCCTTTATTTGACTATTCGAATGGTTCCATGGTATTTCCTTCGGGCTTGTTTCCGAGGCTTAGTCTTATATATATATATATATATATATATATATACTAGTCATAACCCGTGCCCGCGGACACGGTTCATTTAAGATTTCCTCCGCGAAATCTTTGTTTCCCGAAAAATTATTTTCACAGACAAAATTTAACAGAACAATAAAATATTTATCGGCACGGGCTCCTTCAACGTCAAACAACAAATTTGACACCCGTGCCTTCGACACGGGACAACACATTAGCGTAATAAAATTGCGCGGGCGCCTTCGGCGCGGAACAACAAACCTCATGGTATTTTTACGCTAATTTGTAGTTCCGCTAAATTGTTTTATGCTAAATTTTTTATTTTTGTTTAATTTAATGGATCATGCTTCTCCATAATCTTTTCCAAGGCACTTTTAATTTCAAAGTTTAGGTTCCCAAGGCACTTTTCCCCCAAATTTATTATCCACAATCTTTTCCAAAACACTTCTAATTTCAAAGTTTAGGTTCCCAATGTACTTTTCTTCCAAATTTAATCTCCACAATCTTTCCCAAGACACTTCTAATTTCAAAGTTTTGGTTCCCAAGACACTTTTTCCACCAAAAATTTAAGTTTTCCCACTAAAATTTTCACAAAATCCAATCTCAAATATTGATATACCAAGATCAAATCTCAACCACTCTTTATCTTGTCCTAGTCGGCCCTAGAATTCAAAAAACACAGTCAAATGTATAATAGATATATTAGTCATAACTCGTGTCCAGAGGACACGAAGGCAGTTGTCGCCCGAGCGCAAATGCGGAGGGAAGCGGTCACCAAAGTGAAAAAGCGTGGGTATGTGTGAGAGAGGAGGGTCGGGGGAAAAAGAGGAAAAACATGAACTAAAACGCAAAAAATACCAAAAACTCATCCCAAACCCAAGTCCAGAAACACACCCAACCCCCACGTGGTGTCCCAGTCAGCAGCCAAAAATATGACTGGGACAAAACTGTCACGTGTGACAAAAATGCCACGTAGGACAAACTTCGTGAATTGTAATATATATATATATATATATATATATATATATATATATATATATATATATAACAAAAGAGGGAGGTTTTTGAATTTTTGTCCCATGTGGCAATGTCACATCGCCACATGGGACAACCTTCTTAAACCCAAAACCTAAAAAACACAAAACTCCACCCAACCCCCAAAAACACACCTAAAACCAAACACCCAAAATCACACCCCCAAGCAGAAAAACCAAAAACCCTAAGACACTACACACACTCAAACTCATCATTCTCATTTTCACCTGTTTTTGCACTCATCGAAACACCCGTCTAAAAAATTGAAACCCAAGCACAGATCCGAAGGCGGGCTGAGCTTTTTGGGCGTCCGTTTCAATTAACCCCTCAAGCATAAATCCGAAGGCGCCCGCGCCGAATTTATTATTCCTCGCCGAAGGCGGCCGTGCCTTTAAATTTTTTTACGCTAATTTGTTGTTCTTTTAAATTTTGGTTGTAGAAATATTTTTTTGGGGACAAAGATTTTGAGGGAAAAAATTTTGAATGCACCGTGACCGCGGGCACGGGTTATGACTAGTATATATATATATGATATGTGTCGAGTATATCCCACAATATAACCAAGAATAATATATGTAAACAACCGTCTTTGCAACTAATAAGTGTAAACAAATACGTTGTTACACGACACACTTTCATTTACACACAGCTGTGATAGTACATTAGATACATCTCTGATGACACTAGTATATGATACTGAGCAATACATATTACATATACCACACATGATAATTTAGGTTTACTGGGGGATGTGGTAACTCATGTTAGAGAGGTGCGAGAGAGAATGAAACACCTATACTAAATCTAACTGTATCTGATTGATCCATTACTCTATCTGACTGATCATGTTACTGTATCTGTTGGGATTTTACAGGGGTGAGCGCCCCCGTTGTTACATGTGGTCTCGTATATTGTATATTGTGCCCTCTAGTATGAGTTACGATATTAGTGTAGATGCATTGTTTCACCTGCGTAGGCATGTAGACAGTATTAGTACCTCACATTGTTTTTCATGTTACATATTGTCATGTTATTTATTATTATTTTGTTTTTCCTGTGTTAGATACCATGATACTGCTATTGATGTGCTCTATTTATCATGTTTTATATGCAGATCTAACTTGTCTTATTTTGTAGTTTTTGGCATCATAACTAGCCTTTCGGTTGCTATTTTGCTCCCGTTTGGTTTCGGTGCGGACTACGGAGGAAGTCCAGCTTCGAGCGAGGATACAGAATTTGTTAAGAATTTGTTAAGCAACACACAAAGTTCTAGTTGTCAGGTCTTTTTATGATGTTATAATGCTAATTCCAATAATTGTAAGGCCATTGGCCCAAGTATGTTTTTAATTGCTTTGTATCTATACATGTTGTTAATCCTTTTTGTAAGGAGTTGTTTTATGAGTATTTGCTTTCGGTTACTTTGATTATGTCTATATCATTTGTTGGTGATTTACAGGGCATGCCTTTCGTGTGTTTAGTGTATTTTCAGTTTGAAGGAAAAAAAATCACTACTATTTTCCTTACATTCAAAATGCAATGCGGCTTGTCGAGCACCACTCCCATTTCTTAAACTGGGGCGTGACATGACTTCATGTTATGGTCGTGGTCATTAGGTTACAATGAAGGTCGATAAAGAATTCAATGAGAAATTTGATGGTGGATGTCAATGACGAGTTTTCAATTTGGATTTGGATTTGTGAAAGTTAAGAGATTAATGAGATTAAGGTTGGGATATCGTAACTTAGATATCATGTTGAACTTTGAGAAAGGTTGGAGATTCAATTTGAGACATCTCTAACTGTTGTTTATTATATAATATAAGCTATGTGACTTTTACAAAAAAAACCTTTGCAATGTACATATTCTAACAAGTATTATCAATAGTACAATTCTAGTGATTACTCTCTAAGTTTGAGAATTCAAAAATCTTGCAAATAGAAGCACGAGACAAAACAAAGTTCTTGCACATATAAAGAAGAAATAAAGACAATGAGAGAGAAACAATTTGCCCCATATTTATGCATATTTTCCATTAGTCCTAATGTGTATAAGAAGTTGGATTAGGATTCTAATTCTTTACTAGTTTCTTTTTATTTTTACTTCCCCAAGCAACCAATTTGTATTCTTATTGTTCTTTTCTCCTAGAGTGCAAATATGCAATATGCATAAATTTCAATTCCTTTGTCTTTTAACCATATCAACATGATATAAGGATCCCTTCTAAATGAATATGAGTCTGACCAAAAGTAGTATTTGGTTAGGGTCCAAATCTAATTAGAAATTGGTGCGTTTTGGGTTGTATATTAGAGTTCTGATTACACTTGGATACATAGGTTGCTTAAAATCAAAACACGTGTAGCTTTTTCGTATTTTTCTAACTTTTTTTAGATGTCTTCTCTCTCTCTCTCTCTCTCTCTCTCTCTAAAATGTAAGGATTAGCATCTTTGAGCTATTATCACAATAAGATGCTATAATATGTACATTTTGAAGGGGTTCTTGTACGTTACGTTGCACTGTATAACAAGCAGTAGATAGAGAGGGCCATTATATAACTCAAGCTTTCATCTTTCCAAATTTTCACATCGTATCAGAGCATAAAATTTGATCATAATCTAAACCTGAACCTTCATCCTCATGAAGAACACGACCTACTTTACGCTTGATTAACTTCGATTCGATTATATCCTGCCATCCCGACCAGACCCTACCATGGTCTTCTGTGACTGTCTTTATGTTCTTGCAATATCCAGTACCATAAATGACACCACCTTAAGGAGATCTAGACCATCCTCAACTGCTACTGCCTTACACTAGATCAAAAGCACCTTTGACCATGTCCAAAACTGCCTTCGGCCGCTACTTCCGATCACCAGCCTCCTCTTCTAGTCTTTCCAACAAATTTCTATGACCTCTATGCATCACCTTCTCTTACACCCTCTTTGACCTTCTTTTTCATCCTTAGACATGATATTGATGACTGGTGCTGATAGACCTGATACCAAAGCTACCAGACCTGAGTATAGCGAACCCAACTAACTCTGACAACCCTAACACTAGCAGATGCCAACATTATCTCCACTACATCTAATTTATTTAAACTTTGACGACCATAACACCATTGGATACCAACATTATCCCATTTATCTCCTCTTTTATGTTTGAGATCAGACCTTGATTTGATATAAGTTTCTTTCTTTCTTAAAAAAACTATTTGCAGACCTGACTTTGTTTGTAGGTAGGTTGATGGGCTGTATGCTTTATGTTGGTGATGTGCATCTTTGGTCTTGACGAAGAATCATTATGGGGAGCTTGAAGAGTTGGTGATGTGTACGTCGGGTTTGGAAGGATGATCAGTGTTATTAGTTTGAGTGGAAGGATTATGTATAAATCTCAAGAGTATATATACGGGTTCTGTAATACAAGCATGGATGGCTCTAGCGTAATCATAATCGAGTAGTTTATAAATCCATTGGTCCAAGAGTTTTTGTTTTGGGAAAAATCACATCGAAAGTTGGTTGCAGATAGGTTGAAATATCTGCAATGGAAGAAGATTATCGGAACTTATGTTCGAAACAAAGGAAAGAAGAGACATTTATCTGAGGATCCTTCACCCTTCACTTTTTAAATGTATGTCAGTATCCTTTTCTCCATTTATTTTACGAATGGAATCAGTAGTGGATAAATTGGATACAATATAGCATAAGGTGGGGAAATCAGTTAATGTACGATTAGAAGCATCACACGCCAGAGTAATTTTGTACTTACTAAACAATGTGCACATCATTGGGTAAGGTACCACCGCCCATGTCCCAGATCTATAACAGTTCTACTTAGCCGTCTACAGTCAACATTCAACTATTGCGTTATTGTACACCAATTTTATGAAATGCAGGATCACCATCCTAAACTACTTCAAAGTATGAATGAAACGTAATTCATTACCCAAATGATTTTTTTTTTACCTTTTGTACAAACGGCATTGCCCACATTATGCTGAATTGTGTGATCCTCTGCTATATAAAACTGCAATCCTGTATTATGGCGAAACAATAGTAATAAATTTATCCTTGGCGCAGTTGAGGTCTTTGCAATCAAAGGAAGAGATGTAGGCCTAGCATGAGGAGAAAGAGCCACTTTGAATGCCAAAGATGACCGCCTATTCATCCACCAAGAGGTTTTGGCTGAAGCTAGCTCGAACCACCAAAGACCTCGGAGAGGATCAGTCGGCAAGTCATCCTTGGCTTACCAAATATAGGCTCTTGTCTTCATGTAAGACCTCTCTTCCACTTCATTTCTTGTTTTGTGGTGTAAGTCCTTCGTTCAGTTGGTCCTTTATATATCGAGTGGATTGGCATGGTAGGTCTCTCAACTTGCCACATCCAGAGCCTTCGTTCGATATGCAACTTGTTTCTTCCATAGAGAATATGTTCCCATAATCTTATTGAGGAACACTATCTAAATGGATCCATTTTGTTCCATATTTCATACACTGGATAGGCCAAAAAAGAGGAATTGCATCATGGTTGACTAATACTGACATCTTCTATGCTATGCATTGTGTCTAAATAATTTTACGTGCTTATTCCTCCTGCTTTATATGTCATAGATTACATTCCATACCCAACATCACCGAAGAATCATGTGCTTGAACAAAACATAGTCAACGGAACTAGCCACTACCAAAGATATTTATCCCATTCTGAATTGAGTCTAACAATTCGTTCTACAATCTGTACATTAAAAACTTTTATAGCAAAAAAAGAACTAGATTGCAATTCTACCAGAGTTCTTCTTAGTCCATTTATCAATAAGCTTTTCTTGCCTGTCAAGGGTGGATCCAGGGATTCACACGAACATATGCACATGTTTTTGTGCCCGTTGCATTCAACGTGAGAGATTCTTGTGTTCAGCAGGAGAGTTGGTAACATTAATTCTTGTAAATATGCTTCCCTTATTGATTGAATTGGATTCCCACATGTCTGTGTTCACATTGATAGGATGCAATCTAGAGACTTATAATGTACTTTCAAGTGTTGTTTCTATAGGAGCTACTCGTGGCAAGAGTCATAGATGATGTGATAGTATTATAGTGGGTCATGAAGGCCCTGTTGGAGTGGCCCATGGACGCCCTGGTGGTAATAACATAACAGACCTTTAAATGTATGAAAGTGAGACATACGAAGTAGATATGATGGGAGTTACAGAATAAGATGTTGAGTCCTTCCTTAGTATACATTGCATCCATATAGAAGCTAAGTTTAGATACATGTTTGTTTCTATCTGACGATGAGTAAATAAATGGCTAATGTTATGACAGTCTTTCATCTCTATTGCTTCTTTATCATCCTCACACCATTTGGTACACTAGCTAAAACTGGCATTTCACTACTTTCATTTTCTCCTTAACGCCATGAACTTGGGTACTTAACAACCTAGTATCATCTTTCATTTAGAATATGTAATGAGTGCAAGACCCCTAACATTAATATACGGGTATAATGTATGTATTTTGTTAGACCGGGGGGGGGGGGGGGGGGGGGGGGGGGGGGAGCAGACCGCATGCGCACGTGGGCAAGGGGAGCCGACTCAAATAGGGTCGTTTTCATCTTTACATACTTATCATTGTTTAGGAGGAGGGTTTTCTTATTTAATCTAGGGCTAGCCATCGTTTTAGTTTTTATGCTTGATTATTGATATTTTGAGAGAATTCTTCGAGAGTTCTTACGTAGATCTAGGAGAGTGCGGACGTCCTCGCTTACCGGCGTTTTGGGAGGGTGGTTGCCCCTTTATTGTAACCATTTATCTTCATTATTCGTTGTTTTTGTTTGATTTAATTTCATATTTGGGAAAAACCTATCAAGTTAGTATCAGAGCAAGACAAAATTGAGGCTTTGGAGGCGAAATTTACAAGCGAGATCGACGGGATCAAGAAATCGTGGCAAACGATGAATCCATGGCCAAGTTGACGGCGTCTATCAACCAATTGGCAGCAAATCAAATGAAGCACGACGAACAATTCGTGCAATTGATGGGAACCCTAAATCAATTGGCGACGAATAACAAAGAAGATGTGAACCCTAAATCGACGGGAAAGGCCCCACCGTTAGTTAAGGGGAAGGAGAAAGTTCAGATTTTTGGTCCAAAAAACGACTTTATGGAGGATGAATTTGTCGAGGATGAGAAAGAGGAGCCGTGGAAGGTCAACTATCGAGAGGAAGTGCGGCGAAAGGCGGTGGAAGCACAAAGGGGGACCGGCGGCTACATCCACACCACCAAAAGGCGCACGAACAAGAGGGGGGGCGGCACCCCCCAGGGCCCCGCTGCCCCCCCAGGAGAGCCACCGGGGAGGTGGCTGCCTCCCCTGGGTTCGCCCAGGGGTGGGAACCCAGGAGCGGCGAAGGCCCCAGGGGGGACGATGACCCCCCGGCCCACGGGGGCTCGCTGGGGCCCCCAGTGCCCTCCGACGGGGCCGGCGGCCCTGGCCCAGGCAGGCCGCGGCCCAGCAATGCTGGGAAGACATACACGCACGGATTTCGAGGCTGGAGGTGGCGATTCTCAGCACTTTCACGACGGACAGCCGCGACGGAAGGTGTCGGCACGTGACTTCGAGGAGAAATTGGGGTCCGGGAGAATTCAGGAGCACAGGAACTACGACAAAGGGTATCGGGACCCTCCCGACCATCGATTTGACGATGGGAGATGGCAGCCTCCACCCCACCACTCGGAGGACCGCACGGTAGACGCAGGAGGTGGTTACAGGGACTTCCAGGAGGGGCCAGAGGGCAGGTTTGGAGGCGATGAAGGGGGAGGATACAGAGGCCGAGGAGGATGACTCCATTGGGGTTACAAGCGACACCAGGAGAGATACCAGCACTACCACTAGCCTAGACAAGGTGGAGGTCCCGGGGACAAGGGGGATTCAATATGGACCGACTGAGAAAGCTGAAGAAGCCTATATTCGATGGAGCGGACCCGGACTCGTGGATCTACAGGGCGGAGAGATTCTTTAGAGTCTCTCGCATGACTGAGGAGCAAAAGTTGGAGGACGCTAGCATATGTATGGATGGGAAGGCCCTTGCGTGGTTTCAATGGAAGGATGCGAGGCGTCCTTTTCGCTCATGGGAGGAGATCAGAGACCAGATGGTAGAGAGGTTCAGAGACCCCATCTGGGGAACGTACGGGAGCAGTTGCTATCAATCAGGCATGAGGGCACCGTGAGGGATTAACTAGAAAGCTTTGAGGCGCTATCAGGACAGGTGCACGGGGTATCAGACGAGACGATGGAGAGCACCTTCATGAAGGAAATAAAGGCTACGATTCGAGCAGCAGTTCGCATGCAGAAGTCTCAGAGCCTGATGGAGGCCATGGAGTACGCTCAGATGGCGGAGGACTGGCAGATGGAGGAGAGAAATGCAAGAGGTGGTTGGAGTGGAGCAGTTTTGCAGAGTGTCCCGATCGCGACAAGATAACAGAAGGCAGCTGCATGGGCAAATCAAGGAAGTATTGAGAAGACTGGAGATCAGAGCAGCGCACCGCCAGCGGGGAGTCAGTTTAGGATGATGACTGACGTCGAGATAAGGGAGAAGAGGCAGAATGGGCTCTGTTTCAGGTGCGATGAGAGGTTCACTCCAGGACACCACTGTGGGGCCTGCAAGCTGTAAGTGCTGATAGCTGGGACAGAAGAGGAGGATGACGTGGAGGACGAAGGGGTCGGTGTGGAAGACGACTCCCACCTGGAGTAGCACCGCCAGGAGTCTAATGCACCACCTTGAGGATAAGGTGAATTTTCAGAGGCGGAGTAGTGTTAGACCCACGAGGTCAGGGGGAACCAGCAAACCGCGTGCGCACGTGGGCAAGGGGAGCCGACTCAAATAGGGGCGTTTTCGTCTTTACATATTTATCATTGTTTAGGAGGAGGGTTTTCTTATTTAATTTAGGGCTAGCCGTCGTTTTAGTTTTTATGCTTGATTATTGATATTTTGAGAGAATTCTTCGAGAGTTCTTAGGTAGATCTAGGAGAGTGCGGACGTCCTCGCTTACCGACGTCTTGGGAGGGTGGTTGCCCCTTTATTGTAACCATTTATTTTCATTATTCACTGTTTTTGTTTGATTTAATTTCAGATTTGGGAAAAACCTATCATATTTCTGGCAATGTTCTAAAAAACTCGCCACGGTGACGCCATGGCGTGCCATGGCGGCAAGGCATGACCTTCACACCCCGTTAATGCTCATGTAGGCTATTTGAGGCGGCACGCCGCCATGGCGACACAAGGCACGCCACAAAAACATAAGGCGCGCCACAAAAAACAATAATTGGTCCATGAATAGGAAATTGTTTACATTCCCATATTTTAATGGTACTCTTTTTCATTAATCCCTTAGAAATCGGGGTTTTTGCGGGATTTTATTGTGGTTTAAATGCCAACTCAAAGAGCACTTCACCGATCTTTTATGTTTTTTTTAAAAACGATTCACCCGTTTTATAATGATTGCCTATTTAGAAATGTTTTAGTAAGTAAAGTACTCAAACAAGGACATCAATTAAAATCCTAAAAATTCAAATTTTTTAATAAAATCCAAAGAATATAAAACTTAATTAAAATCAATTAAAATCCTAAAAATTAACCCGTTCAAATTTCCATGGCCGAGCATCATTTGTACTGCTCTGGCTTATTCTCTGACTTATATTCTCGAACACCAAATACAATGCTCACGTATATAGGCATGTGCCTCACAAATTAATCTTTAGAAGAAAAAACATACATTTGGTTCTCAAACCCGAAGGCTATGTATTTATTAGGATTTGGAACTAATCCATCTGAGTGGAGCATAGTCTACTGTCTACATATATATATATATATATATATATATATATATATATATATATAATATTATATATACACACATTTACCGCCTTAAGCCATGCCTTGAAAAACGATGTGGCTCCGTCAAGGCTCCTAAGGCTTGAGGCTTGACCTCGCCGCCACGCCATGCCTCACGCCATTTAGATCCTTGATTTCTGGACGAATTTGTACGTAAGAAATTTTTCGGTATTTTTATGAATTTTCCATAATTTTCTAATGACCAAATTATTTTTAAATAATTTTGTACATCATTTTAAATTATAATAAGTGAAATATTTTGAATGAAATATCATGTAATGAAATAGTATGGAGTATTAATTATGTATTCGTATTTTCAATAAAATTAAAAAAAATTTGAAAAATCATTAAGATGACACATAGGCATCTTAGTTGTCATCTTGCATGTTAATTGTTATAACACTTGTCATTTACTTTAACTAATGTGTGGTGAGGATTGAAAGGGAGATAATACAAAAAGGAAAAAGAAAAAGAAAAAGAAATTTTTTGCAAATTGTCATCGCCTCCCCTTGGCCGATCCCCCTCCCCTCTCTCCTCCTTGGCTCCACCTCTCCCACCACCCACACCACCACCTACTCCTCTTCCACCACCAATCCAACTTCCATTATAAATTCTTCCATACAATCTTCAATACACTACAAAAATTCCTCATCACCAAGGCCAAAATAGTTCACCATAACCAAGTGCATTGGAGAAGAAGGAGCTTGAGAAGGGAAGTGTAGGATCCTATCAAAACAACGATGTTAGGATCGAATGAAGAGGAGAGACTTACGCTTGCGTATGCGGCATCGTAATCTCTGAACTTCGCCCTCGGATTCGCCACAACGTTCAGTACTTCGTCACGGAGGATCGAAGCAGCGTTTCACCGCCTAAATCTCTATTTAGAAGAGGATTTTAATGGAAGGGAGAAGAAGAACATAAGTTGCCTTATGCAAACTTATGGCATGGTTAGATTAGTGTAAATGCCTTACCCTTGGGTCCTATTTATCGGCTTTAGGGGTAGTTATTGTAGGAAATAACTAAATATAAGCTTATTAGCATATATTAGCACATTTACTTATCCTCTTCTTCATTCACTTATCAAGTGCCTTTATGCACTTATAAAGTGACTTTTTCCACTTATCGAGTGGTCCTTTTCACACGAGAAAGGGTTCCCTTCGTGCACGCTTTCGTTCATGCGACATCTGAGGTCCATAGGCCCTCATACATCCCCTCATGGGTGTATATATGTCGTCCATATCCAACATCTCCCACTCACACTTGAGGGGATTGTAAGGAAACATATTTTCCTTTAGCTCTTCTGTTTATCATACCGAGAAATAGGCCGTGTGACCGTCATGCGCATAGAGTCCGCTGTTGTGCACTTGTTAGAGATACACAACACTCCTCGAAGTGCAAAGTTGAGTAGATCAATGCATGCTTTACCCTAGATTATTTCTTCACATTTCTTATACTTTATATTCAACAATTGAATCCCATCTGGATTACAATTGGCTGGCCAGCTTTGAATCTCTAAAGTCCAAATGTGAATATGAAATTAATCTTCCTCTTCTTGCGATCCTTTCGATCTTGACTTGACTTGCTTTTCTAACATGCCCCGTCGGACCGAATTGACCATAGTCCATAAGCAACATGCTAAGATAGCAATCACCCAGTCAAATTTAAAGGAACCAATTAGAGTCCATAAGGGTAACGAGTTAAGACCCATGTGGTCTTTGGGTCTCACATAATAGTAAACACACTTACTATTCTAACCCAATGGTCAAATGCATACGTAGTATGAATATACGTATTACAACATCACTCCTTTTCCAGGGAGCGTATGTCTTAATGATGTTGTAAGGATGATGATCAGACACCACAATGTCTGATTTTGAGTCCCTTTTACTACTCAAATAATCTTCTAGACACACATCCCGCATAAGACAGATAGGATTTAAGAATCCTCTTAGATCTTTTGTAAGCATCCATATGATGCAGATCTTTCATACGACCATTTTGTTTAAGTCATGACTCTAAATTATCCGTCTGATGATTTTGACTTTAAACAGGTCTCATCTTTATTTTACCCGTCTGATAAAATAAAGGCGGTTGCTCATGTGAGAGAGCCAACCTCAATCTGTCCGACATACAAAAAACCAGCTGAGATTAAAATGTACACAAACATTTTCAAGAAACTCATATGCAATATTGTCAAAAAGAACTTATTCTTTTATTAAATTTGATCTTCCATAGACATGGGAACATACATTGATACAACTCAGCTCTTACGCAATCCTTGAGAAGATAATTGCTTGTAAAACACATCTCTGGGGATCGCCTTCGTAAGCGGATCCGCTATCATCTCATGCGTAGATATGTATCTAATGTCTACCTTCTTGGTCTTATCATAGTCTTTTGCAAAATTACCCTCTCAACCGCGCTCCAGTGTGTTTGCCCTGGATTGGATTGGTAACGACTTACCATTCCAACGGCAAAATAGATGTCCGGTCTTGTACACATCATAGCGTACATAAGACTACCAACTGCACTGGAATATGGAACTTTTTCCATAATTTCCTTTTCCCTTTGGTTCTTAGGACACATCTTCAGACATAAATTATCACATATGCTTATTGGAATATCAATGGGCTTACAGTCCTGCATATTAAAACGTTCTAGAACCTTCTTTATATAAGTCTCTTGTGAAAGAGAAAGAAGTTTCTTCGAACGATTCCTTGAAATGCGGCTTCTTCCATATCTTTCATCTCAAATACTGATGAAAGCCAAGCCTTGATATCCATCACAAAGCCCTTGTCATTTCCGGCTATTAAAATGTCATCTACATATAGAGAAATAATAACATACTTGCTTTTGATCCTCTTGATATATACACAGTTATCTTCATCAAGCATGAAAAAACTATTTGATAAGACAACTTCTTGAAATCGTATATACCATTGCCTCGGGGATTGTTTAAGACGATATATGGACTTACGAAGTTTACAAACCTTATGTTCGTTTCCTTATTTTACAAACCCTTGTTGGTTGTTCCATATATATCTCCTCATCCAATTCTCCATTGAGAAAGGCAGTCTTTACATCCATTTGATGTAATTCGAAGTCTAAGTAAGCTACCATAGCCAGAATCAGGCGAAACGAGGTAAAACGAACAACAGGTGAGAAGGTCTCTTCGTAGTCTATCCCTTCCTGTTGTGTAAAACCTTTCGCGACAAGGCGAGCTTTATATCTGTCTATAGAGCCATCAGCCTTATGCTTGATCTTGAGAACCCATTTGTTCCCAATAGCTCTACGTCCTCTGGGTAAATCAACCAAGTCCCAGACTTGGTTAACTTTCATGGATTCTAACTCCTCCTTCATCGCTTCCATCCATTTGTCTTTTACAGGGCATGATACGGTCTGTTTGAAAGTAGCAGGCTCGTTATCTACTTGTAGTAAAGTCATAAAGGTTCGCGGAAATTCATCCTCAAATCTTAGAGGAGCTAACCTTGTACGACTACTACGTCGTATGTGAGATTCTTCAAGTCCTTGTTGACTTGAATTTAGATCAATTCTAAAATCACTCCCACTTGGAATGTCGTTAGAATTGCTCCCACTTGGATCATTATTCCCGTATGGAATAAGATCAACATCATTCGTATCATCCATTGGTGAAGGTAGAAACGTATTTTCATCTTCACCAAGAATTCTCCCACTCGAATGAGGTAATCCTTCTTGATCATTAATCTCAAATAGAGATAAGTCCTGACTTATCTCGCCCTGTCTTGGAAACTCGTCTTCCAAGAAAGTGACATCCCTCGACTCAAATTCAATTAGACCTCCATTGTCTTCCTGACCAATGAAAACATAACCTTTGGAGTTTTCTGCGTATCGTAAAAAGATACATTTCCTTCCCTGTGGCCCAAGTTTTCCATACTTATGGGAGGAAATATGTGCATAGGATGCACACCCCCAAGGTTTCAAAATGTTTAAGTCAGGAGACCTTTGGTTCCACAACTCGTAAGGAGTGGAGCTAACTGATTTCGAGGGTACGCAGTTCAAGATGAAAGTGGCCGTCAATAATACATCACCCCAAAAGGTGATTGGCAAGTTAGCTTGCGCCATCATTGAACGGACCATTTCCATTAAAGTCCTATTCCTCCTTTCTGCAACACCATTTTGTTACGGAGTACAAGGCATAGTTCCCTGATGAACTATACCCTTTTCATCACAAAGTTCTTTAAAACTTGTTGATTGATATTTACCGCCCCTATCGGTTCGGAAGACCTTAATCTTGCGATCTAATTGATTTTTCACTAAACTCATATAGTTTTTAAAGCAGGTTAATGCTTCACTTTTGTGGGATATCAAATAGATATGTCCGAATCGGGTGAAGTCATCAATAAAAGTGATGAAATAGGACTTCCCGCATCTTGTCTTGACATTCATCAGACCACATATGTCTGAATGGATGAGCTGTAATGGAACCTCAGCCCTTGTGCCGGTTCCAAACGGCTTGCGACAAGATTTCCCTACAAGGCAATGTTCGCATGTCGACATATCGACCTTTGAAACATTGGATAGAAGGCCACGTTTGGCAAGTCTATCCATACGCATTGGTCCAATGTGACCAAGCCTTGCATGCCAATAAATTATATTTGACTCATAAGTCGAAGAATTTGCAACAAGGAAATTTTCATTACAAAATAAGGAGTCATACATTGTATTTAATATAATAAATCCTTTGAAAACATATCCAATACCAATTAAAGAATTATTACAAAACAAGTCCACTTTACAATCATGAAAAAACCAACTATAACCAAGACCCATTAAAATGACCACAGAAATAATATTCCTTCGAATATCCGAAGCGAAGAGAACATCATGAAGTAGGATAGTGCGGCCGTTGTCCAAGACTAGCTTGCAAGTCCCAACGCCTTTCACTTCAACACGTGTGTTGTTTCCTACATAGATCCACTTCGTTCCGTGGGGTATCCGGTGATACTCCACGAAGGACCGTCTGTCCCTTGCTATGTGGTCGGTGGCACCTGAATCAATTATCCAAAATGGATTAGATTCTACAAGAAATATTGAACTAGAAACACATATGTAACTAGCATTACAAGTTACCTTGTCACCTCCATCCGTACAAGAACAGGCATAGTGACCTAACTTGTTGCACTTGAAGCACTTGATCCTCTTCAAGTCTTTCTTCTTGTGCCATTTCTTGTTCCCACCCTTATGTTTGGGTTTCTTGGTAGACTCTGGTTGCTTATTACGTTCATTAGTAAACTTTGAACGATCTTTCCGTTTCTTTCCCCCATGTGAGAAACTAGCAACCATATGCACTTCTGCACTTGGCTTGTCGGCCGCAAGCCGCTCTTCCTCTAACTCGAGGTGCTTAGAAACATCGCTGAAGTTCTTGATGCTCTCATTATGAGTGAGATGCATCTTCATTTGGTCCCACCCATTTGGTAGGGAACGTATGACTGCTTGAATTTGTTGCTCGTCAGTGAGCACATGACCTGCATCCTTTAACTCTGAGATGAGATTCTCCATATGTTGCAGATGTTTCCCCACGGAATGATCTGGACGTTTCTTGTATGAATCAAATCGTATAGTTAAAGAACGAAGTTTGGACACCGAAGTGCCACCAAACTTCTCCTCTAGCTTGGACCATATGTCCATGGCTAGGTCATGCTCTCAGAAGATTCGCATTATGTCGTCTGCCATACTTGACAGCAACGTAATACGAGCAATCTTATTCTTCCGAGACCAAGCATCAAAAGCTTCCTTGTCTCTTCTGTGTTGGGCCGTAGTGACCAACTCTGGTTCAATCATTTTGTTCTTTAGAGTTTCGAGCACATCTTGCTCCTCTAGAACATATTGTATCTTTATGGACCATAGTTTGTAATTATCGCCGTTGAATTTTTCACCTTTGTTCAACTCAGCGACGATGTTCTTAGCGGCAGAAGACATTTTAACTTTAAAATGTTGCAAAAGACACAAAAACCGAAGGTTTGATCAAAAATCATTGCATAAAATTCTTATACATAGATATCACTCCCATTTGGAATATCCCACTTGGAATGATATTTTTACATTTTATAAGTTACTTTCAAAAAATATTGAAGATGTTGCTCTAGAATCGGAAAGGTCTCTACGATTCCAATCACCATCTAGAACAACTTTCAATATTTCCCCCTCACTTATCAAACGATAGTACTCTTATAGTACTTGCAGCGGAAAAAGCGTTTTTGATAAACGTATTTTGAAAACGTATTTTGCAAATGTATTTTGCAGTGGGTGGTAGTGGCTTGCCCCGGCCATTGCCGGAGTCGAGCCATGGCCGTGCCAAGGCCGGATTCCCCCAAGTAGGGGGTTTTGCCGTATGCAACTGCCGTCGGTCCCGTATGGGCCGACCATGCAGGTGGCCGGGGCCGAAACCGCCGGCACCGTAGGGCTTCTCGGCATGGCCATGTTCCCTCGGCCAGGGCCAAGGCCGGCCAATGCCGTCCAATGCCGGCCAAGGGTTCCTGACTGGTCGGCCCAGGGGCCCTGGCTCCCCGGCCAGGGCCTCTGCCCTGGCCGAGGCCGGCCAGGGCCGGCCAGGGGACATGCCCTGGCTTCGGCCAGGGCCGGCCATGGCCCTGGCCTCAGGCCAGGGCACAGGCCCTGGCCTGAGGCCAGGGCCGGCCAGGGGCCAGGCCTAGGGCCAGGGCCGGCCATGGCCCTGGCCAGAGGCCAGGGCGCCGGCCCTGGCCTCTGCCAGGGCCGGCCATGGCCGGCCATGGCCCTGGCCTCGGCCAGGGCCGGCCATGGCCCTGGCCGGGGCCAGGGCCGGCCATTGCTGGCCATTGCCCTTTGTGCATGCCGGCCATGGCCCTTTGGCCATGGCCGGCCTCCCCTTCCTTTAGAGTCCGGTTTGCACATCCCCCTCCCGGAGGGGTGGTGGCCTTGGTGGTCGTTATTGGCTGTAGCCAACCCCCTCCGCATGGGGGGATGCATAGCCTCCATGGCCCATATGGCCATGGAGATCATGCACCAAAGAGGTCTTCTTCTCCGATGATAATTGTTCCAACCGCCATCTTCTTCTCCGATGAGGCACCCGTTCATCGAGAAAGTAGTTATTCTTTAATGGCCGTTTGCCAAAATGAAAAAATAACACACTTTCAAGGCCGTAAACTTCACGCTACACATGAAGAGAGTTCACATTCCCTATTGAATGGAGACTCAGCATCCATGAAGAGTGCGAGTTTGGCGAGATGAACGGTCAGTTCTTTCCGTCATGGAGAGTTCCTGCCATATCCGTAATGACAAAAGACCCTAACTTGAAAAGAACAACTGATGTGATTCTCTCCGTCACGATGCGCTCCTACCATATCCATAATGGTAGGAAACTCATTCGTGAAAAAGACAACGCCTCGTTCATCGGTGAGACCGGGGCGACGGTTAGACCGGGGCGAACCCGTATGGCTCTGATACCAATGTAGGATCCTGTCAAAACAATGATGTTAGGATCGAATGAAGAGGAGAGACTTACGCTTGCGTACGCGGCACCGTAATCTCTGAACTTCGCCCTCAGATTCGCCACAACGGTCAGTACTTGGTCGCGGAGGATCGAAGCAGCGTTTCACCGCCTAAATCTCTATTTAGAAGAGGATTTTAATGGAAGGGAGAAGAAGAACATAAGTTGCCTTATGCAAACTTATGGCATGGTTAGATTAGTGTAAATGCCTTACCCTTGGGTCCTATTTATAGGCTTTAGGGGTAGTTATTGTAGGAAATAACTAAATATAAGCTTATTATCCTATATTAGCACATTTACTTATCCTCTTCTTCATTCACTTATCAAGTGCCTTTATGCACTTATAAAGTGACTTTTTCCACTTATCGAGTGGTCCTTTTCACACGAGAAAGGGTTCCCTTCGCGCACGCTTTCATGCACGCGACATCTGAGGTCCATAGGCCCTCATACATCCCCTCATGGGTGTATATATGTCGTCCATATCCAACAGGAAGAACCTTGAAGGCCTTCAAGGAGAATAAGGGCCAAAGATTGAAAAGAATGACTTATTGAAGGTAGTATTTCTAGCATCCTTAGTTAGGATCTATGTAAGAACCCTAGTGTTAATATATGCGTATGTAATACATATTTTTGGATGTATGTGTACGTATAAATTTCTGGGTATTTTAATAAATTCTTTCCAAAATTTTTTATGATAAAAGTATTTTAAAATAATTTTTAAAATCATTTAAATTAAATAAATGGAGTCTACGAATGAAATACTTGTACGTGGGTGAGTATGTGGTATTATAATGGGTATAATTATTTTTCTAAAAATGAAAATCCCAAAACTCCCTAATGGAAACACCTCCTGCATAACAGGTGTCATCACCCCCATTAATCCCACCAACCATGTGACATGTGGCATGCTTAGAAGAAATGAAGGGGATGATGAGGATGTTTAGAGAATTAAAAGAGAAAGAAAATTGGGGGAAAAGAGGAAAAAGGAAAATTGGAAAGAGCTCTCATCCACACTCCCAGCTCACACAAAGAGCTAGCATGCCCCTTCTGCGTCATTCCCTCCACGGACAAGCCAATCACCCCCTCGCTGCATGCGTTCTTCCAACAAAACCCAACTCCCAAACCCTATTCTCCAAGCTTTTTGGCCATTGAAGGAGTAGCTTCAGAGGGTCATCAAGGAGAAGAAGGGCCAAAGATCATTTAGAAGGACATGCAGAGGTAGGAATCGTAACTAAATTAGATAGGATTTAGTTTTAGAATCGCGTAGGATTTAGTTTTAAAAGACGTAGAAATCGTCATCATCATGAAACCAAACGACCGTGTCTCAGTTGCGTCATAAACGACATGATCGTGTCTAGACGTGTCGTGGTCATTTTGCCCATCAGCGGCGTCACACAATCATTCTTCGATCGTATCGATGTCAGTGTCGTCCCTTGGCTTCGCGCGACCGTGTCGACTTAGACACGGTCGTGTCGGCTCTCCTAAGCATATGCAGTCATGTCGATGTAGACGCTATTGAGCGAGTTTGAATACTCCTTGATTGAAATGGTCGTGTCAATCTCAAAACGACTGTGTGGTCGTAATGTTCTGAACTTTAGACTGTGGGACTCCACACGGTCGTGTGGAGAATTCCAAATGACAGTGTGGTTGTTTCATGAGTCTTCAGCTGCGTTTCTTCATAGGGCCGTGTGAGCAGCCCAAACGGTCGTGCGGCCGTGTTATTCTCCTGAACCCTTTTGCTCCACACAGCCGTGTGGGTGATACCAAACGACCATGTAGATGAAAGTTATTACTGAACACTGAGTGCTTCACACGGCTGTGTGAATAGTTCAAATGGCCGTGTGGCCTAGTTTCCAGAGGCAAGTTTAAACTTCATTTTCATTGCTATAATTGTATTATCATGTAATGCAAATTACTTGCTATTGGTGATGTTTCATGTGGTAATTCAGTTCATATGAGTAGAACCCATGTTGAAATCAGGAATGAGAACCCCATGATGTTACTCAAGTTGCATATGCAAGAAAGAATATCATGTTACGTTAATGTGAAACTTCATATGAAATTGGCCACGAAAAGAATGTTAATTGCAATGATGAATGGATATAATGAAATATCCATATATTAAATGTGTAAATGAAATGGAAAGATGAATATCATGAAATGATCATGTGGAAATAATATTCGTGAAATGAAAAGTGAATGTGGTAATGATACCACCGAAATGAAATTATTGATGAAACTAAGAATGAAATGAGTGTAAATAGTCTGGAGTCCCCATTCCATTCAAAAATAGGTGAAACTCCAAATGTGGGTTTGGGAGGACACGAGTAAAAAAGTAGGCGTTCAAGAGTGGACATGGATTTGTTTCACTCGCACTCTCGACAACCGTCATGGGGAGTGGACAGGGTTAGAGAGGCACATGGGTGTACTCGTGATGCACCATGAGGTATGAGGTAGAGGAGTACCACTATCTGACTCTCGAAACGGGGAGTTACAAGAGGCCCATATAGTGCTCGTGACGATGTTATGTGTACCACTGTTTTCACGTACCCTAGGTGAAGTCCAGCTCCTTAAGCGTCCTACGATTTACGCGGGTTTCTGAATATTAAGCAATATAAAACTTAAATTTAATGTCATCAACCCATGCATATTGTTGCTTTAAGTTCTCATGCTTCTCAGCTTTACAATCAGTACTTGCATGATGTGATATGTTTCATTTATGCATACTCTGTGGACTTGTATACTTCAGTGGGCCGACCTGTTAGTTAGGTAGACCGGTTTTGAAACTGGTTCTACCTAGTTTAGTGAGGTTTTCTACTGATGATTGTTTATTTGTTATGTTTTCACATACTTTTTCCTCATGGTGCACATCACTTCACCACATTTTCCATGCCATTTCCCCCGCTTTTTGTTCCTTTTATGTTGTTGGGCTTCTTTGGTGTATTTCAGGTAAATTCGTGATTTTTTGGAGAAAAAGAGCGAGAATTTAGGCTTTTGGAGCGATCGCCGATGCGATAGGATCAAATTGATGGAGTGTTGGTCGTCTGCAGCAGCATCTCACACGGCCATGTGAGAAGACATGGCATGAAGCCCCTAAAGCCACATGAAGCCCCCACGCTGCTTTTTAGATGGCAATGTGGGCTATTCTACCAAAGAAGTAAAGAAAGGGCGACACAGTCGTGTGACCCCCACACAACCGTGTCGACCCCAAACTTGAAGGAGCCGCTGTTATCTTTCGTAGCAGCGACACGGTCGTTTAGATTTCCAAACGACCACGTCAAACAAAGAATTTTGAAGAACAACAGCTTGCATAACTTTGCTTAAACGACACGGCCGTGTGGATTTCTCCATGCGGTCGTTTCGGGTCGTGTCTATCGCCCACCCATTAGGTTTTTTGGTTAGTATGTAATCTCCTGGGCATCGCCAGTGAAAGGGGATCATGTCCTAGCTTCGTTTTCTTCCACTTTTTGATGTAATTTCTTAGTTTTAGGAGTAGGGATAGATTGTGATAGCTTTTAGATGCTTTTCTCTTGGATTGTAAATGGGAATTGACGACTTTCGTGAGCAAATCAATAAGATAAGTGTTTATTGCTTTCTTCTATTGTGTTTTCTTATTGTTTTGCAATTATTTACGGTTTTCTCTTGTCAATCTCTGTTATTCCATTGATGTTATTAAATTTGAACTCGATTTACGTAGCTAACAACGACCTATGATCCGAGCTAGTACTTGATCAATCAACCTCCATGCAGACGACCCGTATAGTGCTACGACGTCGTCATATGCTTACGGTTTACAAATGATATAGAACTCGCAACAAGTTTTTGGTACCGTTGCCAGGGAGGTTGATTTGATCGATATTAGTTTTGTCGATTGGTTCGTTTGACTACGTACCATATAAAAAATTGTAAAAGGCATAAATAAACAGAAAATTTCCCCACCGCTGGCTTTAATTTTTGCTATTTTCTTGTACCACTGATGCGCTTCTCTTGGACATATCATTTACTTGTCAGGTGCTTTTTAGAGATTATGTGGATGATCAATTGATCATACATTGGAAATTTCGATTCTTCATTATCACAAGGTTCTCGGATGGGATGCTATAATAATTTTTCGCATGTTACAGCCGTTTGTGAATTTTGTGGAATGCAGGGGCCCCAATTTACCCAATGCCAATGTTACGCCCACCCCTACAATCTGTTGGATCTGGATCGTAGCCTAGAGGGGGTGAATAGGCTAATAAAAAATATTCATGCAACCCACGAACAATGACACGCAGTTATAAGCACATGCAGAGTAAATAGTCAGCAAACACAGATGCACAACAAATTTACCCTGGTTCGATCGTCCCCACGACCTACATCCAGCCCCCGAATGCAAATACTAGATTAATATGTAATCAAGGTACAACTAGCATGAGTCCTGAGCCTCCAGCTCCCCACCTAGTTCGTACGTACTCTCGCATGCTCTACACTATCAACCTAGTCGGATGCTCTCACTCTTGATGAGCCCCAACTCGTCAAGTCCCCAAAAACACAAGTAACGGTAAAGTTTCCGTACAGAGATATACACACCAATACACAAAGATAATAAATAGAGTTTAGAATAGCTTATTGATGGTGTGTCGTCTCTGTCGTTCAGCGCGAGTCAGATCACGTCTGACGTGATGTAGTCGTCTCGTCGTTGCCAACTCAAGTTGCGGCCTTGGATATCTTCCTCTGAAGTTGCGGCAATTGACGAGCTCTTGGATGTTGCACTTGGTAACTTACGGCTTTTAGCACTCCCCTTGTCTTGTGTCGGTAATCAGCTAGGCACTAGAAGTTGTAGGGTCGGTAAGGTGGCTGCTCAGGAGTTCGACCGATGGGCAATGAATGTTGGCTCAGCTTGGCTTGCGGTCGGCAGCCTTTTTAGCACAAGTCGTCAAGCGTTGATGGAACGGTGAAGCTCGGGGTCGACATCGGCTGATGGAATAGGCTGCAGTTGGTCGGCAGTAGTTGTGGCTAGGAGGCTGCAGTGGTCGGCGATCTCCAGAACATGGGTCGGCAGCTTTCCTTTGCTTGGTTGGCTGCTGGGTCATCAAGCAAGATGGCAATGGCTTGGTGTGGTCGGCAGAGCCCTCTCTCTATGGGTCGGCAAGCAAGGGTTCTTACGGTTGATAGCCTATATGGTACGGGAGACTATGATATCGGCAAAGCAAAGCAGTGCGACAAACTTTTGACTTCAACAATGAATCCGCTTTGCTTGGTGCGTGAGTTCCAACCCCCTTGGCTCTCTCTTGATGCATGAGCAATTGTTGAAGATGAACCCTCCTTTGAAGTTTGGTGTTGATTCCTTGGTTGCTTGCGTAAGATTGAGGAAGTCTCTTGTCCGTGGAAGATTTCGGCAAGGAGACTTCGAAGATGATGGCTTTGGCAAGAATTTCTAGCTTGTGGTCCTTACGGCAATGGAGTTTTCATCTTGGAGTAGATAATGGTTTCCGCAACGAAAAACTACGGTTTTGGCCGACTTGAATTGTTGTGTGTGCCTCTATTTTTCTCCTTCTTCATGAAGGGTTTATATATGTATCCCTAGGTCTTGGTTGCGGCATGAGGAAGTATGGCTAGGGTGAAGGCGGCATGTAGAGGAATCCCCTTAATCTTGGGATTTGTTAGCCAATCAAAGATATCTTCTAGTTTGAATGGATGATCACTTTGGAATTCAAGTAGGATTAGGAGTTGTAGTAGGTTTGAATTTGGCTATGAGATTGGAACAAATAATTGAATAGGATTTGACTCAACCTCATCTCTCCTCACTTTGATCAAGTCCTCTTAGCTATGTGTATAGTTTCTTGACCAAGTCCAATTGCTATGTGTATAGCAATTTTTCCATTTCTTTGACTTGGTCATCATTTAGGTATTTACGTCCTCGTCACTCCTGCAAACACTTAACACATACATCAACTAGTTCACACACATTTGTTATCATTAAACACGAAGTCCTAGATCATTGCTTCCAACACAATCAACCAACATATACCTACAACATGCATCATGAAACCTCCCTTCCTCATCCTCCACCCCCGTTGCAAAAATGTCACCTTAAGTTGTTTTTTTGAAGGGTAATTGATTTCATAAATAAAGTCAAAAGATACAATCAGCTAGAGAGAATTTGGGGTACAAGAGGACTAGGGAAAAAGAGTGAAGACACCCAAAAACCTAGGCCCATAGTATCCCAAAACTAGCTAAATCCAAATACGACTCATACATACCACTAAACCAGCCACCCACTAGGACATAAGTGTAATCCCAGATCAGGTTGTGTACTCATGCCAGACTCACCCCACCTTGACCCGAGAACTCCTGCGAGGAGGAAGTGATACCTGGAACTTCTTCTTCACAGAAGCAGTAACCAGTAACTCCCATTCGGGATTGTCGGTGACAAGGGGAAAGGGTGGCATGTCGTCTTCATCATGGTAGTCTTCATCAAGAAGCGATGGAGTAGCAATCTCATGTGTCACCTTAAGTTGTTACTAGAAAGAAAATCTCTCCTTAGTTGCAATTAGAGAGCATTCATTGCAATAGATAATGGCATAAATTCAATAGTAACCCAATCCACAACCACAAAGGCAATTAATAGATGGATTCACTATTGAATAAAACAAAGAAAACCTAAAGAACAATTAAAGTAGCAGTGAATAAGAATGTTTACACATGAGAGTGTCCCTGAAAAAGCTCTGAAAAGTCTACTAAAAAGCATCTTCTCTCGCAAAGGAACAAGTAAGGTTCATATACTCCCTCAAAAATATACCAGAAAGCCTAACAATACCCCTTAATGGTGCCCACTCGGTTCAAAAATCCTAACAGACGCAGTCACATCAAGACTGACACGACCGTGTTGCCAAAATTGCGTAAAAGTGGCCCTAGATGCTACAGGCGATGCGACCGCGTGGTTGGCCCATGCAACCGCGTCGTCTGAGGGTTTTCTGTACAAAATCTGATCTAAACGGCCGCGTCGTCTGAGTATTAATTAATCTTTTATCTGCTCACAATTCCTAATTACCAGTTAGTTTTACTAACGCTCACATGTTTAAATTTCAAAATTTTAGAATTATTATGATTTGCCATGATGTTCTTCGTTTTTGTTGCATCGTCAGGTGTTGAGATAGAGACAGAGGAAGCTGAGGTATTTGAGGATACAGACTTTGCAGTAGAGACATCTTATTTCTGATTTTGAGGTAGTGAATGTATACATATGTTGTATTTTTTAGATGTATTTTGTTAGTATGTGGATAGTATGATGTAAATGATTTTGTAAACTTGCGAACTTATATCAGTGAAATTTTCCTTATGCATTTTGATGCATCTCTGCTTGTGTCTAGATCGTTTTCATTGGTTAACTACATGACTTGTCACTCTTTGCGAAACATACTGTGACTTCGGGTTGCAAGACATGATAAATTGAGAAGAGATTATGAGTAAGAACCCTAGATTAGTGGAAAAGTTAAGCATTCCTCTCGAATTAAAGGCTATGAAGAGGCCAACTATGTTTCTGTTCAATATCATAAAAACCCTAGATTTTTCTTGAAAATAGCATCTTTAGCCATAAAATCCCACCTTTACACTAAAAATCACATCTTTCACTAAAACTGCAATGAATTACGTAAAAGCTTCTCGGTAGAAGATATTTCTAGGTTTCAAAGATATTTTCTAGGATTCAAAGATATTTTCATAGTCAACGATATTTTTAACAATAAAATATTTTATTTATTAAAGTTAGATATTTTTTCCTAAAGTCAAAGTTATTTTCTTAGATATTTATAGAAGTCGAAGATATCATGTTTTTCAAGAAATATCTAAATATATTTTAGTAAATACATTTTGATATTCAAGAAATATCTAAAGATATTTTAGTATTAGTACTTAGTTTCCATCTCATATATATATGGGGTTTAAGGGTTTTCTTTCATCCACCAAAATCAAGCTAAGGATAGAAAGGAAAGTGAATGCAATAAAGAATATGAAGCAAGAGAGTCGTACAAAAAGAGACTATCATCAACTAATCAGAAAGTAATGAATACATGTTTGGTAGTTAAAGCTCACCTATCATTTTCAGATTTGTATGGCTCAGGTACCAAGTCACTGTTGGTTTGGATATCCATATGTTACTAGCTTGTTAAGGATTTGATGAAAATCTAACTTAGCTGATCATCTAGCATTAGTGATCAATCTTTGGAATTGTGACTTGATGTTGGACTTGATGTAACACAACGATGGATGATGGTGGTAAAATGATTTAATTAGATATGCTGAGGTGTTCGTATCATTTATGGCTTCACAGTTCTTCTATATAGGGAAATTGTAGCCGACTATCATTGTCCCCTAATTATTGTTATTTTGGTGATTTTGGATGTGACAACCTGCTCGCATCTTACCTTTTTCATCGACACACACACACACACACACACACACACACACACACACACACACACACACACAGAGAGAGAGAGAGAGGGGGGGTCAGGAATGTATTCTTGTGCGACTGAGCCCAGTTCTACCAACACAGCACATCGGAATACAAAAGATCGTGGGAATCGAGAACGAAAGATCATCAGCGAACAAATAGAGTACAAAAAGATTGCATTTAGGTCGTGGACGACCAAGAGCGAACATCGATGAGATTTATTGTGAAAGGAGAGATCAATACAAATCTTTTCTCCGTCCAACGAAGAAGAAGCACACAGGATCTCTCCAAAATCTCACAATACAATCTCTCGAAGTTGGATCTCACAAATGGCGGCTCTCTCAAAGGATACAAATGTGTTCCACACGAAACCCTAACATAAAACTCCCTATTTATAACCCTAGGTTACAATAGGTGTCACCAATGGCTGGTAATTCCTAAGGGTACGGATCCCGCCAATTAAGGCATCCGATCCAATCGCCGCTCTACGCTATTAATGATGTCGCAATCTAGTGGGCCAATCACTGCTTCCTAGTGGGTCGCATCCCAGTGGGCTCCCTTCGGCCGATCGACCTTCCTTTTGTGTCGAATGACCTAAGTACTGAGCCTTGCATATGAGCCTTCATCCTTCAAGCCTCCATACGACCGATGGATCGAACACAGACTTTAACTGCA
The DNA here is from genome assembly GCA_030789695.1 of Scilla litardierei. Lineage (NCBI taxonomy): Eukaryota > Viridiplantae > Streptophyta > Magnoliopsida > Asparagales > Asparagaceae > Scilla > Scilla litardierei. Next base: position 105,079,072 of record CM061142.1, read on the forward strand.
TTACGATCGATCGACCCAAAGTCGAGCGATCAACCTTCAGACTCGAACTGACGACCGGACGACCCAACTGCGCTGAGGAAGCCCTATGCCCAGCATCCTCGTATCTGACTTGTGCAGAGTCAAATAGGTCGAATCTAGGCACAGACAAGTTACCTCTGCACAAGATAACTTGCCTGCACTACGATTTCCTCTCGTGCACTGAATCGAGCAAACTTCTCCACAAATCTCCACCTTGGCGAGATTCGAGCCTCTGTCCAACAAACGACCTTCACTGACCTTGGTAGAGCATCGAATGGTGTCCCCCCATTTTGTTCTGAAGAACCAAATGCTTTGCCAGAGCTACGACTGTCTCCTCCTAAGATTGGATGACTCTATCGAGTCTCAAATGGCTCCACCGAGCCTTAATTCCCCCTCCTGGGGCAGACGTCAAATTTTTTGAGGAACCACATTGAGCAAGTCCAAACAAAACTTGAATTTGACTCCCGATACAACCTTCGTCAGCATGTCCATTGGGTTGTCATCTGTTCGGATCTTCAACAAGTTGATGTCGTCGTCGTCTTCTCCCATATAGTCCCTTGGAATCTAACGTCGATATGCTTCGTACGAGCATGGAAGACCTGATTCTTAGCCAAGTGCACTGCACTTAGGCTATCACAATAGAAATCATACCTCTCTTGGTAGACTCTCAGATCATCCATCATATCCATCAGCCATATCGTCTCCTTCACCGCTTTAGTCATTGCCATATACTCTACCTCCATAGTAGACAGGACCAGCGTAGACTGAAGGATACTCCACCAACTTATTGGAGCGCCAGACATGGTGAAGACGTAGCCTGTCATCGATCACCTCCCATCCAAGTCACCTGCATAGTCAGAATCGACATACCCGATAGTGTGCGGACCATGAACACTTCGGATGTATGTTAATCCAACATCGACTGTGCCATTGATGTGACACAGGATCCACTACACTGCTTGCCAGTGCTCTCTTCCCGGATTGTGCATGTATCTACTCACCATGCTAGCTGTATGTGATAGATCGGGTCGAGTACATACCATTGCGTACATCAATGCCACTACCGCATTGGCATACAGTATGCTCGTCATGAGTTTCTTCTCTTCTTCGTTCTTTAGACGCTGCTCGGCACTGAGCTTGAAGTGAGGTGCTAGCGGAGTAACTACGGTCTTCGTCTTCTCATTGCCAAACTTCTATAAACAGACTTCAAATAGCGACTCTGTGAAAGAAGAACAGTACCTCCACTTCGATCTCTTATGATCTTCATCCCAAGAATCCTCCATGACTCACCCAGATCCGTCATCTCAAATGCAAAACTCAAATGAGACTTCAATCTCCGAATCTCCTCTTTATTCGATGAAGCTATGAGCATGTCATCGACATAAAGCAGTAGGTAGATAAAGGGCACATCAACCAACTTCCGATAGAATACGCAATGATCATAGAGACTGCGAACATACCCTTTATCATTCGCCATAAAGCGTTCAAAAGCTTATACCACTGCCGTAGTGATTGTTTCAACCCGTAAAGTGACATCTTCAATCGACATGCACGACAGTGATCACTCCCATAGCCATCGGGCTGAGCCATATAGATCTCCTCTTCGAGCTCTCCAAGCAAGAATGCCATCTTAACGTCCAGCTGCACCAGTTCAATGTCGAACTGAGCAACCAACACCAATATGATCCAAATCGAGCAATGCTTCACCACAGGAGAAAACACTTCATTGTAATCGATACCTTCTCTATGTGCAAAGCCCTTCGCTATAAGGTGAGCTTTATAGCGAACATGTCCTAATTCGACCCCGTGCTTCTTGGTGTAGACCCATATACACCCAATTGCCTTCTTGCCAGTTGGAAGCTCCACGAGATCCCATGTGTCATTCTTTACCAATGATTCCATCTCTTCGTCCATCTTACTTCTCCACCGCTTTGGGTCTTCGGATTGATCCACCTCATCAAATGAGTTGGGAACATCGATACATACTACGGGAAAGGAAAATAAGACCAACTCCGAGTACCTCGTAGGTTTTCTTATCTCACTCCTCGGTCTTGATACTACTATGGAATCATTCAAAATGACTCTTGGAGACGAGCTATCTCCACCAACTGAGCTTGAGCCACCAATTACACCATCGACGACTTGGAGCCTGCCTTCTGCTACATCTGGTGTGGGTCGATCTGAGTCATCGATCGACCAATGTGGAGTATCAGACACGTTGTCAAAAACCTGCTTCAATTGTGTCTGTTCGACATCCACCTTTGGCTCATTCTCCTTCTTCAGTAACACCGACTCAACAAACGTTACGTCTCTGCTCAGAATCACATTCCTCTGTGTCAGACACCATAGTCGAAATCCCTTGACACCACTGTTGAAGCCCAAGAAGATGTCTTTCTTGGCTCGAGTATTGAGTTTGTCTTCTTTCATGGCGTAGTAACTTGGACAGCCCCAAACTTGAAGTGATACATAGTCAGAAACTGGTTTTCCCGACCATACCTCTAATGGAGGTCTTCCTTCCAATGCAGCAGATGGTAGCTGATTGACCAAATAGGTCGAATTCACCAGGGCCTCTACCCAAAACTCCTTCGATAGGTCAGCAGTTGACAGCTCCATCGAACTCTCTCCAGCAAAGTCCGATTCATCCTCTCTGCTACCCCATTCTGCTATGGCATACCAGCAATGGTGAAGTGTCTTTGTATCCCTTCCGATCTACAGAACTTCTCGAAGAGATCTGACCTATACTCACCATCGTTGTCGCTTCGCAAATGCTTGATTTACCGACCAGACTTAGTCTTGGCCAGCTTCTTCCAATGGATGAAAGTGCTAAGAACTTGGTCCTTTAACTTCAGTGGAAACACTCATACCATGCGTGAGAAATCGTCGATGAATGACACAAAATAGTGTTTCCCTCCCTATGAGGCTGTCCTAGATGAACTCCAGACGTCGGTGTGTACATAGTCGAGTGCTACCTTCGTATTGTGGATGGTCGTCCTGTCCTAGATGGACCCCAGACGTCGGTGTGTACATAGTCGAGTGCTACCTGCGTATTGTGGATGGTCATCCTAAATGAAGCACGTGTCTGTTTTCCAAACACACAGTGCTCTTAGAACTCATTCTTCCCGGTCCTGGCTCCCTTTTGATGACCCCCAACAATAAGTTTCTGCAATGCTTTCTCTCCTACATGACATAGTCGCATGTTCCATAACATTGAGTCGTACTCCTCAGCCTCACGAGTCAGAGCCGCTATGCCAGCTACGACCGAACCATCCAAATAATAGAGGTTGCCTTGGCGCCTCCCTTTCATCTCGATCATTGCTCCTCGGGTCACCCTCAGAGCTCCATTCTCTATTATCACTTGACATCCATTGGATTCGAGTGAGCCAAGTGATATGAGATTGTGCCTTTGGTCGGGAACAAAGTGCACCTCGATGTCTCGTGTAACACAGTCACCCATCTTCATCCGCACTGTCCCGATGCTTGCCATTCCACAGGCTCGGCCATCGCCCAACAAGACTGTACACTTACCACCTTCCCTGAAGGTCGTAATGTACTCTCGATGTGGCGTCATATGGAACGATCACCCAAAGTCGAGTACCCAATCATCTGAAGTCACGCCCTTCAAAGAACCGACCAATACATACTCCTTGATCTCAATGCCCTTAACGACGTTGGCAGTTGCATCGTGCTTCCTCTTTGCCTATGGGCAGTCTCTGACCCAATGTCATCTTTCTTTACAGAAAGCACATTGGTCTTTTGCCTCCTTGCGCTGGGGGCCTCTTGTCTTGTCTCTGGACATGGATCTGAAATACCCCCTCATATCTCCACACTTCTCACCACTACGACCCCTTACGACTGTAAGAGCGTCGCTCGAAGCTCGGCTGCAGGTGTCCCCATCGTTATTCCTGAACTCGTTGCTCGTCAGAGAGTTGGACACCTCTTCAAAAGTGACCGATTCCTTACCATAGGTAAGAACCGACATCAAGTACTCATACTCGATGGGTAGAGAGTTGAGGAGAATCATCACATTGTCTTTATCATTAACCTTCACGTCGATGTTCCTCAGGTCGGTAAGAAGCTTGTTGTAGTAGTCGAGGTGTTGTTCCATATAAACCCCATCGGATAACTTCAAACCGACAAGCTTATTCTTTAAGTGTAGCTGGTTCTGGATATTCTTCTTCATATACTTGTCGTCGAGCTCCTTCTCGAACTTGATTGCACTTGTCTCCTCCATATATGTGTATTTCTTCTCCTTTGATAAATACAGGCAGATGGTACCACATGCACTCCGATTTAGAGTTCTCCACTCCTAACCGGACATGCTCATCGGCTTCTCGTCCTATGCGATATCTTGACCTGTTCGTTAAAGATATCCATGACTCTGCGTCTCCACATACTGAAGTTGATCTTGTCATCAAACTTCTCGATTTCGAACTTTGTGTTAGACACAATAGTTCGAGAAGATGAAGAACACCCAAAAGTCGACGCCTTTGGAGAACATTCATCGCCACCGCTACTCTTCTTCTTCTTCTTCTACGTTGATTGCCAGCACCATACCGCTCTGATACCAATTTTTTGTGCGGTGGAGCCCAGCTCTACCAATACAGCACATCAGAATACACAAGATCGTGGGGATCGAGAACGAAAGATCAGCAGCGAACAAGTAGAGCACAAACAAGATTGCATTTAGGCCATGGAAGGCCAATGGGGAACACCGATGAGTTTTAATACAAAAGGAGAGAGAAATACAAATCTTCTCTTTGTTCAACGAAGAAGAAGCACACAAGATCTCTCCAAAAGCTCACAATACAATCTCTCGAAGTTGGTTCTCACATATGGCGGCTCTATCAAAGGATACAAATGTGTTTCACACGAAACCCTAACCTAAAACTCCCTATTTATAACTCTAGATTACAATAGGTGTCATCATTGGCTAGGAATTCCTAAGGATACTGATCCTGCCAATTACAACATCCGATTCAATCGCCGCTCTACGCAATTAATGCTACATCAACCTAGTGGGCCAATCATCGCTTCCTACTGGGTCGCATCCCAATGGGCTCCCTTCGACTGATCGACCTTCCTTCTGTGTCGAACAACCTAAGTACCGAGCCTTGCGTACGAGCCTTCATCCTTCAAGCCTTCATACGACCGATGGACCGAACACGGACTTTAACCGCATTACGACCAACCGACCCAATGCCGAGCGACCGACCTTCAGACTCGAACTGATGACCGAACGACCCAACTGCACTGACGAAGCCCTATGCCCAGCATCCTCGTATCTGACTTGTGTAGAGTCAGATATGTCGAATCTAGGCGCAGACGAGTTACCTCTGCACAAGATAACTCGCCTGCACTACGACTGCTTCTCGTGCACCGAATCGAGCCAACTTCTCCACATGTATATACCCAATTATCCAATAGAAACTAGATACTCTTAGTAGCCATTGTTTGGAACAGATTCCTTTGATTGAACCTGTTGCATCATTTTCCATAATGAACATGGGGATTAGAGGAAGAAATAGAGATTGCGTGCCTTACTGTATATGACACGTACCATGCCATGCAATCTATATCAAAATAATATCAGTGCCATGGGACATTAAACAAAGTTGAAGCTCATTAAATCGGCTGAGGGTTGCTCTCCATTAAGACCATGGCTTCTTTGATAAGAAAGGAACAAGACTGACAACTGCCTAGTCGTTCTTTCCTGATTTGGGAATCAATTAGATGATGCTGTAATATATGTCTCTTGTATTCAAAAAGGGTCAGCTGCTGACATTCTTCACATTCTTCTTGCCATTGGGCTTGGAATTCTTGAAGTCTCTTTATGCAAGGAAGATGCCTGTGATAGAAATGATGGAGAACGTCATGTTCGGATTTCTGTATATGATGAAAGTGGTATCAACAAAAAGCACCATACAAATTGACATTGTCGGCAGAAGTGCACAAAAAGAATCAGTACAGCTCTCTTGCCGAGAACAACCATTGCTTATTTAGTAGAAAGCAATAGGAATTACAGCCATGTTTACCATATCCCTAAAGAACATCATCTGTAAGCCATCTGGTGAACCACCTCCTTTTAGTAAAGGCATCGGTCCCCAACTCTATACGTGATTAGACATTCATTTGGGAAAAAGGTCATGAAAGGACAATTTACTAATCTTCAAAGTGAGATTAGCATTACCCGAGACAATTGGCTTAGTGGCATTTGTCCTCCCTTCCCTGTGAGAAGTCGAGGATTCGATTCCTACTTTTAGATGTATTAAAAAGTGAGATTAGCATTTATAGTCATTTATATCCAGTCAGTTGACTAAGAATCGCATCAAATCTTGTCGCTGCTACACCAATGTGCAGATGTGTGTGCCATTTGCACAATATACTTGGGGTATTGCAGGCTTAATTTCGGAAAACTATCTCATACTTTCGATGAGTTCCAAAAGCATACCTCTTATTTTAATATAATCGCAAAACTACTTTATAATTTTCATGTTTCGATAAACTCCCTCATACTTTGGTTTCGTAGAACTACCTCATAATTTGCTTAATTTCATAGAACTAACTCATACTTTGGTTTAATTTTGTAGAACTATCTCATACTTTGATGTAAATGGGATGGTGGATGAGGGAGGAGGGCGGCAGTGGGGAGAAGTGGTGGACGAGTGTGGCGCTGTGGGAAGGGGGCGGGTGCTACGGTGGATGGAGGGGGGAGGGTACGACGGTGGGTGGAAGGGGGATGGGCAGCAATGGATGGAAGGCGAAGGGTGGCGATGTGGGTGGGTGTGTGTGTGTGTGGGGGGGGGTAATGGGGATGGGCGGCGGTGGATAGAGGGCGAAGGGCACCAGTGGGGGGATATGTGGATGAGTGAGTTTATCGAATCCGGAAAAGTATGGGATGATTGAGTTTATCGAAACCTGAAAAGTATGAGGCAGTTTTGCGATTATATCAAAATAAGAGCTATTTTTTTTGGAATTCAACGAAAGTATGAGGTATTTTTCCAAAATTAAGCCGCCGTCTGTCACCCACTAGCAAACTTTCTTCTCCAATTTTTTTATATATTCTCATGTTGCTTTGTTTGTGTTTTTTCTGTGTCTTAGAACATAATTTTTAAATAGATAAAATCTTATAAATCATAAAAATATAAGCAAATCTTAAAATAATAAAATGTTAATAAATTAGAATTTTGGTACAAGTTATAAAGGGATCTATTATTGAGTTCTTACTAAAAAACATATAATACATATCATATCATGATGTTTTAAAAATGAGTACTTATTATAGTTTTAAAAATCATAAAACTATACATGTATAATGTATTTAATCTGGAATTTTTTAAAAATAATAATAATATGAAATATTCTCAAAAAAATACATAGATATATAAATATATATTAAGGGAATATTGTGAATGAGCTTAGCAAGCCACCATGAAAATGAGAAAAATAAGGGGCCCATTTTCTTGTCTCTCTTGGCAGCTCAATAATGAGAATAAGCAGACATCTCCTTCCCATTATTTTCATATACTATATATGCACATGTAATTTCAACTATATTTAACTATGTGTTACTAATAATGAAGTGAAACAAACTTATTTCTAATAAAAATGCATCAAAAATGTTTAAAAGTTAAATGCATAAAATACAAAAAATATTAAAAATCAAATGCATCATTAAAAATGTTTCTTTTAAAGAATCTCTGTTTAAAATTTTAAATATGAGGGGAATGTTATGAATAGGACCCATTGGGCCTATTGGGTATCAATCCACATGAGTAACCAATATGAATACTATAAAAATGGGGCTAGGGGTTTCCTAGCCTCAACCTTCTCCAAACCTGTTTCTACTTCACAACACGTTATCAGCACGATCACGCTCGCTGGAAAAGGCGACGACACTCGAGGAAGGAGATCCATCATTCGCTCAGTTTTAAGAAGATCGTAATCTTCTCAACGGGGAGCAAAAAGGGCATCCTTCACCAACCGTCGTCTAGATTCCCTCGTCAAATCTAGAGGTAAATCCTCAAAAAATTTAGGTCTTAACTTACTTTTCCAGTAGATCTGCATGTTTTAAGATCAATCAAGAGGTAAAAATCGTATTTTTACTTAGATCTGCATGTCTATTATCAATAAAAATCGATTCTTTTTAGATCTGCATGTCTAAAGCTGTAAAAATCAAATTTTTATTTAGATTTGCATGTCTAAAGCTGTAAAAATCAAATTTTTACTTAGATCTGCATGTCTATTATCAGTAAAAATCGATTCTTTTTAGATCTGCATGTCTAAAGCTGTAAAAAATCGAGTTTTTAGATCTGAATGTCTAAAAAATCTGTTTTTTAATAAAAAATTTCTTCACGATCCACGGCATGCCGCGCCCCGTAGGCGCCGCCGGCCGCATGCCGCGCCTGCAAGGGCACGGCGGCGGCGCCCGGCAGGTGCCGCCGGCCACGCCGCAAGGGCGCGGCGGCGGCGCCCTGCAGGTGCCGCCGGCCACCTGACCGGGGCGCCATGGTCGCGCCTATAGGCACGGCCAGCCGCCGCAATCCCCCCTCCCTAGGGTTTTTTGAAACCCTAGCCCTAATGGGCTATTTTTGGGGAGGCCCATTAACCCGATTTCGTTGTTTTCATGGCCCAAAAGGCCTGGAAATTAGCCAAATTTTAACCAAAATTTCTTTTTGAATTATTTTGGTCTCAAAAGCCCAATAATTAAAGAAATTTAAAATCATGATATGGTTGGGCGGAAAGATAAATAAAAATGAAAAATGGATCATGACTAAATTTTTTTAGCACGCACTTCACCTTTTTAGATTGTTTCTTAAATCTATGCATGTGATGTTGCATATTTTTTAATTGTCTATATCATGAATTCATGCTTAAACCCTATAAATGCATGTGTAAAAAATTATATGCATGCTGCATATTTAATGTTCTGTGATGTACATTTTTAGCATGCTAAAATCTCTATGATATATTTTTAATACATGCAGCATAAATATATGTCTGAGATGAAATTATTTATATACCTGCAGAATATAAATAACATGTGTATTTGTTTCAATTCATGTTATCTGAGCATACATTCTTAGCTCACAAGCTTGATTTATTTGCATGAATAATTTAGTCTCTTTCAACTATTTTATTGCGCATACCTTTTTAGCGTACGAGCCTTATATTATGTGCATGATAAATCATTAATTACTGCATCTTGCACTCTTATATGATCATCCCATGCTTATGCTCATGCTCATGATATAATGACTTTTTACGACAACAAACCAATCATGATTTCAAAAAGTGTAACATCATATCCACTTTGACAAAATAAACCTGAAGTTTAAAATCAAATCAAAAGTCAACACCCTTTTCACCCTAATAAAATAAACATTAACAAATATGATGGATTATGCGAAAACCATTTATACGATTTCTTTTAGAGATACGCATATTGAGGTAAATAGACCTCTCATACTTATTGTCTATATAATCTAATATTGACACCAGCAGTTGTCATAACACCGTTAAACTCTTTTAGAGTCATCTCACTTTACAATGTATGATTCTTGCATCTAACCCTTACTTTTAAGTGTATGCCCGAAGTCGTGACTTAATAGATAAGTGAGAAATTATAAATATCGTAGCCACGTATTTGTTTCCCCTTCGAGCATGATAAACTATCCACATAAAATTTGAACGACTCAAGAAAATGGCCTGAAGCCATAATCTAGCATTCAAATAGACTTTTAAAAGTCTCTAATTAATTAGAAAAGTGAAAGTATAAAATTATTTGCTCAACCCCACTGCTTATGTCTTCTTAGTAAGACTAATTTTCTTTTTCCTTAATAAATAAGGAAAACTTAAAACATGGGAAGTCTTGAATAAAATGAGAAAGGGAAGATATGATATACCTCGACATGGAGTAAGCAATGGCAAACCAATATCAGACCAGAAGTTCTGAAAAGACCCATAATGTTTTTGCAAACATGAATGCGCATTAACTTATGCCATATAAAAATACATACATATCTAGTCTAAACGACGAAAGTCAAATTGACCTTATGTATATTTAGCTACTCCCCGAGGACAAATAAACTTTGAAATCAAATTTAATCTGTTGTCATAACCTAAGTCTTCATGAGCATAATTATAGTTGTATGCTTTCAAGAGCACACATCACACTATGTCACTTGTTGCCTTAACATAATTATCAATATTATTCTTTTTGCAGTTTTAATACATTTTATTTTACTGCGAATGATTTGCTATCTTGAATACCCCTAAAAATAAAATGAGGATGTCATGTACTCTCTGAAACTTATATAGTTTCAAAGGATATTCGTCAAAACGAAATCCTTAATGACTCAAGAAATCAATGAAGCCTAAAGCTTTGTCCCATAATGATCCGCACAATAGTCAATGTGAAGATGTAATCCTTCACAGTTTGAACACAGTTCAACTATTACCGGGCAAAATTAACTTGAGCATTTTAATGGACTTTTCAAAAGTCCCACATAAATTCAAAAAGAGGAATTTAATTTGGAACACCAAAAGTGTCCAGAATCGACCAACTTTGGATCGATATCACCATGGATTGATGATGCAAGACATCATCAACCCGACGAACCCGAAGATTCTTCAAAAAGGATGAAACTTTTATTGTCCCATTCAAAAGGGGAAAATGATTATGAGATCAACTCCATTCACATGGACATTGATTCTCCCCACTTCCTCAAATGAATTTAAGATGATATACTATCATCATTGAAGATAATGAAGACCTTTAGGTCTCTTGAGAGTATTTAAGGGATATAAATAGGCGTTGTCCACTCCCTTAATAGGACTGATGATGTACCTTTGGTGTACTCATCAATATATCCTCTAAAAATGGTCATTATCCAACCACATTCTTTTAAAAAATGGTGGTAACATTGGATAACACTGGGAAATTAAATTGTATTTGCAACTGGAAAATATCGAACACACTAAAGCTTGTGTTCATACCCAAAAATGGGTAATATAAATCATTAAAAAGATTTAAACGGATTACTTATCCATTAAGAATCGAATTGTAGGTGACCACATGGGAACATGCAATTACATTGCAAACCATCAAAACGCCTCCTTAGAACCTATTTATATGAGTCTGATCACCTCATATAAACAATTTTTCGAGAACCCCTAACGGGGGAAGCGTTTAGAGCACATCTTATAGATTGTGCCATGATGAGTAGATATCCCCATATCACCACTATAGACCATCAAAATGCAGAACTATTTATCGAAAGTAATTACCCCAGATAAATAGAGTTTGAACACTCTGAACATGGGAAGCATTTAAAATCACTTCTCCTAAGAAACCTGTCACGCCCCGCTTCCCAAAAGTACGGAGGCGAAGCGTGACTAAGGCCCGCTTAGGCCGGAGCTGAGAGCTCAGACACAATAACCGTCTGTGGTATTTCAAAACGAAGGAACATGTCCCTGCAACTTAGTACGGAACAATTAAAGTACTGAAAGGAAAGAGCATATCATTTTATTCCAAACATAATCATCCAAAGTACTGAGAGTCTAAACGCCCGAAGGGCTACAACTGCAGAAAAGAAAACTACCGGTGCAAGCACCCAACCTAGACAAGAAAACAAAAGGTGCTACTCACCCAAATTAAACTGGAACAGAAACTCTGGAACAGCAACGAGAGGCCTCTAACTCTGGTCCTCCTCTGGATTGTACTCTGGATCAATATCCTCCGGCTCCACGTCTGCTGACAGATCCGCCTCGTCGACGTACTCTGGCTCAACACCTGACGTATAGCACCAAAAGAAGGAACTGTACGTCAGGTAAAGTCTACAAAAAGGGTCAGACCAAACTGCAAGTGTACCGACTATTTAACAATGGTTTACTGGTTGATTAGCATGCTGAGGTTATAACAGATGAACAAGAGAAAGTAAACGCAACAGAAAAATAAAACGTGACAAGTAGTAGTCGTAGCGTGTGCTACCAACTACGGGACTAGCCTAACAGGTGTCAAGACAAATCGGGACATGACGGGACAAGACAAGACAAGTGTGACACGAAAGGGTTCACGCCTTACGGTTCGAGGGGGATCAGACCCTCTTACCGTGCGCATGCTCAACCCTACCTCAAACCCAAGACAAGACAAGACAAGACAAGACAAGACAAGGGATCACTCGCTCTAGCTTGGCGAGTGCCCTATTGCCCTCTGGGCTATGTATCACGAAAAGGGATCACTTAGAGAGTGCCCTATTACCCTCTGGGCTGTGTATCAAAACAAGGGATCACTCGGAGAGTGCCCTATTTCCCTCTGAGCTGTGTATCAAGACAAGGGATCACTCGAAGAGTGCCCTATTGCCCTCTGGGCTGTGCAAGACGGGACGTGACAAGACATGAAAGGTTATTCTAGGGTGTCCACACACACGCAAACACAAGATAGTCCTACGATGTCAAAAGTTATTGTTGTCGGGCTCAGACTTTGTCGTCAAGTCTGAGCCGTCAAGGGACGTCCCGGACGCTATCATTTCACGTCCGGTTCTCTTTGTTCACAGTTAACAGTTCTAACAAACTAAGGCCTAAGCACGGCCAAAAGTGCAAGTGGATACACTTGCCTGCAGTGGCGAGTGTGTCGTCCTCCTGGAGCGTCTCGTCCAAGCGTCTCGTCAGCGGAAGCCCGTCTGAAATAGTGTCACATCGACGGTGTCAGGCCTCGTTTTCAGTAATTCCTATTAGGGTTCGTGTCTAGGTTATCGGGACTATCCTATTCCTCAGAAATCACATTTTTGATGTTCAGCCCTATTCGACGATCTATCCTATGTGCACAGTCATCAAGTCCATTCGTCGATTTTTCTATGTTTGCACAACGTTTTAAAAGAGCAAAAAAGGAAATTTAATTAAAGTTGTCGACTTTTAGTTTAGGGTCTGATTATAGCTACGGTGGGGGTTGCTACGAGTTCGGGGGACCAACCTTTTTCGGAGTCTGTAATAGAATGAAAGTAGTGGCGAAAAACTCCTCGTCGCCAAATCTGAATCACGAACAAGATTCCAAAAGCTAGATCTTGCGACGAAGGGCTACGACGTGTCGTAACGTCGTAGTCGGCAAATCCACGAAGAAGAACACCAAAGTGGGGCCCACTGCAGTGCTAGGGGTCAATGGGGGACCCACAACACTTCTAGAGAACTTGGGGGGCCCACGGTGGCAAGCGATGCGACGGATGCGGGGTTACGACGAATGTCACTCGGTCAGACCGAGCCGCTGCGGGGGGTTCTCTCGGTCGGACACTGCGGGCGGGGGTCGCAGCGCTGCGGAGCTGCGATGCAGAGCGGGTCTCTCGGTCACAGCGGGCCGGTGCGGGGGATCTCTTCGGTCGGGCGCTTGGGGCGGGGGTTGCAACGTAGCGGGTTGCAACGGAGCAGCGGTGCAGGGGAGCGGGTCGGTCAGACACTACGGGAGCGTCGGTCGGGCGCTGTAGGCTGCAGCGGATCGGAGCGGGGTGCGGAGCGGGGGTTGCCTTCGGTCGTAGCGGGCAGATGCGGGGGATTCGGTCGGTCGCAGCGGGGGCGGCTACGGGCTGCAACGTTGCAGCTTGCAACGTTGCGGAGCGGGGCGGATGCGGGCGAGAGCCTAGGTCAGACCGAGGGAATGCGGTGCGATCCGTCGGTCGTGCGGGCGGCTGCGGCTGTAGGGGGTGCGAAGCTTTGGGGGGTGTTTTTGACGGCTAGGGTTTTGAGTTATGCGAAGATAACTTAACCTAGGCTTATTTAAATAGGAAAGGGGGGTTTGGGCTAGGTCTAGGGTTTAGGAAATTTTTTGAAATAATTAAAATAATTAAAAAGATTAAAATAACTCTCCCTCACCATCTCTCACGCATGGAGATGCTGCTAGGGCTAGGTCTTGGGTCAAAAATTATTTTGTATAGTTATTATGAAATAGGAATTTTATTAAAATTAAAATACTTATAAAAGTAAGATTTAAAAATATTATAAACTTAGTCAAAATTGAAAATAGGTCATATGAAGTCCATAAATTGTAAAATAAATTTGGGGTGCTCGGGACGACGAAAGAAAGAGGACTAAGAAGACGGATCTAAATTTCGACGTCGAAGAACGAAACTAAAAATAGAAACGTCACACGTCAAAACTGAAAATCGTGACGTCACTTCAAATATGATCAAATCGTGGAAGAACGACCCAAGAAATGTCGTTCCAAAATAGTGCCACAATTTAATACTCTCATAGACGATCACAATGACATATCACGCAAAAGTGTTCAAAATCAAACAAGTCTAAGATAACTACGTGCACGATCAAAAGCACGTGCACGAAGAAACTACGATCGAAAACCGACTGTTACATCCTCCCCAACTTAGAAATGATTCCCTCATCGGAATCAACATCAAGCACTGCTCGAAAAAAAATGCGGGAAGCGCTCTCTTATATCATCTTCACGCTCCCAGGTGGACTCTCCAGGTGATCCATGACGCCACATCACTCTCACCAGGTCGACTACTTTATTCCTCAATTGCTTCTGTCGACGGTCCAAAATCTGCACAGGCTGCTGGTCACATGTTAGGTCCGGACGGACCGTGATCTCTGAGAAATCCACAGTGTGCGATGGATCACTGACGTACCGACGTAACTGGGATACGTGGAATACGCCGTGAACTCCCTCCAAAGACGGTGGCAGAGCAAGGCGGTAGGCCACTGCTCCCACACGCTTTAGCACATCAAATGGCCCAATACATCTTGGACTCAGCTTTTCCTTCTTCCCGAAACGAATGACTCCGCGGTTCGGAGAAATCTTCAGGAAGACATGATCTCCAGGCTGAAACTCCAAGGGTCTCCTCTTGGCATCTGCCCAATGCTTGAAGCGATCCTGTGCAACTCTAAGCTTCTCCTTGATGTCTCTCACGACATCCACAGCTTCCACTATCATCTCTGGACCCAAAAGCTCCCGATCTCCAATGTCATCCCAGCTCAGTGGCGATCGACATTTTCTCCCATACAAGGCAGCAAACGGCGCCATGCCAATGCTCGCCTGGTAGCTGTTTTTATATGAAAACTCTACCAAGTGGAGATGGTCCTTCCACGATCCCTTCAAATCGAGCGTACAAGCTCGCAGCATATCCTCCAGAATCTGAATAGTCCTCTCTGACTGGCCATCGGTCTGCTGGTGGTACGCCGTGCTGAAACTCAAACTCGTACCCAAATTCTCCTGCAGACTTCTCCAGAACTGAGATGTGAACCTCGTGTCTCTGTCAGACACGATGCTCACGGGGACTCCATGTAAGCGTACAATCTCCTGCACGTACACGGTCTACATCACGACTAACTCAAAGAGGAAATTAAAAGAGAAGTAGAAATGAAATTTTTACATGTAGATATTTCCTCGCCAAAGCTTCCGTAGACTGGCCCACTCGGAATGGGATAAAGTGCGTAGACTTAGTCAATCGATCTACGATCACCCAGACTGCGTCGTTCTGCCTCGGGGTCCGAGGTAAACCAGTCACGAAATCCATCGTAATATGTTGCCACTTCCACTCCAGGATATGAAGCAGTTGCAGTAACCCAGCAGCACGATGGTGCTCAGCCTTCACCTGTTGGCATATCAAACACTTGGCAACGCTCTGTGCCACACTCCTCTTCATGCCAATCCACCAATAGTTCAGACGAAGGTCCTTATACATCTTGGTGCCTCCAGGATGTATAGAATATGGCGAGCTATGAGCCTCGTTCAACAGCTCCTCCGAACATCACATGCAGGTATGCAGAGTCTGCTGCCGTACCGCAGCGAACCATCCTTATGAATCACGAACTCCGTCCGTAGTCCAGCTTCAACCTGCCTCCTGATCCTCTGCAGTTTCGGATCTCCTGCCTGTGCTGCCTTGATCCGATCTACGATCGTGGACTGAATCTGCAAATTCATGAATGAAAGAACCACACCAGGTAGGACGACCTCTAAATTCATCTCTTTCAGCTCCTGCTGAATCCTCCAGTCGGTAGTATGCATCATCGCAGTGGGAAGTCTACTCAAAGCATCAGGCACTACGTTCACCTTCCTTGGGTGATACTGCAAGTCTATCTCGTAGTCAGCCATGAGCTCCAACCATCGTCTCTGACGCATGTTGAGCTCCTTCTGCGTAAATATGTACTTCGAGCTTTTGTGATCGGTGAAAATCTTCACGCTCTCACTAAGAAAGAAGTGCCTCCAAATATTTAGTGCAAAAATCACCGCTGCCAACTCCAGGTCGTGCGTCGGGTAATTCTTCTCATGAGTCCTCAACTGACGAGAAGCATACGTGACCACGTGTCCATGCTGATGCAAGATGCATCCTAGGCCCTTCTCTGACGCATCACAATATACTTCGAAACCTCCGCTTCGATCCGGCACTGCCAACACCGGTGCCGTGGTCAATCTTGTCTTCAAGATACTGTAGGCCTCCTCATAAGCTTCTGACCAAAGAAACTCCATATCCTTCCTCGTCAGCCTCGTCATCGGCTCTGCAATCTTCGAGAAATCCTTGATGAACCGCCGATAATAGCCTGCTAAACCGAGAAAGCTCTTGATGTCTGACGCTGCCTGCAGAGTCGGCCAATCTCGAACTTCTTTGACCTTCTCCGGATCTACAGATATGCCATCACCGGACACCACGTGTCCCATGAATGCGACTCTGTCTAGCCAGAACTCACACTTACTATACTTGGCATATAGCTTGTGTCGCCTCAGCATCTCCAGTACTCCTCCTCAGACTTCGAATAAATCAGGATGTCGTCAATGAAAATAACGACAAACTTATCCAGGAAGTCATAGAAAATCAAGTTCATCAAATTCATGAACACAGCTGGCGCATTGGTCACGCTAAACGGCATGACCACGAACTCATAATGTCCGTACTTCGTCCGAAAAGCTGTCTTCGGAAAATCATCCTTCTTCACCTTCAGCTGATGGTATCCACTCCTCAAGTCTAACTTCGAGAAAACTCTCGAACCTCCAAGCTGGTCGAAGATATCGTTGATGCGCGGAAGCAGATACTTATTCTTCACCGTGACAGCATTCAGCCCTCGATAGTCCACGCACATCCTGCGGGACCCATCCTTCTTATTCACAAGCAAAACTGGTGCACCCCATGGTGACACACTAGGGTGGATGAAACCCTTCTGCAGCAACTCATCTAACTGCTTCCGCAGCTCCTCGAGCTCAGCGGGAGCCATACGGTACAGTGCCTTCGATATCGGTTGCGCTCCCGGCATAAGATCAATACCAAACTCTAAAGATCTGTCAGGTGGCAAACCCGAGATATCCTCCAGGAAGACTTCGTCGAAGTCTCTGACGACTGCTGGTCCCTCGATCTCCATCTCCATCTGCATAGCTGCAACAATCGGTACCTCCAGCTTGGCCCGATATCTGATGGGCCCAAGCGACTCATCTCTGCTACGGAACTCGAACTCCAGATGGCCTGGAATCCTGAATACCACCCTCTTGCTGTGACAATCGATCGAGGCATGGAAATCTCCCAACCAATCGATGCCAAGAACGACATCGAAATGTGGCAGGTCATGGACAATGAAATTTGCGAAAAGTTCGTGTCCATTGACCACCAATGGAATCGATCGACAACCCAAGTTCACTGTCACCACTCCGTTCCCTGTGGTGATGTCCCAACACTTAGGGAGTGTATGGGTGGGAATGGAGTGACTTGTTACAAATCTCCGGGATATGATGCACATGGATGCATCGGAGTCGAACAGGGCCAAGGCCAGGTGAGAGGACACTAGAATGGTGCCTAAGATATAAAAGAACTACGGTCAACCAAGCTACTCTAACAAACAAGTCGAGCAAGCAACACTAACAATAAGATCTAAACTATGAAATGAAAGACTAGGATTAAAGAGTTACCTGCAATAACTCCATCCAGCTCTTCAGTCTCAACAGCTGTCATGGTATAAGCCGGCCTCTTGGGTTGCGCTACTCGCTGAAACATCTGCCTCTGTGGCACCAAGGGTGGTCCACGAACAGCAGGTCCTCTCTGGACTGGGGCAGGTGCTCTCATCTGCAGCGGGGCTGGCGCTCCAACTATAGCATTACAGGCTCTCGGACAATCCTTCGCAGCATGCGAGGCATCTCCACAAACTAAGCACAGTCCCAACTTCCTCCTACAGTTGACCTGAACATGTCCTGGCTTGCCGCAGAAGTGGCACGGACCCTTGTTCTGATTCTGCACTGGTGCTCCATGCCTCTTGAATGGCACCGTCTGAACGGGCCTCATCGTCGGCCTAGCAGGTGGCTGGTACTGCTCTATAGGACGCTTCCCTCTATCAGCTGAAGGGTCAGGTAGAGGCGATATAATCTCATGATTCTTCGCAGCGTCTAGCACAGCTCTCATAGTCGTGAAATCCGTCGAAGACATAGAAGCCTGAATCTTCGGATGCAGTCCCTGACGAAAGCGATCAACTCGCTTCTCCTCCTTCCTTACCATATGCGGGGCAAAACGACTCAGCATCTCGAACTCTGCTTCATACTCCTCGACAGTCCTATTCTCCTGCTTCAGATCTATAAACCTGCTCAACAGCTCCCTCCTATCAGACTTGGTGAAATACTTATCCTTGAACATCGATCTGAAGGTCTTCCACTCCACTGGCTTCTCAAGACGCCTCTCCTCAATGCGCCACCAGTTCCTAGCATTCTCCATCAGTTGCATCTTCGCTATCTTGACGCGAGTATCATCAGGGATCTTCGCTGCTATCAACTTCTCCTCAGTGCTCTGGATCCACTCATCAACAGCTAGGGGTCCTTCCTTCCTAGAAAAAGTCATCGGCTGAAGCTCATTAAACTGCTTCACTCCTGGAGCAGCTCGAGGGGCAGGTGGAGGTGGTGGTGCAACTGGGGGAGCCTGGGCAGCACGCTGGGACTGCTGAACCAACTGATGCTGCACATCCAGCATCTCTCTTATTACGCCCAGAAACTGACGGAACTCTCCGCCCTGGCCATCCGGAACTCCATCTCCTGAGCTCCCCGATCGGGTAGTACGTTGTCCTACCATCCTATTGACAGAAGACATAGATTAGACTCGTACAATTACCGGATGATAATAAAATGAAGTTCAATACTTTGATTGTTCCGAATTTGCAGAAAGGGTGGGACCTGCATGGGCCACCACTAAAACCTGTCACGCCCCGCTTTCCAAAAGTACGGAGGTGAAGCGTGACTAAGGCCCGCTTAGGCCGGAGCTGAGAGCTCAGACCCAATAAGCGTCTGTGGTATTTCAAAACGAAGGAACAGGTCCCTGCAAGTTAGTACAGAACAATAAAAGTACTGAAAGGAAAGAGCATATCATTTTATTCCAAACATAATCATCCAAAGTACTGAGAGTCTAAACGCCCGAAGGGCTACAACTGCAGAAAAGGAAACTACCGGTGCAAGCACCCAACCTAGACAGGAAAACAAAAGGTGCTACGCACCCAAACTAAATTGGAACAGAAACTCTGGAACATCAACGAGAGGCCTCTAACTCTGGTCCTCCTCTGGATTGTACTCTGGATCAATATCCTCTGGCTCCACGTCTGCTGACAGGTCCGTCTCATCGACATACTCTGGCTCAACACCTGACGTACATCACCAAAAGAAGGAACTGTACATCAGGTAAGGTCTATAAAAAGGGTCAGACCAAACTGCAAGTGTACCGACTATTTAACAATGGTTTACTGGTTGATTAGCATGCTTAGTTTATAACAGAGAAACAAGAGAAAGTAAACGCAACAAGAAAGTAAAACGTGACAAGTAGTAGTCGTAGCGTGTGCTACCAACTACGGGACTAGCCTAACAGGTGTCAAGACAAATCGGGACATGGCGGGACATGACAAGACAAGTGTGACACGAAACGGTTCATACCTTACGGTTCGAGGGGGATCAGACCCTCTTACCGTGCGCACGCTCAACCCTACCCCCAACCCAAGACATGACAAGACATGGCAAGACAAGGGATCACTCGCTCTAGCTTGGCGAGTACCCTATTGCCCTCTGGGCTGTGTATCACGACAAGGGATCACTCAGAGAGTGCCCTATTGCCCTCTGGGCTGTGTATCAATACAAGGGATCACTCATAGAGTGCCCTATTGCCCTCTGGGCTGTGTATCAAGACAAGGGATCACTCGGAGAGTGCCCTATTGCCCTCTGGGCTGTTCAAGACGGGACGTGACAAGACAGGAAAGGTTATTCTAGGGTGTCCACACACACGCACACACAAGATAGTCCTACGATGTCAAAAGTTGTTGTTGTCAGGCTCAGACTTTGTCGTCAAGTCTGCACCGTCAAGGGACGTCCCAGACGCTATCATTTCATGTCTGGTTCTCTTTGTTCACATTTAACAGTTCTAACAAACTAAGGCCTAAGCACGGCCAAAAGTGCAAGTGGATACACTTGCCTGCGGTGGCGAGTGTGTCGTCCTCCCGGAGCGTCTCGTCCAAGCATCACGTCAGCGGAAGCCCGTCTGAAATAGTGTCACGTCGACGGTGTCAGGCCTCGTTTTCAGTAATTCCTATTAGGGTTCGTGTCTAGGTTATTGGGACTATCCTATTCGTCAGAAATCACATTTTTGATGTTCAGCCCTATTCGACGATCTATCCTATGTGCACAGTCATCAAGTCCATTCGTCGATTTTTCTATGTTTGCACAATGTTTTAAAAGAGCGAAAAAGGAAATTTAATTAAAGTTGTCGACTTTTAGTTTAGGGTCTGATTATAGCTACGGTGGGGGTTGCTATGAGTTCGGGGAACCAACCTTTTCCGGAGTCTGGAATAGAATGAAAGTAGTGGCGAAAAACTCCTCGTCGCCAAATCTGAATGACGAACAAGATTCCAAAAGCTAGATCTTGCGACGAAGGGCTACGACGTGTCGTAACATCGTAGTCGGTAAATCCACGAAGAAGAACACCAAAGTGGGGCCCACTGCAGTGCTAGGGGTCAATGGGGGACCCACAACACTTCTGGAGAACTTGGGGGGCCCACGGTGACAAGCGATGCGACGGATGCGGGGTTGCGACGAATGTCGCTCGGTCAGACTGAGCCACTGCGGGGGGTTCTCTCGGTCGGACACTGCGGGCGGGGGTTGCAGCGCTGCGGAGCTGTGGTGCAGAGCGGGGCTCTCGGTCATAGCGGGCGACGTAACGGTCGGTTTTCGATCGTACTTTCTTCGTGCACGTGCTTTTGATCGTGCACGTAGTTATCTTAGACTTGTTTGATTTTGAACACTTTTGCGTGATATGTCATTGTGATCGTTTCTGAGAGTATTAAATTGTGGCTCTATTTTGAAACAACATTTCTCGGGTCGTTCTTCCACGATTTGATCATATTTGAAGTGACGTCACGATTTTCAGTTTTGACGTGTGATGTTTCTATTTTTAGTTTCGTCCCTCGACGTCGAAATTTAGATCTGTCTTCTTAGTCCTCTTTCTTTCTTCGTCCCGAGCACCCCATATTTATTTTACAATTTATGGACTTCATATGACCTATTTTCTATTTTTGACTAAGTTTATAATATTTTTAAATCTTACTTTTATAAGTATTTTAATTTTAATAAAATTCCTATTTTATAATAACTATACAAAATAATTTTTGACCCAAGCCCAAGCCCTAGCCGCATCTCCATGCATGAGAGAGGGTGAGGGAGAGTTATTTTAAGCTTTTTAATTATTTTAATTATTTTAAATAATTTCCTAAACCCTAGACCTAGCCCCAACCCCCCTTTCCTATTTAAATAAGCCTATAGGTTAAGTTATCTTCGCATAACTCAAAACCCTAGCCGTCAAAAACACCCCCCAAAGCTTCGCACCCCCCTACAGCCGCAGCAGCCCGCACGACCGACGGATCACCCCGCATTCCCTCTGATTCGGGATATAAATTGTAAATTTTCCTCCCTAACTATCCCCATTTTGTGCCAAAGATTAGGCTTAATTGTGCTCTTTTTGGGTATATTTTCATTTCATATCAATTTTAGGGCTTATTCTCATTCTTGGTACAAAATACGGTTTTTATCGTCGTTATTGGCTTCCTATTATTTTTCCTATGCTCCTGCCATTATTTCGATCATATCGCCATTTTTTTGGATTTATTTGAGCGTTGGAATATTTTATATAGCTTATTGGAGGTCAATATTGTGTTTTTAATAGTCATTAAATTAATGTTCACATCAAATGGACTAATTTCTTCTTCTCATATTTTTCAGGTACCCCTATGAGTCTTTGGGATTTTCCAGAATTTTTTGGAAATTTTCTGAGATTTCTAGGTATTTTTTTGGATTTAAATGGAGGAGAAATGGGGGTTTAAACCCCAGAAAAAGGATTTTACAGGGGCGCCACGTGGGCCAATCAGATGGCGCCACGTGGCGCCATCTGCCGCGCGTTCTCAGCTTGGCCGCGCGCGCTGATTAATAAAAAAAATATTTGTTTTTAATTTGCGGGCCGGCCCAGCAGCGGGCCGGCCCGCTGTATCGAAAGAGCGAGCGGGGCCCGCTCGATTTGAGCGGGCTCAGCACCCGCTCGATTTGAGCGGGCCCAGCGCCCGCTCAAACTGAGCGGGCCCCGCCGCTCTAACGCGCAGGCGCGCGCTTGGGGCCCGCCCGCTGATGCGGGCGGGTTTGGGGGCAGTTCTGCGGGTCGGATCCGACCCAGATCCGACCCGCAATGCTGTTATGGGCCTGGAATGCGAAAATTAGAGAGCTCTCTCGGTTTTGGAGTTTTTTAGCTGCTGTTTTCTTGTTTTTTTTAGGGTTTGGAGAAGCTTTGAAGGGAGAGGAGGCCATGAAAGCTTGAGGAAGTTTGGTGGAGCTTGGAGAAGCTTGGAGAAGGCAATTTGGAAGAGGCTAGGGCTCATTTGGGTGAAGGCTTGGGTGAATTTTTTCCTCGTTCTCTTTGTATTTTGACATCTCACATTGTATTGAACTTGGGTTAATTTTGAATGAAATTTTCCTATTGTTTGCTATGATTGTGTAGTGTTGATTTGGTGTGGGTTGTGATTCTTGATGTGGGTTGTTAATCTTAGTCCTAATTGCCTATTGCTCATTTTGAGTGTTAATCTTGGATGTTTATTTAGGGCACAATTTTATTGGCTAAGTCCCGAGAGGGCAATTTGAGAAAATCCATGTTCTTAATTTGATTAGTGTCATGATAATACATCCATGCTTATTGCAAATTGATGTGTTCTTAAATGCTAAATATTCCGATTGAGTTTCCTTAGCCGGTAAATCATTTGAGTTATATGTGGGTGATTTGGGCTCGATTAACTCCATCATTAGTGAACCCGCAACCCATGCTCTTCTCCTAGTCATCCTAACTCCTACCTTGGTTCTCTAACCCTACCTATTTAGATAGGAATTTTTAGTTTCTTCACACGTTTTTCACACTTCCACCCATCGTAATTGAGATTATTGTAGCACGCTATTATTTTCTTTATCGATCAAAATTTTGTGAACGTAGAACGAATTGTCCCTGTGATCCGACCCGGTACTCACCGGTTATTTTTATATTGCATTGACGCTCCTACGCTTGGGAGCGGAAGGCGTGCACACTTGCGCGTTTTCCGAGTCAACCAATTGGCGCCGTTGCCGGGGACAACGGTTTCTAGTAGTAGCATTTTTTTTGATTGATTTTGAAACTTTTAGTGTGATACTCCTATCTCTTAGTGTGTGTCTTTCTATTTGTTTATTTTCCACTTATTGAGTCTTTTTGCTTGTTTATTTTCATTTTTTGTGAAATTTTTTTTTTAAAACAACAAGCATGGCATCATCTTCAGATTTTTCGGACTTTGATTTGGAGGATATCACACTTCCGCCATATTTCCATGGCACAGAGTGGGAGAACCCTCACTTACATATTAAAATTTTTGAAGAGTGGATGTTTTCATGTCTTGGTGGGAACATTAGCGATGATTGCATATATTTTAGATTCTTTCCCGATTCTTTACAGGATGATGCTAGACTTTGGTTTGATTCATTGTCTCTGGACTCACATTTTACTTGGTTGTCATTTCAGGCTGAATTTCTCCGAGTGTTTTTGCCTATCTTTTTGGAGCAGGTACATGGGCGGCGGGCCATGGAGCATGTAGCGAGCTTTATCCAGGCTGAGTGGGAGGCCTACCATCAGGCTTGGCAGAGGTTCACTGATTTGGTGCTTGCATGCCCACACCAGAGCTTTCACGAGGATCATCTTCTGCAGATCTTCTACACAGGGTTATCGCCATCTGGGCGAGATTTGGTGCAGATGAGCTGCGGTGGAGAGTTCTTTGATTATTCGACCGAGGATTCTTGGTTGTACCTAAGAGACCTTGCAGAGTGGGAGCAGACTGAGCCATTTGGAGAGCCGTCACTTGGATATGAGGATGATGGACATTCCCAGTTTCCATTTCAGGATGCAGAGCTGCAGGCCCAGTGTCAGCTTGAGGAGCCACCTTTGGGCTCTTTTTCTTGCGACCCCATGGGATACAGAGCAGAGCAGGAGGATGGGTTGCATGAGAGCCAGGTAGAGGATATTGACAGATTATATATTGTTGAGTCGGATGAGATAGATGATGGAGTGCGTGTCGACCACGACGGTGACACGATGCATTTTCATTTTGAGGTTGATGATGAAGTGGATGTGCATGATGGCCGAGAGCAGATCGAGTACACCATGGAGCCTGAGCCACAGGCCACTTCAGAGTTAGCTTCACAGGTCGAGGCGGTTGAGTATTTTGGGAGGACGACTGAGATGAGCTATTTCTAGGATGGCGAGGATGATGCGTGCTTGGATTTGCCCGGGACGTGTCTACCTCCAGTCCTATCACAGATGTCACTTCCCTCGCCTCAGGATGTGCACTTGCCAGTCATCGAGGAGGTTTGTGAGGAGCAGTTATCAGATGTGGGGAGTGTCGCAGAGATCGTTGATGTTGATATGGATATCGAGGAGGATGATAGCGACGGGGATTGCGAGATGGTATATATTGAGCCCGAGCTCCCTCTTACTCCAGTTTTCCCTCTGCCGCCACTTCCACCTCCTCCTGAGGCCGTGCATCATGCCACATCTAGCACCGCATTTCAGGGAAGTTCCCACCTTTCTTTTCCCTCCACCCCCGAATCCAATTATTTAATTCCATATCATAATGATTCGGATTGTCGTCATTTGATTGTAAATTCCTTTATTCATTTCGACGACCCATTTTGGCAAGCTTTTCAGTTGGATGGGCGCTCTCGCCCAATTATTTTTGACACGACCTATCTCCCCCATTTTGCAGGATTCCATCACAAGGAGATGCTTGGGGTTGTGTCGCTTGCCATTGATGCCCGCATTGGAGGTAGGGCATTGGACGTGGCGACGCTCGCGGAGGAGCGAAAGGATATGATCGAGCAGTTGCCACCACAGTTACACATTTTGGATCCGCCATTTGCCACGGTGTGTTCTTTCTATTAGTGTAAATAAATAAAAGTTTTATTTTAGTATTTTCGTATGCTTTTCTTTTTCTTTTCTAGGATCTTTTGCCGAGATCTAGTACTCTCCCAACATTGAGGACAATGCTTATTTTAAGTTGGGGGGAGAGTGTTAGAATCTTTAGGTTTGTTAGGATTTTGACCTAAATTTTTTTTTTGAGATACCTCCATGTTTCACCTCATTCCATTACATATCATTGCATATCATTTTTGGCCTTCTCGTTCCTATGCCGTTAGCTTTGTTTAGTCCCTATATGTTTAATGCCATGCAATTTTTTCGGATTATCATTTTGGTATCAACTTCTCGATGTTGGATTGGCATGTTTCATTTCTTTTCCAAATTGGATTCATATGTTAATATACCATGTATGAAGCTATTTCATATGTTGTGATACTTTCTTTGAGATAATTTGGGAAAAGTTTGGTGTAAGTGGTCGCATGAATTTGGATGAACGGTGTGGGTTTTAATTGGATTGGATTTGGCCAATTGTGCATGCTTTGTTTTCCTCTTAGGAATGGGTGGATGAGTTGCTAATTTGTGTTAGAAAATGAAAAAGAGAGTTAGTATAAGCGAATGGTTTTTCTAATCAAATCGAGTAGCCGGTGCCCCACGAAACATTGGGGAGGACGCCAAAGATGAGATTTAGGAGATCATTCCATCCATTTGCATATATAGCGTCATCGCGTGTATGCGAATGTGTCGGCGTTTGCATTTATAGCGTTATCCCGTGAATGCAAAACATAAACATCAAAAAAGGAAAAAAAGAAAAGAAAAGAAAAATGAATGAAAAAATGAAAGAATAAGCCACATGAGTGATGCAATCTCATCTCCCACAACTTAGAGAGAAATTCTTTTGTTTTGGCCACTTTCATGAAAATTGGAAATTTTGACATCGTGATATTTCTCGATACGTGTGATACGGTGCTTATTTCCTTACTTTTCTTTGAATTGGATTGAGGAGAATGTCATTTGTTATTTACTTTCATACTTTGGGTATATTGGCTTTGGAATCAAGTGGAAATACTATTTTGGAGTGTGCCATGAGGATATTGTGATTTTGGTGCATGTTTTTCAATTTAATCCGAATTTTTCGCATATTTTGCTAGGGACTAGCAAATAGCTAGTTGGGGGGTGTGATTCGGGATATAAATTGCAAATTTTCCTCCCTAACTATCCCCATTTTGTGCCAAAGATTAGGCTTAATTGTGCTCTTTTTGGATATATTTTCATTTCATATCAATTTTAGGGCTTATTCTCATTCTTGGTACAAAATACGGTTTTTATCGTCGTTATTGGCTTCCTATTATTTTTCCTATGCTCCTGCCATTATTTCGATCATATCGCCATTTTTTGGGATTTATTTGAGCGTTGGAATATTTTATATAGCTTATTGGAGGTCAATATTGTGTTTTTAATAGTCATTAAATTAATGTTCACATCAAATGGACTAATTTCTTCTTCTCATATTTTTCAGGTACCCCTAGGAGTCTTTGGGATTTTCCAGAATTTTTTGGGAATTTTCTGAGATTTCTAAGTATTTTTTTGGATTTAAATGGAGGAGAAATGTGGGTTTAAACCCCAGAAAAAGGATTTTACAGGGGCGCCACGTGGACCAATCAGATGGCGCCACGTGGCGCCATCTGCCGCGCGTTCTCAGCTTGGCCGCGCGCGCTGATTAATAAAAAAAATATTTGTTTTTAATTTGCGGGCCGGCCCAGCAGCGGGCCGGCCCAGCAGCGGGCCGGCCCGCTGTATCGAAAGAGCGAGCGGGGCCCGCTCGATTTGAGCGGGCTCAGCACCCGCTCGATTTGAGCGGGCCCAGCGCCCGCTCAAACTGAGCGGGCCCCGCCGCTCTAACGCGCAGGCGCGCGCTTGGGGCCCGCCCGCTGATGCGGGCGGGTTTGGGGGCAGTTCTGCGGGTCGGATCCGACCCAGATCCGACCCGCAATGCTGTTATGGGCCTGGAATGCGAAAATTAGAGAGCTCTCTCGGTTTTGGAGTTTTTTAGCTGCTGTTTTCTTGTTTTTTTTAGGGTTTGGAGAAGCTTTGAAGGGAGAGGAGGCCATGAAAGCTTGAGGAAGTTTGGTGGAGCTTGGAGAAGCTTGGAGAAGGCAATTTGGAAGAGGCTAGGGCTCATTTGGGTGAAGGCTTGGGTGAATTTTTTCCTCGTTCTCTTTGTATTTTGACATCTCACATTGTATTGAACTTGGGTTAATTTTGAATGAAATTTTCCTATTGTTTGCTATGATTGTGTAGTGTTGATTTGGTGTGGGTTGTGATTCTTGATGTGGGTTGTTAATCTTAGTCCTAATTGCCTATTGCTCATTTTGAGTGTTAATCTTGGATGTTTATTTAGGGCACAATTTTATTGGCTAAGTCCCGAGAGGGCAATTTGAGAAAATCCATGTTCTTAATTTGATTAGTGTCATGATAATACATCCATGCTTATTGCAAATTGATGTGTTCTTAAATGCTAAATATTCCGATTGAGTTTCCTTAGCCGGTAAATCATTTGAGTTATATGTGGGTGATTTGGGCTCGATTAACTCCATCATTAGTGAACCCGCAACCCATGCTCTTCTCCTAGTCATCCTAACTCCTACCTTGGTTCTCTAACCCTACCCATTTAGATAGGAATTTTTAGTTTATTCACACGTTTTTCACACTTCCACCCATCGTAATTGAGATTATTGTAGCACGCTATTATTTTTCTTTATCGATCAAAATTTTGTGAACGTAGAACGAATTGTCCCTGTGATCCGACCCGGTACTCACCGGTTATTTTTATATTGCATTGACGCTCCTACGCTTGGGAGCGGAAGGCGTGCACACTTGCGCGCTTTCCGAGTCAACCACCCTCGGTCTGACCGAGCCTCTCGCCTCGGTCCGCATCCGCCCCGCTCCGCAATGTTGCAAGCTGAAACGTTGCAGCCCGCAGCCGCCGCCACTGCGATCGATCAAATCCCCCGCATCCGCCCACTACGACCGAAGGCAACCCCCGCTCCGCACCCCGCTCCGCTCCGCTGCAGCCCGCAGTGCCCGACCGACGCTCCTGCAGTGTCTGACCGACCCGCTTCCCCGCACCGCTGCTCCGTTGCAACCCGCTACGTTGCAACCCCCGCCCCAAGCGCCCGACTGAAGAGATCCCCCGCACCGGCCCGCTGTGACCGAGAGCCCCACTCTGCACCGCAGCTCCGTAGCGCTGCGACCCCCGCCCGCAGTGTCCGACCGAGAGAACCCCCCGCAGCGGCTCGGTCTGACCGAGCGACATTCGTCGCAACCCCGCATCCATCGCATCGCTTGCCACCGTGGGCCCCCCTAAGTTCTCCAGAAGTGTTGTGGGTCCCCCATTGACCCCTAGCACTGCTGTGGGCCCCACTTTGGTGTTTTCTTCGTGGATTTGCTGACTACGACGTTACGACACGTCGTAGCCCTTCGTCGCAAGATCTAGCTTTTGGAATCGTGTTCGTGATTCAGATTTGGCGACGAGGAGTTTTTCGTCACTACTTTCATTCTATTCCAGACTTCGAAAAAGGTTGGTTCCCCGAACTCGTAGCAACCCCCACCGTAGCTATAATCAGACCCTAAACTAAAAGTCGACAACTTTAATTAAATTTCCTTTTTCACTCTTTTAAAACGTTGTGCAAACATAGAAAAATCGACGAATGGACTTGATGACTGTGCACATAGGATAGATCGTCGAATAGGGCTGAACATCAAAAATGTGATTTCTGACGAATAGGATAGTCCCGATAACCTAGACACGAACCCTAATAGGAATTACTGAAAACGAGGCCTGACACCGTCGACGTGACACTATTTCAGATGGGCTTCCGCTGACGAGACGCTTGGACGAGACGCTCCGGGAGGACGACACACTCGCCACCACAGGCAAGTGTATCCACTTGCACTTTTGGCCGTGCTTAGGCCTTAGTTTGTTAGAATTGTTAACTGTGAACAAAGAGAACCGGACGTGAAATGATACCGTCCGGGACGTCCCTTGACGGCTCAGACTTGACAACGAAGTCTGAGCCCGACAACAACAACTTTTGACATCGTAGGACTATCTTGTGTTTGCGTGTGTGTGGAGACCCTAGATAACCTTTCCTGTCTTGTCACGTCCCGTCTTGCACATCCCAGAGGGCAATATGGCACTCTCCGAGTGATCCCTTGTCTTGATACACAGCCCAGAGGGCAATAGGGCACTCTCCGAGTGATCCCTTGTCTTGATACACAGCCCAGAGGGCAATAGGGCACTCTCTGAGTGATCCCTTGTCGTGATACACAGCCCAGATGGCAATAGGGCACTCGCCAAGCTAGAGCGAGTAATCCCTTGTCTTGTCTTGTCTTGTCATGTCTTGGGTTTGGGGTAGGGTTGAGCGTGTGCACGGTAAGAGGGTCTGATCCCTCTCGAACCGTAAGGCGTGAACCCTTTCGTGTCACACTTGTCTTGTCTTGTCCCGCCATATCCTGATTTGTCTTGACACCTGTTAGGCTAGTCCCGTAGTTGGTAGCACACGCTACGACTACTACTTGTCACGTTTTACTTTCCTGCTACGTTTACTTTCTCTTGTTCCTCTGTTATAACCTCAGCATGCTAATCAACCCGTAAACCATTGTTAAATAGTCGGTACACTTGCAGTTTGGTCTGACCCTTTTTTAGACCTTACCTGACGTACAGTTCCTTCTTTTGGTGCTGTACGTCAGGTGTTGAGCCAGAGTACGTCGACGAGGCGGACTTGTCAGCACACGTGGAGCCGGAGGATATTGATCCAGAGTACAATCCAGAGGAGGACCAGAGTTAGAGGCCTCTCGTTGATGTTCCAGAGTTTCTGTTCCAGTTTAGTTTGGGTGCGTAGCACCTTTTGTTTTCCTGTCTAGGTTGGGTGCTTGCACCGGTAGTTTCCTTTTCTGCAGTTGTAACCCTTCGGGCGTTTAGACTCTCAGTACTTTGGATGATTATGTTTGGAATAAAATGATATGATCTTTCCTTTCAGTACTTTTATTGTTCCGTACTAACTTGCAGGGACCTGTTCCTTCGTTTTGGAATACCACAGACGCTTATTGGGTCTGAGCTCTCAGCTCCGGCCTAAGCGGTCCTTAGTCACGCTTCGCCTCCGTACTTTTGGGAAGCGGGGCGTGACAGGTGCATTGATGACCCTATTTTAAAGATTTGATGAGATCCTGAAGATCCCTCACAACTTTATTCCCCAGCATTAGTTTCAACAGAAATACTATAATCATCCATGAGCCTGAAGCTCAATTGACCATTTAAATCTTTAATACCTATGATCTGATTATCATGAATTGTGATGAGATCCTGAAGACCCATACTTATGAAACTGTTAAACAGTTATCAGTCATAGTTACTAACAATATAGATATTGTCAAATTCACACATCACTGCTACTAAAAATCCAGCTAGGATTGACATACCAAATATAATGGATGCAATCCACCAGTAGCAGAAGTGGATATCCTCAATGGATGAGAGGACATACCACGAGGATCCAAAGAGAGAAATCTACTCCTAGAGACCGAAAAAGCAATACCACCATAGGAAAGTGAGCTCAAATCCAGAACCTTATTGCAACTTGGTTGCTAAGGACCCCTTCTAGATCTATCCATATTCTTTACCCGTCCCAGTGAGCGTTGTGAAGGAGACACTTCTGGGAGAAATCAAATGATTATAGTACGCACGGAGTGAGTTTTGGGCAAGAAAGAGCACATTTTGTCGACAAATTCTCTCATATTTCATTTTGCCAGTTAAATATAAAATATCGTTTCCATAACTCTGCTTTGCCTGAAGCAAACATAGAGATTTGGCCAAATTATAATAATATGGAATGAGGCAATAATAAGATGAGCTGGACTCACTTATGAAGGGGTGTATGGACATGAAGTCCTGATATC
The DNA here is from genome assembly GCA_030789695.1 of Scilla litardierei. Lineage (NCBI taxonomy): Eukaryota > Viridiplantae > Streptophyta > Magnoliopsida > Asparagales > Asparagaceae > Scilla > Scilla litardierei. Next base: position 105,110,460 of record CM061142.1, read on the forward strand.
AAAAATGATATCAAATCATGTGGGATAACTGAGTATTGTATGAGAATTATAATAAAATCGTTAGCTATAAGCATTTTAATTTGCTATAGCTTTAGAGGTATAAATCACTCAAACCAGGAAGTAATCAAGTAAGATGAGCTGAACTCACTTACAAGATGAATCTGATGCATCGACTGGTTTATGTCAAGGCGTAACCCAACGAATGGCAAAAAGAGGGAATTTTTTGGTTGATGTTGCTATTGGATGTGACAACATTACCTATATAAAATTTCTTCAATTGCATGTATAAAATTTCTCTTTAATTTCCTTTTTTCTGGGACATATATTAAAAAATATGATCAAAGGAAAGACAACCTAGACAGAGATCCTTAAAGGACTCATACTAAAAGGTTGTTGTTTGCACCTCTTAAAAATAGTATTATTTTTAAGAAAGCAAATTAAAATAATTAAGATTATCGGAGCTCCTGAAGAGAAAATACCGAAATATCTGTTAAAGCCTATCTATCAAAAATAATATGATATGATATGAAAGTCCTAGCTAAGCATAAATTCTTGGCTTACAGAATACAACATCCTGAAGATGTATTATCATCATAAAGATGTACTATTATTAATCATCCTGAAGATGAACTATTATTAATCATCCTGAAGATGAACTATTATTAATCATCCAGAAGAAGAAAACTTCATACAATGACGATTGATGAAGAGACATGAAAATCATTCTACACTAAATACACCTATTTGGTTGTATATATACACATTAAAAGACCTCTTTCCGTTAGCTGGAAGATGGGAAGAATATACAAGGTCTAGAAGTACCTTAAGTGTCTTTGAAACACTCTTTTACCTGGCCAACTACATGCGTCTCTTTTGAGCGTTAGCAGTATAGCTATTAGCCAGGTACAGTGCAGCGCCTGCAGCGCACCACTGGGCCAGAGATATGTAGCTTCTGCGCTATCTCCAAGGGTCGAGGAAAAATCCTCCATGTTAAATGTATTTTCATATGCAGGTTACAGATCATCGCGATGAATAGCATAAAAGGGACGTCCACCTCCTGAAGATCTACACAGAATCCTCCCAAGTCTACATCCTCCTACCATCCCGAGAAGCTCATCATCCATGAAGCAGTTCAAGAATATACAAATCCAGGCCATGAAGTACCTCACAGACAATGACGATTGAGACGTGGAGCTGTCTACCAAGTTCGATAGCGCTCCTTTAGTTTCAGCTACTGCCTTATATGAGTGAAAATTGTATAGATGAGTGATGTTTGTACTTCACTTTTGCTTTCGAAATGTTGTAGATGAGATGAATGTATAGAAACATAGGAGATTAATGTATAGATATATAGGATATCTGCAAGCCTGAAGCTTGATCAGATAAGGGGGAGTCAACTGTAGTGTTGTACTCTTTTTTCCTTGGCTAGTGGTTTTTCCCACATGGTTTTCCATAGTCAAGGTTTTAATGAGGCAACCACATTAACTCTAGATCCAGAAGTATCCACCCCTCGACACATCCCCAAATCAGGGGAAGTTATGGCGTACTATACTCTTTTCCCTTCGCTATCGGTTTTTTCCCACATGGTTTTTACATAGCTAAGGGTTTTTAACGAGGCAGTTACCCCTAACTTGGATCTAGAAGTATCCACCCTTTAAGATACTCATTAGTACTAATGAATCCTTCAGTATTCATAAGTCGAGTATACCACGTTGGTTTGATAATGGGAAGTGTTATGAATAGGACCCATTGGGCCTATTGGGTATCCACCCACATGAGTAACCAATATGAATACTATATAAAGGAAGCTAGGGGTTTCCTAGTCTCAACCTTCTCCAAACTTGTTTCTACTTCACAACAGGGAAGAAATATTTGGCAAAATTACATAATATTTTTAAAATTAATAAAACATTAAAAATGTCATTATTTAACTATCAAGAATTATTAGTAAATACCGTTGGATCAGTATAAAATATAGAGTCATCATTCAGTTATTAAAATTAAAGTACTTTTTTGGGGGAAATTAAAATTTAATATATTGATAAAATAATCAGTAAAAATCTATTTGTCTGCGTTCCTCCTTCAATCCTATCCAACCTGAAGCCCTAGCCTTAACTCCTATCAAATACTCAACTTAAATCCAAACCCTAGCTACCTTTCTTCTTCCTCCTCTTCATTCTCTCCTCCCTCACCCAAAACATAATCTGCCCTAGTTTCGTCCTAGTTTCGCCCCTTCTCCTCCTCTACTCACCCATACCCAAACCAAAACCTACCCATAATCTGACCAAAATCCACACCAAACCCAAACCCATTCTACCCGAATTTCTTTCCATGTCAAACATAATTGCTACTACAAACCCTATTAACATGGCTGCAATTGATTTCTTATAGCAACCTTTTCCTCATTGAACTCTTAACACCAAGCCAATTCCATAAATTTCTAAAACATTTCAACATAAACCCAGATGCCAAAATTTCACTGGCAAGAGTCTGTAGGTGAGTGAAACTCAAATGCCAAGATGTGAAATGGGATACTTCAGCATAAATACCAGGGAACCAATTTTAGGGGAGAACTCCATCAAAAAGACTCTCTTCGATTAAAATACCATTGGTATTTTAAACCCAAGAATAAAACTAACCATAAAAGGACAACTTTTGAATCAAACTCCATTGTCCTATGGTATCAATCTCTTTAATGAATCCTGATTGTCTACAACACAAAATGAAGATGAGGGAGATGAAGAAAAGGGAAAGGATGAAACGAGCCTTTGCTTGGTTGGCATCCTCTCTCCCCTCCCTCGTAGGAGTCGATAGATCAAGGCCAACACGTGCGATTTAAAGTACTTTCTGATGTATCAAAAAAAGGGAAGAGGGAGTTGAAAAATGAAGGAAGAGCTTGGCAATGCTATCATTGAAGGCCGAACTGTAGTGGGGCCAAACAGGATAGGGTGGCAGGTGGTGGTTGACGCTACTGACAACATTTGGAGAAGAGAGCAACAAGAAAGAGGGGGAAGAGATAAAATTGAGGGTTTTTTTTTCAAAAAAATTGGTATTTGATATAGAGTGATAAAGGTAGAACATGTGATGGTCACGAGCCAACTAAAGTGATGAATAACTGACCGTGGGTTGATCCTTGAAATTTTTAGGGAATTTTTGGGATAGTTTTGTGCTTTTTCAAACTTTTGTGTGGTTTGGACATCGGCTAAAAGGTTAAATTTGTTTTGTAGAATTAAGCCTCGTATGTAGTATTCATCCGTGTTACCTTATATTATCTTCTCTTTTGAATTTTCTACCAGTGTCAGAAATAAATTTTATACCTTTTTTATCATCGTTATATTTTTTTCTTATTTTTTCACATAATCTTATGTTTATTTGCAAACTTATTAAAAATCTTTAGCGTTAAGTTGTTTTTTCTCATACACTTGCTATTATTTAGGATTTGAAGTTAAAAATATGATAGCTACCTTAGTCATCCTTCAAAATTCAAAGAAATTGTTCTTTAATTTAGGTCATTTGCCACATTTAAAGTGTGAATTATGTGAGTATGCAAAACATCATGTACCATTTCTATCTAGTGTCAATAAATGGGTATTTTGGTGATTTTTTAATTTATTAAGTCATTTAACGTCCAAATTGAATTATCTTAAAAGTTGGGGTTTAGTTACTTTGTCACGTCTGCAGATAATTTTTGTCTCATGCTACCAAACTTTGTTTCATGAAAGTTCTTAACTTTTTTGCTTGTTCTAAAATTCAAAGTCAGTTTAATATGCCTATGATAATTCTCCAAAGTGACAACCAAATGGATCATTGTTTCAGTTTTTTTATGATTTTATAACGACCCATGGAATTACTCATCAGTTGGTTTGTTGATATACTCCATACTATGGAGTGGAAGAATAAAAAATTGATTTATTCCAGTTATTACTAGTGTCTTTTAATTTCAAATAAAATGTTCCTAAAACTTTTTAGAGTAATGGATTTCTCACATGATTTTATTTTCTAAATTACGCACAATATTGTGCCCTAATGATAAATCTTTGCATTCAGTTGTTCTTTCTCATGAAAGTGTATTTGTGTTACCTTAAAAACTGTTTGTTGCACATATTTCATAAAATAGACAAGTTAACCCCTCACACCATATTATACATCTTAGAATATGCGCATAAACAAAAGCGATATAGTTGCTATATGCTTACATTTCATTGTTTCTTTACAAGTTCAGATGTCGCTTTCTATTAGCCCATGCCATATATCTCCTCTACAGGTAAATCATCTAAGTTACTTACTTTTCTTGTTCGTAGACCCTCACACCTCTTAATATACATCAAGCAACCATAGTTTTCGTAACTACCCGTCTTCGCAACCATCATAGCTTCTTTCTACCATGCTTTCTGCTCATAAGTCTCATGTAGTTTTGATATATGTTGTGTCCAGAAGTTTCAATATTTATAACTGCAAGCGCACGACATCGTCGTAGGGCTTAACAGGTCGTTCGCAGGGAGGTTGTGTGACTGAGTACTAGCCAATCCTAGTCTATGGTTAGCTACATGGGTGATATATGGAAGATGGATAATAAAATAGACTAAAGGCTCTAGGGCTAGATATCCTCATATTGAGGGTTGAACATGGAAATGAAATCATCGCCTAGCTATCGAATGGATCCTAGGGCGAGATTTTCTAACCTAAGGTGTTACCTACCCCCACTCTCGTGATGCTATGATATGATCGTCGTTATCACATATCCCCCACTATTGTGATGCTATGATAGGACTACCCCTCGTGTGGCCAAGCCAACTTTCGTTTGGCATCGTCACACAAGTGCATGATGCTCGATAATATTTTTCAACCTCGTTTATGCCACTATCGTGGATAGGACTCCGGCCATCGTATAGAGGCTCTAATCCACGTCCAACTATCATTGGAGACATGGATATACTGTAACTCTAATCAAACATCCATGGCGAAATCCTAATTAGGCAATCCAATAACTAAGCAATTAATTCAACCAATCTTCATCCCACAATAGAAATCAACCATGCCCTAGATGAAAATACTACTCACTAAACATTAAGAATCACAAAGATAATCACAGAGAATAAGAAATCATAAAATAAAAGAGGAAAGAGGAAAGAAATACTTAGCTTCAAACGGTTGCAATACAAAAATCTCCAAGATACATGTGCACCAATGAAGAAAAACGTATAAAAACCTAATCTAAGATACTCCTAGTCCTAAAATTAATTACAAAAGAAAAAGAAGATGAAAACTGGAAGAAAACAAGGCTAAAGGTCAGCTCTCCTTCTCCAGCGAAGCCCAGCTATTTATAGAATCCCCCAAAACCCTAGCGGGCAGGCAGAAAACCTGACCCGACACGACTGTGTGAGAAATCGACACGGTCATGTCGTCGTTACTCGAAGCTAGGCCTTAAAAATCCCTTCAGATTGTATGAATCGACATGGTCATGTGGAAAATCCACGCAACCGCATCGTGCCAGTGGCAGAAAAGCTTCGACTGTCTTGTTTTTGGCTCTGTACTTAACGGTCGCGTGGGAATCCACACGACCGCGTCCTTCTGGGTTTAGCTCCTTTCTTTACGTCCCACACGGCCGTGTACATGATCGTGTGGAGGCTTCCTCTTAGGCCTTGCTGTGTGCTTCTACACGGCCCTGTGTGGTGATACACACAGTTGTGTGAGTGTTGAAAATCACCAAATCTCTATCGCTTTGACTCAGTTACTTCGCCTTTCTCTCTTCATTCTTTGACTCCAATTAACTCCTTTTAGCTTGAGTTCACCCTGAAATGCGCATAAACACCTGGAAGTGAAAGTGAACAAAAATAGAGTGAAATGACATGTAAATTGGGAATTTGTGCGATATAATGCATGAATGATCCCCAATAAAGACATATAAGATTTTCACTCATCAATATACCTAATCGTCATGTTTTCAGTAGATGGAAGAAAGTTGTTTCTAATCATATGGATTCGGACTCAATCCCAGTTGATGTTTATTTACTTTTAGTCGATAAAGCAAAAAGATTTAGACACGCCACTTGCATTGAGAAAAGGTGGACGAGCATGTACTTTGATTTAGGCTTTGAAAAAAGGTTTTGCATTTAGGCCCAGTAGGGACATTTTCGGATTTTTCAGATTTTGTGGGTTTTTTGTATTTTCATTATTAGGGGCTTATTCGTAAATCGGTAATTTTATGTAATTTTCTCTATTAGAGCTAGGGGAATTTCCATGCTTGATGATAGAGAGGAAATTTGTACTAGGCGTCTACGAACCCTAGTTTGGTAGATTTAGGCTTTTATCTTGAAGGTAAAATTAAGAGATCGGCATTCTCTTGAATTGTGGCCAAATTTATTCTTTGCATTTCAGTTTTTATTAATAAAAATCCTTATTTCCCCCCAAATCCTCTCTTTTCACTCATAAAAATCACACTGTTCTAGGATGGGTTGAGGGAGGTCCGGCGACGGCGGGTATGGCCGTAGAACGCAAGAAAGCAGCGGCTCTTGGGTTTTCCGGCCAAACCCGCCGTCGCCGGACCTCCCTCAACCCATCCCTGGTTCCCCCATGCAGGATCGAACTACAGACCTGCAGTTTCACCAAAAAATCACTCTTTTATTCCAAAACCCTAGCGGATCGCATCAAATTGGTATCAAAACATCTACCGATCCATGGCGGAGACGAGATCCAAGGACAAGATCGACGGTTGGACGAAAAACTCGACGGCGAGATCAAATAGATGAAGAAATCTATGGAGGATCTAGGGCATCATCGGATAGAAGGTTCGAAGAGATCATGTAAACCCTAGCAAAATAAGGGGAATCCCTATCGAAACAAGGTGAAGCTCTGGTGCAATAAGGTGCTTCCCTTAAAACACTAACTTAAGAATTTCTCGACATGAAGGCAGCAAAAATTTCAGATTTGGGTGAAAGCTCAAATCTAGGGCAAAAGATGACGGCTTTGAAGAAAGGGAAAGGAAAAGTGGAGTAATACAAGTAGGGTTTGCTATTCGTCGCCGATGACTACTATGCATTAGAAGGAGAAAACACCACGAAGGTGGAAAACCCTAACCCTATGGGGAACCTTAGTAATCATGAAGGGGTTACAGGCAGCCCTGCTGGTCACCTGCAAGGCTGGGAGGGCCCTGCAGTGGCCCTGCAGGCCCGAAATGGCCCTGTAGTGTCCCAGTAGGTCCACAGTGGCCCTGCAAGCCCCGTGCAGGACCTGCAGGTCACTCGCAAGCCCCTGGCGACCTAACAGAGGCCCGTCGAGCTGTGGGAGCAGCATACATGGACACTTGACATCTAGGGACCCACCGAGAGCATGTCGAAGATTTTCGGCGGCTTCCAGGACTTTAGGATGACGTGGAAGAATTTCAAGGGCTTCATGGGCTGCGATTTGCTGTAAAAAGGCGATGACATCAAGTTCCGTAGGTGGAGTATGAAGACTATGCCATGTACTGTGAGAATGATCGTGGGGACTTCGAGGATGGAGGTGGAGCCGACTAGGGAGGGTAGATTGGGAGAATGATGGGGGGAGTATATGGCCCCATCAGGAGACTATTATGGCTTACATGACGCTCACCAACCATGACGCCACGATCATCATCAGGGATGAGGAGCACTTGGGGGGTTTACTGCAGAAAACTTGGTCAAGAAATTGAAGATGCTGGTCTTTGATATGGAGGATCCATATGGGTGGATCTACAGGACAGAATGGTATTTTGAGGTCTCGCAGGTCTATGAGGCAGAGTGGATGAGGGCTGTTGGGTTGTGCTTGGAGGGGGAGGCTCTATCTTGGTACAGATAGAGGCAGCAGCAGCAACGACCGTTTCGCTCTTAGGAGGAGTTCAAGGTCTGCCGCTTGGACTGGTTCAGAGAGACTCATGAGGGAGACCTATATGAGCAGCTCTACGTAATGAGGCAGGAGGGTACGATAAGAGACTATCAAGAAATTCGAGATGCTGGCAGACCGTGTGCTTGGAGTCGCAGGAGAGTCCTTGGAGGGATGCTTTATAAAGGGATTCAAACTCTGCACATCCAGAGACGTGGAGGTTAGACAGGATGTGTTTGGCTCGGATAGTGGAGGACAGGCCCGCAGAGGAGTGACGCACCATGGGAGCATGGGGCAGAGCCACCTCTCGTAGCCATGTAGCGATCAAGGATGATAAGGTGCCATCAGGAGGGCTCTAGTCTAGCGACGAGAAGAACATCGAGCTCCAACCAGATAGTAGGTGTAAGCGGCTCATATAAGCGGAGATACAGGATAGGCGCATCAAGGGACTCTGTTTCTGTTGTGGTGAGAGGTACGGACTAGGACATTGTTGCAAGGGTCGTGCTCTATAGATTCTAAACATTGAAGATGAAGAAGGCCTGACATTGGAGCAGGAAGAGCTGGGAGGGGACGAGAACCTTAATCTGGATTAGTGATCCCATGGTTTTCATGACATCTCCTTAAGAACAAGATGTGGTTCTTCGGGGACAGAGTAATGATGCGTTTTGTATTTAGGCCCAATATGGGCATTTTAGAAATTTTCGAATTTTAGAGTGTCTTTTTGTAATTTTCATTATTAGGGGCTTTTTCGTAAATATGCAATTTTCTGTAATTTCTCTTTATTAGAGCTAGGGCCGGCTATGGGGGAGTTATCCATGCTTGATGATTGAGAGGAATTTTGTATTAGGCGTCCACGAACCCTAGTTTGGGAGATTTAGGCTTTCATCTCGAATGTAAAGTTAGGAGTGCGGCCTCTTCTCGAATTGTGGCCAAATTTATCCTTTCTATTTCAGTTTTTATTAATAAAAATTTCTTTTCCCCAAAATTCCCTCTTTTCATCAATAAAAATCCCACCTTTGCCACTAAAATCCCATCTTTCACCATAAAAGATATCAAACATAACTATATGCAGTTTGTTTTCACGAAGCAAATCATGGTTAAATAATTTAAGGGAGTAAAGCAAAACCACATCGTTCAGCGTTCAATTAAATGCAATTTTCAGGGATTCCTAAACCTGAGTGCAGTTAATTCTAGCGTATAACTAACAGCTTTTGAGTTAACTAGTGTGGTATCTGTTTAAAATCTAGGCTATTTAGTGTTAAATCTGTTTTTCTGTGTAGGTGTTGATAAGCATATAACTCACACATGCGTTGTCTGTCGCGTTGTGATCCCATATCTCGGTGCACTGTTCCCATGGAGACCTCTCAGTTGGTGAGGTGCGTCTGAGCACCATTGGTCACTCTAGTTCATGCAATTACAAATGTTCTATTTATATTTCTTGTTGGTGAGGTGCGTCTGAACCCCAAAATTCTCCAAGTTCATGCAAATGTTCAGCATCTACAATATCAGTAGAAGTTCTGGTTCATTTGTACAAAGAGTCGTATTCAATAAATTATAATGGCATTTAATATCTGATTCAAATACTTACTATTGAGATAATGCTGATCTCCATGCAAACATACGAAGAGATGTAGGCCTGGCATGGGAGATAAGAGCCACTTAGACTAGCCAAGGAGACTGCCTATAAACCCAAATTGAGATTCTTGACAAACATGCGACCCGTGCTCTCTTGAGCCACAAGAAATATCAAAGAGAAGGATAAAGGCAAGTCATCCTTGGCTACCAAAGATGTGCTTTTATCTTCATGCAAGACCTCTCATCCACTTCACTGTTCTTCTGCTGTGATGGTGCAGCTTGCTTCCATTGCATCTATTTATAGGATTTAGACCGTGCGTGGTTTGTTTTTCTGTGGCCACACTTTTCATTTCTGACTGCTCCATAATTTGGCATATATTCTCTGGAATCAAATGGGGACATCAGTCTAAGAAGTCTAATTGCTGAGTCAATCTTTCCCATATTGAGTAAGGTGAGACTGAAGTTGATCATGCATGGGATGCTATCTGATAGTATCGGATTCATTCAAATCCAAAAATTCCCACCAAACATATTAAGTCAATGCCACTGGCCAAATGTGGTTCTTTGCAGATTGGGAGTGATTGTGTTCTGGAATCCATTAAAGCTTTTGCTTTTTTCCTGAGAAATGAACGGGAGTGTATCTTGTCATTCCCTCCTTTTTTTGATTACATTACATCTTAAAATCCATCTAATAAATTTAAAAAAAAGGCCAGCTGCTGATATTATTGCCTCTTCTTCTATGTCCACTTAAATTTATGATTTTGTACACTTGCTTTCTATCTTCTAATGCAGGTGTATTTTTGGGAACAGGGGTGGAGAAAATTCAGTTCACATGTGATCTCGTGATAAAAATGAAATGAACGTGAATAACCAAACCACCAATAATACTCTGAGACTAGTAGTACGCTAGCCCTCTGGCATGTGACCAAAAACTCGTTAACACATGGCATAAGAAATTTTGGGACAAGTTAATTTCCAGTATATTGCGAGGAAATACATTTCCAGTTGATGACTAACTGGCATGGTCCAATGCCGAAAGGACAGAGAAGATCCCCACCATCCAGGTGTTCATTGTTAACTTGATAAGCCTTCATCTATGTGATGGCATTATAAGTTTGAAACTTGTTACGGAATAAATCCACACATCAAAAATGTAAGAAGGTTGTTGAGTGTACCTTTGGTTGGAGTAGTTGGGATACACAGCTGGTGGACGATTGGGCGAGCCCTCTCCTGATCGATGGGGCTCCAATCTGCGCTAAGGAAGCCGGGAACACGCTATCTCCCTAGCTGTCTGCAACACAAGAAGCTCGTCAGGGGGCGGGTCTAGGACCCGACCAAACCCCATCCGAAACTTAAGTTAGTGGCTAAGTCGAAAGAGCTTGGTGGGGCTAGTTCTAACCGTTGGGAGGTCGTACGCTAGCCCTCTGGCCGAGCTATGGAGGAGAATATAGAATTTGGTAGAATAAATATTGAGTATTAGACTACCTCCGTGTAGGATCTCGGAGATCTTCCCCTTTCTCCCGTTGCTTATTGGAGTTCTTATAGATGAGCCATTGCCTCGTAACGTCCGGCCAATAATGAAGCGTTATTGTCTTCTGTCACGCCCCGCTTTCCATTATGATTGGGAGCGAGGATGCAAGTGGATCCGCGGTATGTTTAAAACAAGGATGCATGCTTTTTTTATTTTTCTTTTTCTTTTCTTCCTCCTTGGTTTAAACACACTAAGCATCTGTAGTGTTAAAAACCGCAGGTCCTTCCATGCTTACTTAAGAAACAGCTGAAATGAAATTATTACATATCAATCGTACAGAATAAAGATACATCCATATGCTTAGTATGGCCAAAACAACATTACACACAATTACATTAATACGAATTAAAAGAGCTGACGCGAAGGTAATAATAGCTCAAGTCTTCGGTAGGTAGGAACTCCACAAAACCCTCGAGCACTGGCTCGATCTCTACAACAAGATCTTCGATAAAGTCGCTCTCAAGTCCTGACAAACATTTCATAAGACAACAAAATGAAATGCCCGTTAGCGAGGATTACTCGGCAAGATTTCTCCATAATAATTAGGATGAGTATAAAAAGAGTTATAACGTATAACATGGTATGAGCATGGTATAAACATGGTAGAAGTATAGTAAGAGCATGGTAAGAGTATGACAAGTATAATGTGTAAGAGCTGTAGCAGTTAAAACATCTAATAGCAATTTGCAATATGTACAGGAAAGACTGCAAGAGATATTAAATCAATATTTCATAATCATTAGTTCTAGTGCTAAGTATATGTCCACAAGTACGAAATGTGGCTAGATTGCGCCCCGTCACGGGAGCTACCCGTGACACTACTTACAGATCACATAGGTGTTGGATACAACATGTAATTGGATACAATGATCGATGACTTCGTGTTTGATGATAACAAACGTGTATGAACGATTTGATATGTGTGCTAAGTGTTTGCAGGAGTGGCAAGCTCGTAAATAATCAAAGGATGACTTAGTCAAAGTGATGGAGAAATGTGCAAAGAAGATTTAGTCAAATTGATGGAGAAATCGCAATTCATTTGCAATTTGGACTTGGTCAAAGATGGAGAGATATGGAGAGATTTCATTCATTCCAAAGTGATTGAAACAAATCTCATGCAAATCAATTTGTGATTACATGAGATCCTAAATGAGATCCTATTCAAATCTTATAGCCATTCAAATTCAAATCATATAGCCATCAATATTCAAACTCTATATCCAATGATGATTGAAGAGATCTTCCATGGTAATTCATTCAAATCCTATTTAAGTTAGGATTACATCCTGTAACGCCCCGCTCCCCAGGATACCCAGGGAGTACGAATCCGTCCCAGGTTCTCCCAGAGCAGCGAGTGTTACGAAAGAAAAAAAAGAGAGCAAACAAAAGAAACTGGCAGGCTACTGCGCGCTGCTGGGAATAGTACATGTAGTATTTAACGAACAGCCAATCAATCACAGAACAAGACCAAGCCACAGAGAAATACTAAAACAAACAAACACTGAACAACTTCATATACATCTCAAGCATTCCTATGCATCAATTCATATAGTACAAACATCTCTCACCCCAAAAGAAAACCCAAAGTACACACAACTCTCTCCTCTCCCCTCACCACCCCATGCTCTAGTCTCAACCAGAGATCTCCACCGTTCTATCTGCTTCCCACACCAGGAACCACACCTGAAAAGTCAACGGGGCACGTCAACGCGTGACCCATTAGGAATTCCATACTCCAACCTAAATGCAACACACTCACTAAACCTACTACTAATTGCACAGTGTTACAAGTGAAAGTGCTACAACTGAACATAATATACATAACAACAGAAGACAACAAAAGTACCTCACGTAGGGAAAGAGAGCAGAACTACAGCAAAGGGGTACAAGGGGAGGGGTGACGATAGTAACAGTAACCAACAACGGGTGCTACAAGGTAGAAAAAAGGGTCAGTCAACCAATCTCATACAATGTTAGCTTTTGGAACCCTAATATCGAATATGACATATGAGACTGGACCTTTCCCAACTGTGTGGGAGAACAAAGAGGACTCCCCGTCGCGCTAGCCCGTCAGGAGCCTCGGGTACCACTCTACACTCCCCGCCGCGCTAGCCCGTTAGGAGTGCAAGTGTACCCACCACACACAAACCATAAGGACACCACAACCAGTCCATCCCATAGGCCTACCCGATACTTTGGAATTCTCCCAACCCATATCACCCTCCTTTAGGAGGACTGAAACACTTATCACTCTCACATGTTCATGGAACATTTTACTTTCCATTTCCACATATAAAACCAACCATTTCCGCACCATAGGAAACCCATAACCACACGTGAATGGAACAATTAACACATCATTCGCAACATGACCAAATAGTATAATAGGCTCATGGCCGAAATGCCTAGGTAAGAGGAAATGCCTAGGTACGAGAAAATGCCACCAAATGAACCCCAAAGAATAAGTAAGTAAGTGGAACAACAACACTTATAATGCTACTAACCATAAGAGGGGTTCTCTACATTTCCCACATTCCGTGAAAAATTATCACCATTCAAGCACACATTCCCACGACTATGCTACAAAGGAGTAGCTTCATGCATGCTTCTTTACTAGGAAGGCAATGAAGGATCCCGTCAAAACAACGTTAGGATCGAATAACATAGACTTACGCTTGCGTACGCGGCACCGTAATCTCGGAACTTCGCCCTCGGATTCGCCACAACAGTCGATACTTCGTCACGGAGGATCGAAGCAGAGTTTCACCGCCTAAATCTCTATTTAGAAGAGGATTTTAATGGAAGGGAGAAGAAGAACATAAGATGCCTTATGCAAACTTATGGCATAGAAAGTGTAGTATGAATGCCTTACCCTTGGGTCATATTTATAGGCTTTAGGGGTGGTTATTATAGGAAATAACCAATTATAAGCTTATTAGCCTATATTAGCACATTCATTTATCCTCTTCTTCATTCACTTATCAAGTGCCTTTATGCACTTATAAAGTGACTTTTTCCACTTATCGAGTGGCTTTTTCCACTTATCGAGTGGTCCTTTTCACACGAGAAAAGGTTCCCTTCGTGCACGCTTTCGTGCACGCGACATCTGAGGTCCGTATACCCTTATACATCCCCTCATGGGTGTATTCATGTCGTCCATATCTAACATCTCCCACTCACACTTGAGGGGATTGTAAGGAAACATCTTTCCTTTAACTCTTCTGTTTATCATACCGAGAAATAGGCCGTGTGACCGTCATGCGCATAGAGTCCGCTGTTGTGCACTTATTAGAGATACACAACACCCCTCGAGGTGCAAAGTTGAGTAGATCACGCATGCTTTACCCTAGATTATTTCTTCACATTCCTTATACTTTACATTCAACAATTGAATCCCATCTGGATTACAATCGGCTGGCCAGCTTTGAATCTCTAAAGTCCAAATGTGAATATGAAATTAATCTTCCTCTTCTTGCGATCCTTTTGATCTTGACTTGACTTGCTTTTCTAACATGCCCCGCCGGACCGAATTAACCATAGTCCATAAGCAACATGCTAAGATAGCAATCACCCAGTCAAATCTAAAGGAACTAATTAGAGTCCATAAGGGTAATGAGTTAAGACCCATGTGGTCTTTGGGTCTCACATAATAGTAAACACAATTACTATTCTAACCCAATGGTCAAAATGCATACGTAGTATGAATACGAATTACAACATCACTCCTTTCCTAGGGAGCGTATGTCTTAATGATGTTGTAAGGATGATAACCAGACACCACAATGTCTGACTTTGAGTCCCTTTTACTACTCAAATAATCTTCTGGACCCACATCCCGCATAAGACAGATAGGATTTTAAAATCCTCTTAGATCTTTTGAAAGCATCCATATGATGCAGATCTTTCATACGACCATTTTGTTTAAGTCATGACTCTAAATCGTCCGTCTGACGATTTTGACTTTAAACAGGTCTCATCTTTATTTTATCCGTCTGATAGAATAAAGGCGGTTGCTCATGTGAGAGAGCCAACCTTAATTTGTCCGACATACTAGAAATTATAGCTGAGATTTCAAAAATGTACACAAACATTTCTTTTAAAAATTCATATGCAATGTTGAAAAGAACTTATTCTTTTATTAAATTTGATCATTTACAGACATGGGAATTTACATTGGTACAACTCAGCTCTTACGCAATCCTTGAGATGATAAGTGTTTGTAAAACACATCTCTGGGGATCGCCTTCATAAGCGGATCTGCTATCATCTCATGCGTAAATATGTACCTTATGTCTACCTTCTTGGTCTTATCATAGTCTTTTGCAAATTTGTATCGGATATCTATGTGTTTGGTCTTACAATGGAATTTAGGATCTTTAACATAGGCTATAGATGCTTGACTGTCGCTGTGTATAGGTACAGCACCTGAGTCACTTACATCAATTAGCCTGTCTAAGAACTTCCTAAGCCAAACAGCCTCTTGGACTGCCATGCTAAATGCTACAAACTCGGCTTCCATAGTTGAAAGTGCGATGCATGATTGTTTCTTGCTACTCCAGGATAGTGCACCAGATCCGAGTAGAAAAACATATCCTGAGGTCGATCGTCGCTCATCGAGATCACCCGCCCAATCAGCATCAGTGTAGCCTTCGAGCCTCAAGGCATCTCCTTGATAGCATAAAACATAGTCTGCAGTTCCTTTAAGATACCGCATTATCCTCTTAACCGCTTTCCAGTGTACTTGCCCTGGGTTGGATTGGTAACGACTTACCATTCCAACGGCAAAACAGATGTCCGGTCTTGTACACATCATAGCGTACATAAGACTACCAACTGCACTGGAATATGGAACTTTTTCCATAATTTCCTTTTCCTTTTGGTTCTTCGGACATGATTTCAGACATAAATTTGTAATGCCCTACCAGCTACTGCACAAGTACTAGAGGGGGGTGAATAGTACTTTAAAATAATAAGGAGTATAATTCCAAATTAAATTGCAAACAACTACCAAATCAATTTGCGGAAGCTTAAATTGAATGACAACACAAAATTAACAAAGCTAACAAACGATGTTAATGGGTTCGGATCCACCCAAGTCTCCCCGACTTGTTCCCGGTGATCCTACGTCCCAACCACCCGGATCCCCTCCGGATACTTGAGTTAGAAACCCTAACTCAAGATTTCCACTATGAATATCTTGTGAAAAAAAAACCTTCACAAGATCAAATCATACATGCAATAGCAAACGTGAATCCCACAACCCGGGATCACAACCTTCTCTCACAACTGAGAGAATCACAAAGCAATATTAAAGAGTTTAATATGAAATAAACAATCTTACCACAAAATCCTATACCTTGAGTTTTTCTTACCCAAATGGTGAAATGGGGGATTTGAGGAAGATGAAGTCACCAAGACCTAGCACCAAGGAAATGACCAGCAATCGGTGCCTAGGAATGATTTGGAGACTTGGATCAAGCAATAGCTTAAAGAGCTCACCAAGAACAAGCTTCTCTCTAGATCTAGAAATGAGAGAGAATGGGTTTCTTGTGAGAAAGAGAGCTTTTGATTTGAGTGAGAATAGCTATCTCTTTTGATCTCAATGAATCTCTGAATGGAAGCTCTAACCTAGATAGAAATGACCTAGGTTCGTATTTATAGGAACCCAAAAACACAAGTTAGGTCATTCACCAACGGATAGAAATCTGTGTGAATTAGTCGGTCAAAGAACAATCACTGACCGACTAGTTCATCAACTAGTCGGTCAGCCAAACAACGTGGACCGACTAAGAGGAGATCTGAGAAGAAAGAGAATTTCAGACCAAGAAATCTAGTCGGTCCAAGAAGACATTCTGACCGACTAGTTTCACAACTAGTCGGTCAGTCAGTGAACATAGACCGACTAAGAGGCAAAATGAAATAGTCTGAAGGCAAGTTGACTTAGTCGGTCCAAGAACAAAAGTTGACCGACTAGATTGTCAACTAGTCGGTCACCAAACGTTCTTAGACCAACTAACGGTAAACATTAGCTTAGGAGAATTTTGGCATGAACAGTAAGTCACAACTAGTCGGTCAAAGAGGCATCACTGACCGACTAGTTCACAAACTAGTCGGTCGGTGAGTCAACGTAGACCGACTAACTGTAAACAGTAAAGTCCAAGAAATTAAGGAATCAAACTAGTCGGTCCAAGAACAGTTGCCGACCGACTAGATCACCATCTAGTCGGTCAGTACTTGATCATGTACCAACTAACATGCACAATAAAGTCCGAATTGAAGCGCGACGCTTCGAGGAAGTTAGAATGAACTTGTGCAAGGATCCTAGAGCTACGAAATGAGCGTAATGAAGATAGAAACGTAAGATATACTCAAGGCTTAACATTCTATCAATCGAAACTAAAAGACTATAAATAAAACCTTAAAGAGAGGTCTTTGAGAGCTTCGATTGAATCTTCATAACTTCCTAAACGGCGCAAGAGCTTCAACGAAGCTTTAGGCATGAATACGAACTTTGGGAAGTGTTGAGATGTGGCTTTGAATGTTCTCGTGAAATTGGCGACGATCTCTAATACTGCGCTCATAAATTGTTAGTTCATGGATTATTTATGTTTGCTCATCATCAAAACCAAATTCGGGGAGTCCAATATTCAACATTCTCCCCCTTTTTGGTGATGACAAACCAACATAAATAATAATCGAAAATAATGATTCAAATGTAAAATACAGTTAATACTTACTCCACCTGCATTGATGACACGTTAATTCCAAAATGAATATATATGAATTGCATCAAGCAGACGAGTAAGATTAATAAAGATAATCGATTTTCGAAATATCGGATTCTGAAAATCCTTATATATATCTTAACTCCCCCTGAATCTAACATATCAAACTAGATTCTTGGAAATTGAGTTAAATTTTCATTTGCGCTATTTATTATCATTATCTCTCCCCCTTTGGCATTATCCCAAAAATGGGGGGCATACAACGACAACAATTAGGAAATGTAAAATCTAACATCGGGAGTCGTAGACAAAGACGATGGACCAAATTGACACCAAGGGAAAAGTGTGGAAATCAAAACAAGGTGTGCCAAATTGTCCATTATCAATTAAAAAACGATAATCAAAATCATCAAAAAAAACCAAATGTTTATTCATTTCTTGAATAAAGAACCATACTCTCCAATATTCAATATTCTTGGTTAAATTTGAGCATGAAAAACAATTCTATATAATTATAGAAATATAATCTATTTAACCAAGTTTGTAATCGTCGAACGACGAAATCACATTTCAAATGTATTCAACGAATATTAAAATTTGCACGACGAATAAAAGACAAAGTGAACGACGATGAACATACATATATATAGAGACAACATGAGTACATCCAAAAAGATATCACATCGAATATATGAGGTACATCATATGAAGTGAGACACATCATCTATATAAACAACAAAAAGTACATCATCATCATCAACATCGTCATATCATAAAATCCAACTCCGACATCCAGAAAGCACAAAAAAAAATACATCAAAACATCTCTCAACCCCATCCTAACCCAAAACACTCTCACTAAGACATATCATCCAAGGCGTAGTGGAGAGTCCTCGAAACGAACGATCACGAGGAGGTGGCAGGATCTGCAGTCTCCGTGGGTCCAGTCGACGGAGTGGACTCAGGATCTGCAGGGAGGAGAGGAGTCTCAACAGACGGGATCGTCGGGGCAGGAGTGTAGATCTCAGCAACAGGCTCTACAGCAGCATGGGTCTCAACAGAAGCAGCAGCAGTGTCAACATGAGCAGGCTCATCAGCAGGAGTGGCAGCAGGCTCAGAACTCTGAACACCTGGTGCACCGGAGGAGGTGCCAACACCAGGAGCAGAAGAGGAAACACCAGCAGCAGCAGCAGCAGTGGCCTCATCGCCACGGGCTAAGGAAGTGACAAGCTCGTCAATCTCCTCCTCGTCCATCTCCTCAGCCTCAGACACCGAAGGAGGAAGCTCAATCCCCATCGTACGAGCCATACGGCAGACTACCTCCTCAGTACGAGCCAAACGTGAGTCGTGCTGACGGAGTAGGCGTACGACATCGTCCAAAGTAGCAGGGGAAGAGGAGGCTGCAGCAGCTGACGGAGTAGACTGGGAAGCAGATGCGGTAGACCTCTGCACGTGACGAAGCGCCGCTAGAGATTTCTTCACGGCCGTCGCGTTCAGAGGAGTACCCAAAGGACGCTCATCGTCAGGAGGGAGAGTGACTCGGAAATGTCGAAATACAAGAGTCAACAGGTAAGGGTATGGAATGTGCGCAGACTTATTGGTCTTGCGTATACACTCGAAAGAATCCATCTTATCGAGTATCACGCGAGCCCAATTAATCTCGCACCCCAAGAAAAGAGCATATATGAGCTTCAAAAATGGCTGAGAGGGAAGTGAAGAGGATCCATATTTAGGGAGGAGGCATGACTTCAAGATCAGGTTAAGAACCCACGCATTCGGCTTGAAGGATTTCGATGGAACACCAATGAATGCGGAGGGGATAACATGGAAGATATCTGAAAGAACTGACTGATCCAAGGAAGAAATGTCATCGACGGAAATGTCCGAAGGGAGGAGACCACACGACGAACAACCAAGAATCTCCCCTAAGATTTCTGCCGTGAGAACTATAGGAGTTCCCAAGACAGTCGTCTCAATGGAGTGGCTGGCATCGTACTGGCCTCGAACGCGATTGGCATAGAACAATTTCACGAGGCGAGGATAAGGTTTGGGATTGGCCTTGGGATCGTATCGGAGATAGTCAAGGAGACCACTATAGGACAGGAGGTCGGCTAAGCCAAGGAAATCAGAAAACTGGACGAAGTGCTCCAATAACATCGGGCAGTGTTCAATACGGTTGTAGGCCGCGAGACACATAGGGTCATCGCGACACAACGATATGTCAACACCCCCCGCTGGCATTGGGCCCTTTCCCTTTGGCTGGCGAGTCCTAGAACGGAGTGGTGGAGTGGGTTCCTTATGGCCTTGCTCATCCTCTGGGATGAACTCACTATCGGAGTCGGGAGGAGTAGAGGGTGTGTGTTGAATGGGCTTCTTGGATTTAGATTTTCTGGGTTTGACGGTTGCCGTCCTAGGCTTCTTAGGAGGAGGCGAAGATGGAGAGGCTTGGGTTGACTTGGCACGACGTTTAGGCTTAGGGGGATTCCTAGCGGTAGGTTGCTCTATGGACATAGGAGAAGCCCCGGAAGAGGCGATAGGAATTCTTGTCTTAGCCATAGCACTACGAGCACAAGCAATCGATGATAAGATCAAAAACAACCTAGCATAAACCCTAGAAATCAAAAGAAATCCGAACACACAAACCCAAGGTTAAAACTAGAAACCCTAGGTGCTAGATGAGATAAAATCGAACCCTAGGGTAGGAATCGACCAAGGAGAGGGAGGGAGATACCTAGGAGGTGGAGGCGACGGCGGCAGACGGCGAGGATGGCCGGAGATATGGCCGGAGTCGACGAGAATTTGAAGGGGCTCGATCGGGGTTTGGGAGTTATCGGGTTTGAGTTGAGAGACAAACCGACTAAAAGTGAGTTTTAGTCGAATGAAATCGAGTATAAGTCGGTCTGGAAGCTAAAAGACACAAATGCCCTAACCCACTTAGTCGGTCACAGTTCAACCACTGACCGACTAGATTACGATCTAGTCGGTCGGTCAATGAGCTTGAACCGACTAAGTCGAAACAGGGGCACAGAGAGATTTTTAGGGCTAGATTTAGTCGGTCGCAGTATATTCACTGACCGACTAGTTTTCAATCTAGTCGGTCGGTAAGTGTACTGAGACCGACTAACGAAAGAAAATGATAGGAGTTAGATATAGGCTTGATCTAGTCGGTCTGAGTTCATTTGCTGACCGACTAGATGAGCATCTAGTCGGTTGACAAGTGAACTGAAACCGACTAAAAGAGTCCAAAAATTGATAATTGATTTCTCTTCACAAAACACTTGGATGAAACATCTTAACTCACTCATTAGTCATCTAAATTACCCCATAAAACGTCGAAATCTTAAATACGACATTGAAATACGAATTCGAGCAATAAATTCGAACAAATCACATAAAATTCCCAAAAATTCAATAAATCTAGCATGAATGAAATATCGCGAAATATAATAGCATGCAAGATATTTGAATGAAATATGAATCCTATATCTCGGATTCACCCATAATCCCCAATTCTCGACGCAACCGCACAAAGGAGTCCTCCTTTAGGGGTTTCGTGAAAATGTCGGCGATTTGCTTTTGGGTTTCAACGTACACTAATATGATGTCCTTTTTAGCAACATGATCATCTAAGAAATGGTGTCGGACATCTATGTGTTTCGATCGGGAATGGTGCACCGGATTATTTGAAAGACAAATAGCACTTTGGTTATCCACCATGATAGGGCTAGTATCACAATGAATACCAAAATCCTTCAATGTGTGTCTCATCCAAAGAACCTGGGCACAAGCGGCACCGGCGGCAATGTATTCCGCCTCGGTGGTTGAAAGTGATACCGAATTTTGCTTCTTGGAAAACCAAGAGACAAGAGAATTTCCTAGAAAATGGCAAGTGCCACTAGTACTTTTCCTGTCGGATTTGCATCCCGCATAATCAGCGTCACTATATGAGACTAACTCATACGTGCTAGATTTCGGATAAAGTAATCCAAAATCTAAAGTGTAACTTAGATAACGGAAAATACGCTTTACCGCTACTAAGTGAGAATCCTTAGGTTGAGACTGATAACGAGCACATATGCATACGGCAAACATAATATCGGGCCTACTTGCGGTAAGATAAAGTAAACTACCTATCATACCTCGATATAGACGAATGTCTACATCCTTACCGCCCGTATCCTTGTCAAGATGCGTAGTCGTGCTCATAGGAGTCTTTTTCCCGGACGCATTCTCCATTCCAAATCACTTTAGCAACTCCACCGTGTACTTCGTTTGGTGGATGAAGATTGCATCGTTCAATTGCCGAATTTGGAGACCTAAGAAATATTTGAGTTCGCCCATGTGGCTCATCTCAAATTGTTCCTTCATAACATTAGAAAACTCTTCGCAAAGAGCGAAGTTAGTAGCACCGAAAATGATATCATCAACATAAATTTGAACTAATAATATATCATTATTCGCATGCTTAATAAAAAGTGTTGAATCGGCTTCACCCATTTTAAAATTCAAATCCAAAAGAAAATTCTTTAGGCGATCATACCAAGCTCGAGGAGCTTGTCTCAAACCATAAAGAGCTTTCTTTAGTTTAAAAACGTGATTTGGAAATTTTTCATTAATGAAGCCCGGAGGTTGAGAAACGTAAACTTCCTCAACGACATCTCCGTTTAAAAATGCACTTTTAACATCCATTTGAAATAATTTAAAATTCTTATGGCATGCAAAAGACAAAAGTAATCTAATTGATTCTAATCTAGCTACCGGAGCGAAGGATTCTTCAAAATCGATACCTTCCTCTTGTCGATAGCCTTGAGCTACTAACCGAGCTTTGTTCCGGACGACGACTTGATTTTCGTCGGTTTTGTTCTTGAAGATCCACTTTGTCCCTATGACGGTGTGGTTCTTCGATGGCAAAGGAACAAGCTCCCATACCTCATTCCTTTCGAATTGAATGAGTTCCTCCTCCATGGCAAGGATCCAAGCACTATCTTCGCATGCTTCAACTATATTCTTTGGCTCTATCGATGAGGCAAAGGCACAATTGGCGAAGTGGTGGACTTGCGATCTCGTCTTGACACTATCATGAATATTGCCAATTACTTGCTCATGGGGATGGTCACGAACGGTATGAAGCCGTTTGGGAATACCTTGTTCACTAGGAACATTCTCAACAACTTCATTAGTTGGGTTAGTCTCAATAGAATCAATAGAATCATTAGACTTAGAATTATCAAACGAATCACATAAAACATCCATAGAATCATTATCATTTGAAATTCTAGTTGGAACAAATCCTTCATTAAATGAGACATGAAGCGACTCCTCGATCGTTGAGGTTCGTTTGTTGAATATCCGGTAGGCTTTGCTACGCGAAGAATATCCAACAAAAATCCCCTCATCGGATCTTGGATCGAATTTGTCCAAACTACCATATGTGTTCTTAATAAAACATTTCGAACCAAAAACACGAAAATGTTTAACTTGAGGCAACCTACCAAACAACAATTCATAACAAGTTTGTTTAGTGCCGGGCCTCAAAAGTATTCTATTAAACACATAGCAAGCGGTGTGTACCGCTTCCGCCCAAAATTGATGGCCAAGTTGGCTATCATTAGTGCGAGCACACTCCACTAGCGTCCTATTCTTTCTCTCAACTACACCAGTTTGAGGAGGTGCACGAGGGAAAGAGAAGGTGTGAGTAATACCAACTTCATCACAAAATGTCTCAAAAGACTCATTCTCAAATTCACCTCCATGATCACTACGAATAGTGACAATGGTGGTTCCTAAGAGATTTTGTACTTTCTTAACAAAAATTGTGAAGTTTTCAAAAGCTTCATTTTTATTACATAAGAAGAATACCCATGTAAATCTTGAATAGTCATCTACGATGACAAGTCCATACCTTGCATTTCCTAAGGAAGCAACTCTAGTTGGCCAAAACAAGTCTAGATGTAATAGCTCTAGTGGCCGTTTAGTAGAAATGCTTTTCTTAGGTTTAAATGAAGATTTAGGAAGCTTGCCGCGTTGACAACAATCACAAAAACTTTTCTTTTCAAAAACAAGCTTCGGAAAAACTTTAATAGAATTCAATTTTGAAAGCTTATATAGTGTTCCAAAGTTCACATGTCCAAAGCGTCGATGCCATAAGTGTTGTTCACTTGTGTTGGCAACGAGACATTATTCATATGACTTAGGAAGATCCAAAATATAAATGTCTTTACGACGAGTTCCGGAAAATAATAATTTTTCATTATCCTTTCTTAAAATATGACACAATCCTTTCGCAAAGCTAACTTTGTAACCTTTGTCACAAAGTTGGCTAATTGAAATAAGATTATGATTTAAACCATTAACAAGATATACATCACTAATTAAGGGTTTAGAAGGGTTACCGACTTTACCAACACCTATGATGGTTCCGCTCTCGTTGCCTCCAAATACGACGCGGTTTCCATTCGCAATGGGAACCACTCCGGAGAGCAATCGAGTGTCACCCGTCATGTGTTTTGAACACCCGCTATCGAGTATCCAATTCCCTTTGGAGCTAAATTTAAATTTGTTGCTCCTTTTCTTTTTCTTTTCCTTGAGTACCTAAAGATAGAAAATTTCATATCATGGTACCCAAGGTCATTGGGTCCAAGGGATTAGACCTTTGGAAGCCAAGTCCAAGTGGACTTAGACTTCCCCACATAATTCTTACTATGCACAACATCCGAAAAATAAGCATTCATATACATTTGTTTTTCGTTCATGCTTGTGTCCTTTGGGCTCCAAATAGTGAAAATTTTGGGAGCCATCATCCTATTGGGTGCATGCATGCGACGTTGATTTCTACGTGATGCATGTTGTGGATAGGCATACGGGACATGATGGAATGGTGCACGATGAGAATTATTCATATGATGTTGTGGGTGAACATATGCATGTGTGGGAACACGTGCGTGAGGGTGTCTCACATTGTGTGCACGTGCCCGAGAATGTGTTGCATAAAAATCATCATATGTGTGAGCCGGTGGAGTAGGACGTGTGTTCCTACGTGGCATGGTATTGGTGTACATATAAGCATGCCCCTTCTTTGGAGGTCCACCCAAAGTGGGTTTCTTTCCAAAAGAGGGTGTGGACGAGGTGGAAGCACCATTGGAAGTTGAACTCCCACTAGAGTGTTTGCTCCCACTCGTTGAGGCTTCGGAAGTTGGCCTAACAAAAGCAGTGACCGACTTGGATGAATTTCCCATCATATACCCCAAGCCAATGTGGTGTTTGGCCGGAAGTAAATCTTTTAGGATATTATCCAAATGGCCCTTACCCTTGTTGAATTCATTGATTCGGCCTAATGTGTTCTCATATTTCTCTTTGAGAGAACGCAAAGAAGTATCTAATGTGGATACTTGCGATGTGAGCACATAAACACGAGATTTAAGATTCTCGTTCTCAATACTCAAAGTCGAGTTTTGAGAAGTTAAATCCGCTATCTCATGTTCTTCCGCATCCTCAATGCTAACATGTTCAAGTTTAGATTTGAGATGCACAATCTCATTTCTTAACTCTTCAACAACGGTGTCGTTGTTGGTGATGATAGTCTTAGGCGATGTTTGAATGCTAGCTAGGTCATCTTTTACTTTAGTATATCTATTTACTAATTTAGTGTATTTTGACCATAGTTGAGTGTTAGCATCCCTAAGATCATCCATTGTTACCTCATCGCTTTCGTCATTACTATCATCGGAAGAGGAGGATCCTTGATCATTCTCCTCTCTTGCCATGAAGCACATGTGCGCTTGCTCCACTTGCTCATCGTCCGACTCTCCGCTTGAGGAATCCTCGGAGTCGGTGAATGTTGCTCCGACAAGTCCCTTTTTGTACCCCTTTTTGTACTTCTTCGACTTGTCGAACTTTGGCGCTTTCCACTTCTCCTTTTGCTTGTTGAGAGGACACTCCGCTTTCATGTGTCCTGGCTTATTGCACTTGAAACACAAAGGAGAGGAAGAAGCGTTAGAAGAACCAAATTTAGCTTTGTTCTTATAGTTACCTTTTCGGAAGAAACGGTTGAACTTCTTGGCCATGAGTGCCATGGATTCCAAGTCCAACTCGTTTTCCGATTCTTCATCATCGGTAGACGTGGATGTGGTTGGAGCGGCTTTGAAAGCAATAGCCTTCTTCTTTGGCTCGTCTTGCTTTAGGTAAGACTTCATCTTTTCTTGCAATTTGAGCTTGCTATCCTTGCGTACCTCGTACGACATTAAAGTACCCATTAGTTGAACTACGGTGTACTTATTCATGTCATTACCTTCCTCGATGGCGAAGGTACGTTTCTCCCAAGAAGAAGGAAGTCATTCGATAAGCTTTGAGCACTTCTCCTTTTGAGTGTAGGACTTGCCGAGGGCCTCTAACTCGTTTATTATGTCAACGAAGCGAGCGTAATATTCTTTCATCTTCTCGCCCTGTTGCATATGAAACATTTCGTAATCTTTGTTTACGACTACGAGTTTAGAGTCTCTTACCCTACTCGTCCCTTCATGTAGTATGAGGAGAGAGTTCCAAATTTGATATGCACTCTTACATGTGCATATCTTATTGAAGTCCTCGGGCTCCAATGCGCATTGCAAGGCGTTCATTGCCTTGGCATTGCTTACCTCCGCGGCGATCTCCGCGGTAGTCCATTTCTCAAAGTCTTCTTCTTCGGGCTCAATGTATTCCTTCATTGTGGTCCTCCATAGAGACGCACTCCGGAGGAAGGTTTCCATCCGGCATTTCCAGTACCCGTAGTTGGTACCGTTAAAGAATGGAGGCCTCGTAGAGGAATGTCCCTCCATCACCGAAGATGCTCCTTCACAGTTCCTGAAGGTGTCATAGTTGGAAGGTGGACGCACGGTCTTGTTGTCGTTGGCAGACATAGCTAAGTATCTGGCTCTGATACCAAATGTAATTCCCTACCAGCTACTGCATAAGTACTAGAGGGGGGGTGAATAGTACTTTAAAATAATAAGGAGTATAATTCCAAATTAAATTGCAAACAACTACCAAATCAATTTGCGGAAGCTTAAATTGAATGACAACACAAAATTAACAAAGCTAACAAACGATGTTAATGGGTTCGGATCCACCCAAGTCTCCCCGACTTGTTCCCGGTGATCCTACGTCCCAACCACCCGGATCCCCTCCGGATACTTGAGTTAGAAACCCTAACTCAAGATTTCCACTATGAATATCTTGTGAAAAAAAACCTTCACAAGATCAAATCATACATGCAATAGCAAACGTGAATCCCATAACCCGGGATCACAACCTTCTCTCACAACCGAGAGAATCACAAAGCAATATTAAAGAGTTTAATATGAAATAAACAATCTTACCACAAAATCCTATACCTTGAGTTTTTCTTACCCAAATGGTGAAATGGAGGATTTGAGGAAGATGAAGTCACCAAGACCTAGCACCAAGGAAATGACCAGCCATCGGTGCCTAGGAATGATTTGGAGACTTGGATCAAGCAATAGCTTGAAGAGCTCACCAAGAACAAGCTTCTCTCTAGATCTAGAAATGAGAGAGAATGGGTTTCTTGTGAGGAAGAGAGCTTTTGATTTGAGTGAGAATAGCTATCTCTTTTGATCTCAATGAATCTCTGAATGGAAGCTCTAACCTAGATAGAAATGACCCAGGTTCGTATTTATAGGAACCCAAAAACACAAGTTAGGTCATTCACCAACGGATAGAAATCTGTGTGAATTAGTCGGTCAAAGAACAATCACTGACCGACTAGTTCATCAACTAGTCGGTCAGCCAAACAACGTGGACCGACTAAGAGGAGATCTGAGAAGAAAGAGAATTTCAGACCAAGAAATCTAGTCGGTCCAAGAAGACATTCTGACCGACTAGTTTCACAACTAGTCGGTCAGTCAGTGAACGTAGACCGACTAAGAGGCAAAATGAAATAGTCTGAAGGCAAGTTGACTTAGTCGGTCCAAGAACAAAAGTTGACCGACTAGATTGTTAACTAGTCGGTCACCAAACGTTCTTAGACCGACTAACGGTAAACAGTAGCTTAGGAGAATTTTGGCATGAACAGTAAGTCACAACTAGTCGGTCAAAGAAGCATCACTGACCGACTAGTTCACAAACTAGTCGGTCGGTGAGTCAACGTAGACCGACTAACTGTAAACAGTAAAGTCCAAGAAATTAAGGAATCAAACTAGTCGGTCCAAGAACAGTTGCCGACCGACTAGATCACCATCTAGTCGGTCAGTACTTGATCTTGTACCAACTAACATGCACAATAAAGTCCGAATTGAAGCGCGACGCTTCGAGGAAGTTAGAATGAACTTGTGCAAGGATCCTAGAGCTACGAAATGAGCGTAATGAAGATAGAAATGTAAGATATACCCAAGGCTTAACATTCTATCAATCGAAACTAAAAGACTATAAATAAAACCTTAAAGAGAGGTCTTTGAGAGCTTCGATTGAATCTTCATAACTTCCTAAACAGCGCAAGAGCTTCAACGAAGCTTTAGGCATGAATACGAACTTTGGGAAGTGTTGAGATGTCGCTTTGAATGTTCTCGTGAAATTGGCGACGATCTCTAATACTGCGATCACAAATTGTTCGTTCATGGATTATTTATGTTTGCTCATCATCAAAACCAAATTCGGGGAGTCCAATATTCAACAAAATTGTCGCACTTGCTTATAGGAGTATCAATGGACTTGCAGTCCTACATATTAAAACGTTCTAGAACCTTCTTTATATAAGTCTCTTGTGAAAGAGAAAGAAGTTTCTTCGAACGATTCCTTGAAATCTTAACTCCAAGTATATATGCGGCTTCTCCCATGTCTTTCATCTCAAAAACTGATGAAAGCCAAGCCTTGATATCCATCACAAAGCCCTTGTCATTTCCGGCTATTAAAATGTCATCTACATATAGAGACATAATAACGTACTTGCTCTTAATCCTCTTGATATATACACAGTTATCTTCATCAAGCATGGAAAAACCATTTGATAAGGCAACTTCTTGAAATCGTATATACCATTGCCTCGAGGATTGTTTAAGACCATATATGGACTTACGAAGTTTACAAACCTTATGTTCGTTTCCTTCTTTTACAAACCCTGTTGGTTGTTCCATATAGATCTCCTCGTCCAATTCTCCATTGAGAAAGGCAGTCTTTACATCCATCTGATGTAATTCGAGGTCTAAGAAAGCTACCATAGCCAGAATCAGGCGAATCGAGGTAAAACAGACAACCGGTGAGAAGGTCTCATCGTAGTCTATCCCTTCCTGTTGCGTAAAACCTTTCGCGACAAGGCGAGCTTTATATTTGTCAATAGAGCCATCATCCTTATGCTTGATCTTGAGAACCCATTTGTTCCCAATAGCTCTACGTCCCCTGGGTAAGTCAACTAAGTCCCAGACTTGGTTAACTTTCATGGATTCCAACTCCTCCTTCATCGCTTCCATCCATTTATCTTACGCAGGGCATGATACGGCCTGTTTGAAAGTAGCAGGCTCGTCAACATCTTGTAGTAAAGTCATAAAGGTTTGCGGAAATTCATCCTCAAATCTTAGAGGAGCTAACCTTGTACGACTACTACGTCGTATTTGAGAGTCTTCAAGTCCTTGTTGACTCAAATTTAGATCAATTCTAATATCACTCCCACTTGGAATGTCGTTAGAAATGCTCCCACTTGGATCATTATTCCCGTATGGAATAGGATTAGCGTCATTCGTATCATCCATTGGTGAAGTTTGAAACGTATTTTCTTCTTCACCAAGAATTCTCCCACTCGAATGAGGTAATCCTTCTTGATCATTAATCTCAAATAGAGATAAGTCCTGACTTATCTCGCCCTGTCTTGGAAACTCGTTTTCCAAGAAAGTGACATCCCTCGACTCAAATTCAATTAGACCTCCATTGTCTTCCTGACTAATGAAAACATAACCTTTGGAGTTTTCAGCGTATCGTATAAAGATACATTTCCTTCCCCATGGCCCAAGTTTGCCATACTTATGGGAGGAAATATGTGCGTAGGATGCACATCCCCAAGGTTTTAAAATGTTTAAGTCAGGAGATCTTTAGTTCCACAACTCATAAGGAGTGGAGCTAACTGATTTTGAGGGTACGCGGTTCAAGATAAAAGTGGCCGTTAATAATGCATCACCCCAAAAGGTGATTGGCAAGTTAGCTTGCGCCATCATTGAACGGCCCATTTCCATTAAAGTCCTATTCCTCCTTTCAGCAACACCATTTTGTTAAGGCGTATAAGGCATAGTTACCTGATGTACTATGCCCTTTTCATCACAAAGTTCCTTAAAACTTGTTGATTGATATTCACCGCCCCTATCGGTTCGCAAGACCTTAATCTTGCGATCTAATTGATTCTCCACTAAACTCATATAGTTTTTAAAGCAGGTTAATGCTTCACTTTTGTGGGATATCAAATAGATATGTCCGAATCGGATGAAATCATCAATAAAAGTGATGAAATATGACTTCCCGCGTCTTGTCTTGACATTCATCGGACCACATATGTCCGAATGGATGAGCTGTAATGGAACCTCGGCCCTTGTACCGGTTCCAAACGGCTTGCGACAAGATTTCCCCACAAGGCAATGTTCGTAGGTCGACATATCGACCTTTGAAACATTGGATAGAAAGCCACGTTTGGCAAGTCTATCCATACGTGTTGGTCCAATATGACCAAGCCTTGCGTGCCAACAAATTATATCAGACTCATAAGTCGAAGAATTTGTAACAAGGAAATTTTCATTACAAAATGAAGAGTCATACATTGTATTTAATACAATAAATCCTTTGAATACATACCCAATGCCAATTAAGGAATTATTACAAAACAAGTCCACTTTACAATCATGAAAAAACCAGTTATAACCAAGACCCATTAACACGACCACAGATATTATATTCCTTCGAATATCCGGAGCGAAGAGAACATCATGAAGTAGGAGAGTGCGGCGGTTGTCCAAGACTAGCTTGCAAGTCCCAACGCCTTTCACTTCAACACGAGTGTTGTTTCCTACATAGATCCACTTCGTTCCTTGGGGTATCCGGTGATACTCCACGAAGGACCGTGTAACGACTGGTTTTCATGTAATTGGATTATCTATATTAAAATATATGCTTGGTGGATTTTCTCCTTGGATGTGTGGTTTTCGTCGCCATAGCTTTCACTTACGATCGTTTCGTCGTGATTTTCTAGCTTCTTCCTTCGATCGTCGATTTCGGAGTAAGTCATTCGTGACGAGCTTCAAATCGCTCATATCTTAGAGTATAAATCGATCCTAGAAGCGATAGAAATCTTCCCGAAGCTTCGCGCTTTGAATCGACACTTTTCGTGCACGTTAGTTGGTTCAAGAAGGAGAACCAACCGACTAGATTTCAATCTAGTCGGTCGGCAATCCTTAATGGACCGACTAGTGGGCTTTGATTATAATTCAGAAGTTACTGTATCTGTTTAGTCGGTCTAAGTTCATCTTTCGACCGACTAGTTGTCAAACTAGTCGGTTAAGTTATGTACTCAGACCGACTAATTCTTCGTTCTTCTGAACAGTCGAGTACTGTTCACTCTTAGTCGGTCTAAGAACGTTCATCGACCGACTAGATGAGGAACTAGTCGGTCAGCATTTTTTCATCGACCGACTAAATCCAAATCCTATTTTCGTTCAGAAGTTATTATTTACACTTAGTCGGTCTGCGTTGGTCGACCGACCGACTAGTTGCCAAACTAGTCGGTCAGTGGTTGCTCTTTGACCGACTAGTCTGTGTTAAAACCCTAATTTCTGGGCAGCCGCCAGCCCAACCTATTTATACCCCTCCCAAACGTTTTCTTCTTCCTCCACTCGACCCAAAACCCTAGTTTCTCCTCCATTGAGCCCCCATCTTCCTCCAAGCCTTATTCCTTCATTCCAAGCCCAAGATCCATCATCTAAACCCTCCATCAACTCATTCCACCTCTCATCTTCCCCAAAATCTCATCAAATCCCCAAAATCCCCCAAAAACCCTAGTTCTCCAAACTTCTCTATCCTTTCCAGATCTGATCTATAGGTTCTCCGGAGTGTTTCTTCCGCCACCTCTCGGTAAGAAATCGATCTCTCGATGTTTTCATAACCTATTTGTATTTTTATGAAACCCTAATGAATGAATGTTGTTTTGATGGTTGTCTCCCCATAACAGCGATTTCCCCGTAGATTAGCATCCGCGAGACGAACCTTCGTGATCATCATCCCCGGTGCTAGGCAAGTGAAACTTGCATCTCTTGATTTGGGCCATGTCTTTGGCCATTTCCTTGTTTTAGCGTAAAAGAGACTAGACGGTGAAAGGATAGCCGTCTAGACACCATTGACCTAGCTTGACAACGTAGCTTGGTCCGTCACCCTTATCATGCTTGTATGTCATGTTTAATTACAATTAACGGTACGCGAATATTGTTCATGTCATTTCATTTTGCCTGTCACGTTTAAATACAATTAACGGTAAGCGAATATCTGTTCATGACATTGCATACATCGATTGTTCATCGTGAATGTGTAGCTCACGCTACAAAACTGATAGTTCCTGGCTCGTGACCAGAAGCGAGCATAATGAGTTGCTAACCCCAACGCTCGATATTGAATTGTGAAATAAGAAACAAGCTCCCATGCGGGGCAACCCTGGCTCACTTGCTGGGCTCATGTACAGGGACCCTGGCTTGTTTACGTATGGGATGGGGTAAGGGTTAAGCGGCCATTCAACTGGGAGTCTGCCCGATCAGCAACTGCAGTTGTAAGGCGTAAACTCTGGGGTGGGGTAGTGTTTAGTGCCGATCGGTGTGAATGATGTACCATTCAGCTGAAGGGCGTAAACATCTACAAACAACAGTGAAACGTGAGTAGTGTTTAGTGCCGATCGGTGTGAATGATGTACCATTCAGCTGAAGGGCGTAAACATCTACAAAACAACGTGAAATGATTGAGATTGTTAGTAGCTTGGCTACTCTTGTCTTGTCCCGATAATTGTTCTCTTGTACTTATTGTCTCGCCATGTCTTGCTTGTGCACTCATGTTATAACTGCCATGTCATGCATACTATAACTGCTAGGTTGCTAGTTTACCTTCCTTTCAGTTTCCTTGCTCAAGTCTTTTCAGACTTCCTGACATGTGCCCCTTTCTCTTTGGGTGTCGCATGTTAGTTGCCGAGCCAGAGCTTGTTGCAGAGGACATTGTGTTTGCTGAGGAGGAGTCTTGTGGACACCGGTGACTTGTTGAGTTTCCCTTTATGTTTTAGGATTCCTGTTAGTTGTCGGTGCGTGGCACCCTTGTATGTATGTTATTCCTTGTTGGCCATGTTTAGGCCTTAGACTCTTTTTCCTTTAGCCTGGTGGCTTTTCTGCGATATTGTAATTTGTTTATGGGCATTTGAAGATTCAATAAAATGTCGTCTCATTTCCTTATTATCATTGTTGTTTCGTTTCGCTTTGCAAGGACTTGCCATAATAAGTGTTTTTTTACGCTTATCAGACGTGGAGCTTCACAGCTTCAAGTTTGTGCGGACCTTCTCACGTCTCGCCTCCACATTTTTGGGAAGCGGGGCGTGACAGGTTTTAGTGGTGGCCCATGCAGGTCCATTTGCAAATGCGAACTATCGGAACAACAATAATAATTATAGAATGTCCATTAAATAAATTAGAACATCCAAGTTATAAGCCAGGAGTCTAGGTTTTTAGCGTTCATATGTCTTAGGTGGCTAGTAGGCGTGTTAGAGCACCTGTCCCAGCTTGATAGGAAATCCATTAGGTCAGGACTATAGTGAGACTTAGTTAGAAGTTTGTGCTTGCTAGTTAGGGATCCTTGATTGTTAGTTAGACTCCATGCTAGTGATCGCTATGATAGTCTTAAGAGTTACCTTAGTGGTTTCTGCCTAGCCCTGACCATGATAGATTCCTAGGATTTCTTTAGCCGTTCTCTTGGGTTCATCGATTTCGGACCCAGCTGGACTCATTTCATCGCTGTCTAGCCCTAGAGAGTCTTAGCGCTTAGTTCCAAAATCCTTGGTTGGTTGACCGTAGGAGTTTCCGTAGATTTTCCTAAGTCATAACCTAGGCGTATTTATGTTTTGATCATCCGACCAAAATCCCTTGGCCTTTAGTTAACCCGATGATTAGAACCCCCCCTGATTCAATCTTTCCTGGTCACTACACTTTGGTGTTACTGACCGTAGATCTTCATCATGGTTTTCTTGCATTGTGATTTAGGTGCATGCCTTACACAACCACATTCATTGCCCTTGATTCACATGATCCCCTCCTTACTATTATCGTTGACCCTTCAAATCTTTCCCGTTGCAAATCTTGATTCTTCCAAAGTCGTTTTCAATTTTCCCTTATTAAAAGTTTCCACTTGATTTTAAACTTTGTTTCAAACCTTCTTTCAATATATTTCCATTACTTCCATTTGAGCTAAAAGTCATTCTTAGATTTGAAGACTTTTGGTCGTAATTTTAAATTACTATATGGTAACTATCCTTCTAACATATATCGTCCGCACTTGATTTTAAACTTTAGTACTATTTCGATAATTCGATATACCACCTTTTCTACTATTGCGAAATTCATTTTAGCTATTTACCGTACGTACTTTAAAATACTTCTTTCAAGATAAATAGAACTCCAATTAATTTATAAATATATACTAATTACAAGTTTGTCGTACCCGTACTTCAAGTCTTTTACCAACCTATTCTTTCGGCAAATCCTTGTTTCCCCTAAAAGTATTTTCGATGTTCCTCTTTCGCTAAGTTTGAATTTGCTCGCGAACTTTTAATGCATATATTAGGTTTCGTACTCTTTCGCGACTTAAAATTTATTTGTTCTTTTCTGAACATTGAAACTTTTGTCGAGATTTTTGATTATTGGTTTATAATATTCTTCAGCCTATATTTTCATATCAATATAAATGACTTGCCTCCTTTCATATACCAATTTTCTTCTGAACCGTACTTTTGTTTTTCCTAACCTGAATTATAAATTTCTTTTCTTACTTATGCCATTAAAACTTATTCGAATACCGCATCATGTTTGCTTCTTATATGCCTTTCAAGTCACATGGGACTTCAGCTTTCAGCGAGTCGATTTTATGCTCAACTTTTTCCATAGTTCAGGTTTTTGTAAAATTACTTTTCGAAACCCTTTCCTGATTTAGACCTCCAAAATTCGGTTTCAAAGTTTATTACCAATTTAATAATCCTATATATGTATATATTTTCCCCCCACTTACTTCCATACCACTAAGATGTTATTATCTTTCCATTCGCCATACATATTTCTAAAA
Organism: Scilla litardierei; assembly: GCA_030789695.1. Classification (NCBI taxonomy): domain Eukaryota; kingdom Viridiplantae; phylum Streptophyta; class Magnoliopsida; order Asparagales; family Asparagaceae; genus Scilla; species Scilla litardierei. The sequence goes on from CM061142.1 coordinate 105,145,452, forward strand.
ATGATTTCTAAAGTAGACCTTCAATTAATTTTTATATATCAGTACTACGACCGTTATGCTCCTCGTTTCCCCTATTTCAGATTTTTGTAAAAATCATTATTTCATAACCTTTTCTGATCTAGACCCTCCATAAATTTGATTTTAAAGTTTCACTACAAATTTTGATAATACTACTAATAGCTAGTGTTATCTTTCCGTTCACCATACATGCCTTTAGAATAATTTCTAACCTAAATGGAATTTCAATTATTTTTATATCAGCACCAGGCTCGTGGTGCTCGTATGTTAAGAGCTTTGTGTAAAGCAGTCTCTTTTTGGCAAATCCTGATTCCTCTAAAAGTAGTTTCAATATTGATTACTTTAAATTTTCCCTGGCTCAAGGATTTTGAAAGCATTCAATCTGAGTTTAAACTTTTTTCAATTAATTTCATTTCCAACTTTGCGAACGTTATTAAGTTACTACCGTGTGATATTTTCTAAACTACGACCTCAAAATTCGTGTGAATGATTCACTTTCTTTTAATGACCTTACGTGAGCCAATGAACCGTTTTCTCCTATTATGTATATTCGACTCAAACTTATTTCAAACAATTTGTTTTGTTGACCTCTAAATATTTTTATACGGAAAAGGACTCCAACTTTGAAGTATAACGATTTTCAAACTTTCCGTATTTTAGAATATGTTATTTACACTATTTTCCATGTGTCCTAATGGAGAATCATTACATCATTACACAACCATTTTCATGCTTTTCGATCCTTCTATTCGTTACGCTCTTGATTTCTTTCCTTTTGTCTAGCCAATAGAGCTTGTCGTCGTCGTGTCGACCTTAATATAGTTTGGTGGGCCCCATTAGTGTAATTTGATGTGTCGTCGTAGTGTATTTAATTTCATGGTGCATATAAAGTTGTTTGTGGTTGGTATTGGTGTGTCGTGTGTAGGTAGTTATGTATTAGCTACGTGAGTGTAAGTATGATATACATATGATAGGAGGATTATAATGTTTGATTGGTTTTACTTGTTTTTATGAGATGTCGTATGCGTGTATACCTTGAGGTATACCCGACTACTGCATATCTTAACTTATGTATGAAGTGAATGTGTATTGATGTACCAATTATAGGTGGATGGATATGGTATGAATATATACGATGCTTGGGTGTGACTATAGGTAAATACTTTTATTAGGGAGAGTATTGTAATTATAGGTGTGCTTATGTTTGTAATAATATCATGGTATATGAAGTGATTGAAATATGTGATATTACCTGGTTAGATATTAAGGGTGTTTGACATTTAGATATGTATGTGGTTATGTTGGTAGACGTGTATGCATTAGCTAGTATTGGCATATATATGGATGCTATGTTACGTATATGGAATTATTCCGCTATGATTTTGAGTCTCACTCAAGCTTGAGTGGGTACACTCTATGTACATTGGTGTATTGTATGTGGTTGGTGTATAGTGATGGATGATGTATGTATAATGTTTGGATTGTTTGTGCCTGGTTGTGTTACGCACACGACTGTGGGTGGCTATACCAATATATAGTTATGTGAGTTGGTCTTGTGGTGTAGTTATTCACTAAGGATTTGGTTGCGTAAATATATGTGCGCTAGCTAAACTAGGTGTGTGGATGTGCTAAGCATATAGTGGTGTGATTGGTGTATATATGAATGAAATATTAGCGTGTGTGGGTGTGCACCATGCACGGGTAAGTATGTGATAGTTATAGGAATTGGTGACTATGGTATGTGTGGTGTGACGTGATTATAGCTATAGGACTATATATGGAGTGATAATATGGTGAAATGTGTGCATGCATTTGAATGACTATAAATTGTGAAATTATAATGATTGTGAATGTATATTAGATATAGTGAACTTGTTTTAACAATCGTATGGTGTGAGTTCGCATGTTGATTGTTTGGCGCATACTAGGAGATATAGGGACTAGTGTACCCTTATTGTCTTGTCCATAGGTAGTTACCTATACGTGTAGATTCCGATGGTATTTTCTAGTGTGAAATTATTTTCAAATAAGTAAGAGACTTGGTTATTTTCATATAGTGTGTAATAAGTGTTTTATAGTTATATGGAATATACTTGCCTATATGAATGATTTGAATACGTGAATGGAGTTGTTTGATTATAATAAGTATAAGTGTACTATGTGCGTGAATATATATTTACTTCCGTGGTGTTAATAATTGACTACCTAGAGTATATATATAAGCACTTGAAATGAATGTACTTGGTTGAAATTTTGATGTGATATTGATTGAGGGTAGTTACTAGGGTGACTAGATATAGCTATAGTTAGAAAGTCCGAGGACGGACTTTATTCTAAGGTGGGTAGGATGTAACGACTTGTTTTCATGTAATTGGATTATCTATATTAAAATATATGCTTGGTGGATTTTCTCCTTGGATGTGTGGTTTTCGTCGCCATAGCTTTCACTTTCGATCGTTTCTTCGTGATTTTCTAGCTTCTTCCTTCGATCGTCGATTTCGGAGTAAGTCATTCGTGACGAGCTTCAAATCGCTCATATCTTAGAGTATAAATCGATCCTAGAAGCCATAGAAATCTTCCCGAAGCTTCGTGCTTCGAATCGACACTTTTCGTGCACTTTAGTTGGTTCAAGAAGGAGAACCAACCGACTAGATTTCAATCTAGTCGGTCGGCAATCCTTAATGGACCGACTAGTGGGCTTTGATTATAATTCAGAAGTTACTGTATCTGTTTAGTCGGTCTAAGTTCATCTTTCGACCGACTAGTTGTCAAACTAGTCGGTTAAGTTATGTACTCAGACCGACTAATTCTTCGTTCTTCTGAACAGTCGAGTACTGTTCACTCTTAGTCGGTCTAAGAACGTTCATCGACCGACTAGATGAGGAACTAGTCGGTCAGCATTTGTTCATCGACCGACTAAATCCAAATCCTATTTTCGTTCAGAAGTTACTGTTTACACTTAGTCGGTCTGCGTTGGTCGACCGACTGACTAGTTGCCAAACTAGTCGGTCAGTGGTTGCTCTTTGACCGACTAGTCTGTGTTAAAACCCTAATTTCTTGGCAGCCGCCAGCCCAACCTATTTATACACCTCCCAAACGTTTTCTTCTTCCTCCACTCGACCCAAAACCCTAGTTTCTCCTCCATTGAGCCCCCATCTTCCTCCAAGCCTTATTCCTTCATTCCAAGCCCAAGATCCATCATCTAAACCCTCCATCAACTCATTCCACCTCTCATCTTCCCCAAAATCTCATCAAATCCCCAAAATCCCCCAAAAACCATAGTTCTCCAAACTTCTCCATCCTTTTCAGATCTGATCCATAGGTTCTCCGGAGTGTTTCTTCCGCCACCTCTCGGTAAGAAATCGATCTCTCGATGTTTTCATAACCTATTTGTATTTTTATGAAACCCTAATGAATGAATGTTGTTTTGATGGTTGTCTCCCCATAACAGCGATTTCCCCGTAGATTAGCATCCGCGAGACGAACCTTCGTGATCATCATCCCCGGTGCTAGGCAAGTGAAACTTGCATCTCTTGATTTGGGCCATGTCTTAGGCCATTTCCTTGTTTTAGCGTAAAAGAGACTAGACGGTGAAAGGATAGCCGTTTAGACGCCATTGACCTAGCTTGACAACGAAGCTTGGTCTGTCACCCTTATCATGCTTGTATGTCATGTTTAATTACAATTAACGGTACGCGAATATTGTTCATGTCATTGCATTTTGCCTGTTACGTTTAAATACAATTAACGGTACATGAATATCTGTTCATGACATTGCATACATCGATTGTTCATCGTGAATGTGTAGCTCACGCTACAAAACTGATAGTTCCTGGCTCATGACCAGAAGCGAGCATAATGAGTTGCTAACCCCAACGCTCGATATTGAATTGTGAACTAAGAAACAAGCTCCCGTGCGGGGCAACCCTGGCTCACTTGCTGGGCTCATGTACAGGGACCCTGGCTTGTTTACGTGTGGGATGGGGTAAGGGTTAAGCGGCCATTCAACTGGGAGTCTGCCCGATCAGCAACTGCAGTTGTAAGGCGTAAACTCTGCAGTGGGGTAGTGTTTAGTGCCGATCGGTGTGAATGATGTACCATTCAGCTGAAGGGCGTAAACATCTACAAACAACAGTGAAACGTGAGTAGTGTTTAGTGCCGATCGGTGTGAATGATGTACCATTCAGCTGAAGGGCGTAAACATCTACAAAACAACGTGAAATGATTGAGATTGTTAGTAGCTTGGCTACTCTTGTCTTGTCCCGATAATTGTTCTCTTGTACTTATTGTCTCGCCATGTCTTGCTTGTGCACTCATGTTATAACTGCCATGTCATGCATACTATAACTGCTAGGTTGCTAGTTTACCTTCCTTTCAGTTTCCTTGCTCAAGTCTTTTCAGACTTCCTGACATGTGCCCGTTTCTCTTTGGGTGTCGCATGTTAGTTGCCGAGCCAGAGCTTGTTGCAGAGGATGTTGTGTTTGCTGAGGAGGAGTCTTGTGGACACCGGTGACTTGTTGAGTTTCCCTTTATGTTTTAGGATTCCTGTTAGTTGTCGGTGCGTGGCACCCTTGTATGTATGTTATTCCTTGTTGGCCATGTTTAGGCCTTAGACTCTTTTTCCTTTAGCTTGGTGGCTTTTCTGCGATATTGTAATTTGTTTATGGGCATTTGGAGATTCAATAAAATGTCGTCTCATTTCCTTATTATCATTGTTGTTTCGTTTCGCTTTGCAAGGACTTGCCATAATAAGTGTTTTTTTACGCTTATCAGACTTGGAGCTTCACAGCTTCAAGTTTGTGCGGACCTTCTCACGTCTCGCCTCCACATTTTTGGGAAGCGGGGCGTGACAGACCGTCTGTCCCTTGCTATGTGGTCAGTGGCACCTGAATCAATTATCCAAAATGGATTAGATTCCACAAGAAATATTGAACTAGAAACACATATGTAACTAGTATAATTACAAGTTACCTCGTCACCTCCACTCGTACATGAACAAGCATAGTGACCGAGCTTGTTGCACTTGAAGCACTTGATCCTCTTCAAGTCTTTCTTCTTGTGCCATTTCTTGTGCCCACCCTAATGTTTGGGTTTCTTGGTAGACTCAGGTTGCTTATTACGTTCATTATTAGACTTCGAACGATCTTTCCGTTTCTTTCCCCCGTGTGAGGAACTAGCAACCATGTGCACTTCTGCACTTGGCTTGGCAGCCGCAAGCCGCTCTTCCTCTAATTCGAGGTGCTTGGAAACATCGCTGAAGGTCTTGATGCTCTCATTGTGAGTGAGGTGCATCTTCATTTGGTCCCACCCATTTGGTAGGGAACGTATGACTGCTTGGATTTGTTGCTCATCTGTGAGCACATGACCTGCATCCTTTAACTCTGAGATTAGATTTCCCATATGTCGCAGATGTTTTCCCATGGAATGATCTGGACGTTTCTTGTATGAATCAAATCTTATAGTTAAGGCGCAAAGTTTGGACACCGATGTGCCACCAAACTTCTCCTCTAGCTTGGACCATATGTCCATGGCTAGGTCATGCTCTCGGAAGATGCGCATTATGTCATCGGCCATACTGCTCAATAACGTAATGTGAGCTATCTTATTCTTTCGAGACCAAGCATCAAAAGCTTCCTTGTCTCGTCTGTGTTGGGCCATAGTGCCCAACTCGGGTTCAATCATTACGTTTTTTTAGAGTTTCGAGCACTTCTTGCTCCTCTAGAACGTATTGTATCTTGATGGACCAAAGTTTGTAATTATCGTCGTTGAGTTTTTCACCTCTGTTTAACTCAGCGACGATATTCTTTGAAGCGGAAGACATTTTGCTTTTAAAATGCTGCAAAAGACACAAAACCGAAGGTTTGATCAAAAACATTGCATTAAAAATTCTTAAAATATAATTCCTACTTGAAATGATAATAGAATATCCCATTTGGATATTTCTAATTTCAACTCCCACTTGGAATGATATTTATAATTTGATGAGTTACTTTCGAAAATATTGAAGATGTTACCCTAGAATCGGAAAGGTCAATACGTTTCCAATCACCATCTAGAGTAACTTTCAGTATTTCCCCATCACATTATCAAATAAAAGTACTCTTATAGTACTTTGTAGCGGAAAAGTGTTTTTGAAAACGTATTTTTTCAAAACGTATGAAAACGTATTTTTCAAAGATGTATATTTCAACCTAGTACCCTTATGATACTAGCGAAATATTCGGCAATTCCTGGCCATTTGCCGGGATGAGCCGTAGCCGTGCCAAGGTCGGATCCCCCCTTTGGGGATTTTTTTTTCTGCAAGTCAACGTCGCCGGCTCCCATATGGATCCATGCGCTCCCCTTCTGCAGGGGAATTTGCCGCAGAGTACTGCCGTCGGACCCGTAAGGGTTGTTCATGCAAGCCACCGCCATGCAAGTTACCCCCTTTCAGTCACGTAATCCCCCCCATCAAAAAATTGGGTCAACCGGGGCTCGGCAATGGCCGAGGCCGGCCAATGCCGGCCAAAAGTTACTCACTGGTCGGCCAGGGCCTCTGCCCTGGCCGGCCAGGGGCCCTGGCCCCCCCCGGCCAGGGCCTCTGCCCTGGCCGATGCCGGCCAGGGCCTCTGCCCTGGCCGATGCCGGCCAGGGCTGGCCAATGCCGGCCAGGGCTGGCCAATGCCTGGCCCTGGTCCCTGCCAGGGCCGGCCACTGGCTCTGTCCGAGACCGGCCAGGGCCACCTGGCCCTGGCCTGGCCCCGGCCAGTGCCCCCTGGCCCTGGTCGTGGCCGGCCAGGGCCGGCCTGGCCATGGCCTAGCCATGGCCCTTTGGCCATGGCCGGCCATGGCCCATATGGCCATAGCCGGCCACCCCCTAGCATGGGGTTTGCCGCACACCCCCACCGGAGGGGTTGCCGTGGAAGTTATTGGCCGTAGCCAACCACCTCCGCATGGGTAGGGGGATGCATTACCTCCATAGCCCATTTGGCCATGGTGATCATGCACCAAAAGTCATCTTCTCCGATGGAAATAACCACCATCTTCTTCTCCGATGACACACCCGTTCGTCGAGAAAGTAGTTATTCTCTAATGGCCGTGTGCCAAAATGAAAAATAACATACTTTAAAAAATCGTAAACTACGCGCTCCACACGAAGAGAGCGCCCATTCCCATTTGAATGGAGACTCAGCATCCATGAAAAGAGCGAGTTTGGCGATATGAACGGTCGGTTCTTTCCGTCACGGAGAGTTCCTGCCATATCCGTAATGATAGGAGACCCTAACGTGAAAAGAACAACCGCTGCATTCTCTCCGTCACGAAGCGTTCCTACCATATCCATAATGGTAGGATACCCATTCGTGAAAAAGACAACGCCTCGTTCATCGGTTCGACGGGGCGGCGGTTTGACCGGGGTGAACCCGTATGGCTTTGATACCAATGAATGATCCTGTAAAAACAACGTTAGGATCGAATAACATTGACTTACGCTTGCGTACGCGGCACCGTAATCTCGGAACTTCGCCCTCGGATTCGCCACAACGGTCGGTACTTCGTCACGGAGGATCGAAGCAGAGTTTCACCGCCTAAATCTCTATTTAGAAGAGGATTTTAATGGAAGGGAGAAGAAGAACATAAGATGCCTTATGCAAACTTATGGCATGGAAAGTGTAGTATGAATGCCTTACCCTTGGGTCCTATTTATAGGCTTTAGGGGTGGTTATTGTAGGAAATAACCAATTATAAGCTTATTAGCCTATATTAGCACATTCATTTATCCTCTTCTTCATTCACTTATCAAGTGCCTTTATGCACTTATAAAGTGACTTTTTCCACTTATCGAGTGGTCCTTTTCACACGAGAAAAGGTTCCCTTCGTGCACGCTTTCGTGCACGCGACATCTGAGGTCCGTATACCCTCATACATCCCCTCATGGGTGTATTCATGTCGTCCATATCCAACATGCAACTATAGCATGACCATGTTGAGACAAGCAATTTGACAATCTAACATCCATGTGAAATAGCAACTATGCATGCTCACAAAAGATCGGAGCTTGGCAACATTGAGCAAATATTTAAGAGATTCACTTAAAAATGCAAGCTTGAGCCATTTATATGCGAATGCAACATTTTAAAATTTCTTAATCGTGTCTCCATTAAAATGTGACAATCATGAAAGCCAAACGTGAAGATTAAGTATGAATCCACATTAAGGAAGGATGCTCTAGTGGAAGCCCTAAGGATACGTATTAACCCTAGGAGCTTTAATGGAGGTGCTTAAGGTCTAAATTAGCAACTAGAATTTTTGATAAGAAGAATTAGGGTTTACATCAAGGATATGCCCTTTTTGTTGTAAAAACATTTGGGACCTACACAAAGATGGTGAGCTTTACTACTAAAGAGATTCTTAACTACAAATTAAGTGAACTATCACACAACATTAAGGGAATTGCATTTAACTATATGGGTTGATATAATAGAACAATAAGGCTAGCATGCGTTAAAATCACAATTTAGCAAAATTAAGATTTGCCTACAACATTGAAAGTGTTGATATAGCATACATCAATGAATTTGCATGTCAACTACAATGCTAGCATGGTAGGAATAGCCTACTACAATAGAATTGTATTTAAACAATAAGGCTAGCATACAACATGAATTAACTCGGCTTCATTTTCCATGAAACATGAACCCGTTTCCATGTAACTAGAATTCATATACAACATGAGCCGAACTTCATGCAATATGGTCCATTTTCTTTAAAACATCATTGTGGGATTGATGATTTGCATATAACATAACCAAATCTCCATGCAACATGAAGTTCTCATTAAGAACCATACAACATTGTACCCTCATAGGGTTCCATTGCCAACCACCACAACACCAATCTACATTAACATTAGCCATTCCCCTTACAACATATAAATAAGCTTGAGTCCTTATTCTTCTTCAACAATGCAACATTAAACGGCTACTAACCTTAACTTAAAGACAAACAAGAAACTAACAACATTTCATTCTCATATTAAGGATGCCATATTTGATGCAAGCCCGTGTCTACCTTAAAAAAACTACTAGGTTTAACCCAAATCACACAAAATGCAACTAAATTTAACTTATAGCTTTCAAGATTATAAAATTACACCAAAGCTTCCTACCGACAATTTACCTAATGGCTAAATTCCATGGAGATATATCAAAATCAAGGCTCAAGTGGCTTTCCTAACACGCAGCTTATAGGTCAACCATCCGCAATCGTATATACTTTATAATATCAACATTCCGACACATAGTCATACAAGTCTCTAGAATAGTAGCTATAGCTATAGCTGCAACTGCACACACGAATATATTACAGAGATATACTCAACCATAAATATTGGTTATATAGGTACATATATCAGTAACAGATAAGCATACATGCATACATACATGCATCTGCACAAAGCCATCCATACGTATACTTACGCTCAACCAACCATCCAAGTCTACACTCCTCACCCGCCTCAAATCTGTGTAGAAGCGTAGTACGCATACTTACAAGTACATACAAGCACACCTAGACATGATAACCTCATATAAACATACATGCATCTCGCTATATAGATATAGACATACGACCATGTATGTCTCCTAGTATGTATCCGGACACACACGTACACGCCATCACATAAAGTCTCATACAACAATACCAACACATACATATATTCACATATCCAACTCCGGTGTAAGCATACCCACTTGCAACCAGACAGGCAACCATACACATCTTCCATATATATATATCAAACACACAATTCTAATACACTAAGGGCATGCACACTCATACTTGAGTGGAACACAACGATCCATACATGGATCTGCACAATCAGCAAGCACATACATACCACATATTACGAGCACTAACAGCATGCCATATCTATTCATCGCCTAGAGCCCGCTCAACTATATAGTTCTATGATACATCTTACTCATAGGGCACCATATATTAACACACATTCACATGCACCTCTATACTCAGACATACAATAATGTATGTCTCCTAGCATCCATCCAACATTCACAGATGCATCAGCACACAAGGTCTCCAACATCAGCATCAATGCACACAGATAACCATACAAAAAGGCATTCATCCATACACAGGTGTAAGCGTACCAGATTACAGCCATATATGTATTATACACTCATCACATATATCAACTCATGAGACTAATACCCTTAAGGCATATCCACATATTCATGGGTGGAACTCATGGATCCACACATGCATCTGCACACTCTACATGTGCATATATCACATTTAGTCTATAGCCACCACACAATACATCTATACACTACTAGTACCTCAATCAAGTGTATAACTCAATTTCACACACTACTCATAAGTCAACCACATTTTAACATATATACTTTAAATACAATCACAAAGCCGTATAAGCATGCTCACATATATCATAGTCATATGCACATGAGTATATCATCTCAATATACTCGACAAGCCATATTCAACACTGATAGAATTACAGATATATATGTACACATCACACATAAATCCGTACATACATTCTTACTCAATCAACACTCTAATGTCTACCCTCAGGGCTCTATACCTCAAGCTTCTGATATCCTGGTCTTATCCTAAGGCTGGACTCTACCCACCTTAGAACTCAACTACCCACAAACACACGAATACTACTCGTACTATTCCGTACACAACAGCAGTGCGATGACCTGCATGGGCCACCAAATGTAACGCCCTGCTCCCCAGGATACCCGGGGAGTACGAATCCGTCCCAAGTTCTCCCAGAGCAGCGAGTGTTACGAAAGAAAAAAAGAGAGCATAAAAAATAAACTGGCAGGCCACTTCTCGCCGCTGGGAATAGTACATGTAGTATTTAACGAACAGCCAATCAATCACAGAACAAGACCAAGCCACAGAGAAATACTAAAACAAACAAACACTGGACAACTTCATATACATCTCAAGCATTCCAATGCATCAATTCATATAGTACAAACATCTCTCACCCCAAAAGAGAACCCAAAGTACACACAACTCTCTCCTCTCCCCACACCACCCCACGCTCTAGTCTCAACCAGAGATCTCCACCGCTCTATCTGCTTCCCACACCAGGAACCACACCTGAAAAGTCAAAGGGACACGTCAACGCGTGACCCAGTAGGAATTCCATACTCCAACCTAAATGCAACACACTCACTAAACCCACTACTAATTGCACAGTGTTACAAGTGAAAGTGCTACAACTGAACATAATATACATAACAACAGAAAACAACAAAAGTACCTCACGAAGGGAAAGAGAGCAGAACTACAGCAAAGGGGTATAAGGGGAGGGGTGACGATAGTAACAGTAACCAACAACAGGTGCTACAAGGTAGAAAAAAGGGTCAGTCAACCAATCTCATACAATGTTAGCTTTTGGAACCCTAATATCGAATATGACATATGGGACTGGACCTCTCCCAACTGTATGGGAGAGCAAAGAGGACTCCCCGCCGCGCTAGCCCGTCAGGAGTGCAAGTGTACCCACCACACACAAACCACAAGACACCACAACCAGTCCATCCCATAGGCCTACCCGATACTTCGGAATTCCCCAACCCATATCACCCTCCTTTAGGAGGACTGAAACACTTATCACTCTCACATGTTCATGGAACATTTTACTTTCCATTTCCACATATAAAACCAACCATTTCCGCACCATAGGAAACTCATAACCACACGTGAATGGAACAATTAACACATCATTCGCAACACGACCAAATAGTATAATAGGCCCAAGGCCGAAATACAAAGGTAAGAGAAAATGCCACCAAATGAACCCCAAAGAATAAGTAAGTATGTGGAACATCAACACTTATCCTGCTACTAACCATAAGGGGGGTTCTCTACATTTCCCACATTCCGTGAAAAATTATCACCATTCAAGCACACATTCCCACGACTATGCTAAAAAGGAGTAGCTTCATGCATGCTTCTTTACTAGGAGGGCAACTATAGCATGACCATGTTGAGACAAGCAATTTGACAATCTAACATCCATGTGAAATAGCAACTAATGCATGCTCACAAAAGATAGGAGCTTGGCAACATTGAGCAAATATTTAAGAGATTCACTTAAAAATGCAAGCTTGAGCCATTTATATGCGAATGCAACATTTTAAAATTTCTTAATCGTGTCTCCATTAAAATGTGACAATCATGAAAGCCAAACGTGAAGATTAAGTATGAATCCACATTAAGGAAGGATGCTCTAGTGGAAGCCCTAAGGATACGTATTAACCCTATGAGCTTTAATGGAGGTGCTTAAGGTCTAAATTAGCAACGCGAATTTTTGATAAGAAGAATTAGGGTTTACATCAAGGATAGGCCCTTTTTGTTGTAAAAACATTTGGGACCTACACAAAGATGGTGAGCTTTACTACTAAGGAGATTCTTAACTACAAATTAAGTGAACTATCACATAACATTAAGGGAATTGCATTTAACTATATGGGTTGATATAATAGAACAATAAGGCTAGCATGCGTTAAAATCACAATTTAGCAAAATTAAGATTTGCCTACAACATTGAAAGTGTTGATATAGCATACATCAATGAATTTGCATGTCAACTACAATGCTAGCATGGTAGGAATAGCCTACTACAATAGAATTGCATTTAAACAATAAGGCTAGCATACAACATGAATTAAATCGGCTTCATTTTCCATGAAACACGAACCCGTTTCCATGTAACTAGAATTCATATGCAACATGAGCCGAACTTCATGCAATATGGTCCATTTTCTTTAAAACATCATTGTGGGATTGATGATTTGCATACAACATAACCAAATCTCTATGCAACATGAAGTTCTGATTAAGAACCATACAACATTGTACCCTCATAGGGTTCCATTTCCAACCACCACAACACCAATCTACATTTACATTAGCCATTCCCTTTACAACATATAATTAAGCTTGAGTCCTTATTCTTCTTCAACAATGCAACATTAAACGGCTACTAACCTTAACTTAAAGACAAACAAGAAACTAACAACATTTCATTCTCATATTAAGGATGCCATATTTGATGCAAGCCCGTGCCCACATTAAAAAAACTACTAGCTTTAACCCAAATCACACAAAATGCAACTAACTTTAACTTATAGCTTTCAATCTTATAAAATTACACCAAAGCTTCTTACCGACAATTTACCTAATGGCTAAATTCCATGGAGATATATCAAAATCAAGGCTCAAACTTTAGTTAAAAAACATGAAAGATCCCACCTTTGGCTAAATTATATCATGTGACTTACTAAAGTTGCTACCTTTAGATTTATACTTAATTAAAGATGGCAACTTGCCTACAAATTTATAGATACAATTATTCCAACAACCCCAAATTAATAGAATTTTCACAAGAATAGGTTCCTACAAGCATCCATTATAAGAGACTTGAATCAATTTGCAAACTTTGATAATTTCACTTAAGGAATTTGAATGCACAAATAAAATTCTACTTAATTACCCATCAAGCATTAACACACTAAAAGAGTGGAATCCCTACCTCTTGGAGAATCAAGCCCTCCCCTAATCTCCTTGAAACCCCATCTTTGATCTCCATCTTCAAGCTCAACCCAAATCTCCTCTTTCAATTCTCTTTCTTTCTTCCCTTCTTTTTTTTCTTTTCATTCATTTTTTTGGCCTAGAACAATTTCGGCCAGCATGGCCTGGGGACAACGGCAGCCAAGGGGGGGGGGGAATTCGGTTAGCTTGATTGGGGAAGAGATGGGGAAAAAGAAACATAGAAGAAATTAAGTGAAGGAAGTAGATTGCTCTTCCTTTTCCCCCTTTTTTCTTTCATTTGCTCTGACCTGGGAGATTTCGGCCTACAAGCTTGGCTTGGAGAATTCGGCAGGTGGGGAGAAAAGGGAGATCGGCCTAGATTAGGGGAAAAAAATTAAATGAAATTGAATTAAAAGAAGTTTGTAGAAGAAGGGGAATTAAATACATGGGACCCATATTCACAAGTTTGACATTCCCCTTAAACATACCCATCTTCTCATCTCTAATAATCCTAGGCCATTAATCAAAGCCCAACACAATAATTAAGTAAGCCCAACCCTCAAAGCCCAACGCCTAGCTCTAGCTACTAAACTTACTAGAGGCTCAACGATAATAACAATAACAACATCCAACAATAATAATACTAAAACTAATAATAATAACACTTATAATACCAACCGCAATGCCATTCCCTTGTACACCCAAATCATATCATCTTCAACCATTTAGCCATTCATGTAGGAGATTACTATGTACACAACGACAATTACTATACACACACGTATAGAGTACTAGGGCCATTACACATCCAATCTCCTTCAATTATGAGATTCTATTTGATTCTAATTGCTCTCATCCTCTCCTATATAAACTCATATTCGAAGGAGAGAAAGGAGAAGAGAACAACCAAAGAAAATTTCGGCCATACATGTCAAGGTGTGCAACATATCAATTGCTCCTCCTCCTTGCACAACCTTGCAAAAGCTTTTCCCTTCCTCCTTGTGCAAAACCCTTGCAAGCAAAGCTCCATTACCAAAATCCGTGCCCAAAGCTTCAAAGCCATCTTCCCATCTCCAAGTCACAACCATCTCCATTGCAAGCATCAAAGCTAAGTTTTTTAGAGAGGAGAGTCGGCCACCACACAACCCTAGCAATCAATATTGCCGCATGTACAAAGAAGAAGCCAACTCTCCATTGCCATCTCTAATTGCGCAAGGCCAAGCCCATCTTCTTCAACAATTACGCAACACCCTTAGAGAGCTTCTCATTGCTGCAAGCTATCAATGAAGGATTAATCTTCATCACCCATTGCCAAGGCCACGACTTGAAGAGGAGGGTCATCCACCATTGCCGCAAACCAAGAGATCCATCTCACCCCTTGGCCACAAGTTTCAAGGGTCTTCATCACCTTGGCCGCAACATCCCAAAGAGAGCTCATCATCCCTATATTGCGCAACACACTAAAGGAGTCCTCTACATTGCGCAACATAGCAAAAGATCCTCTATCTCCATTGCAAAGCTTCAAGACCACTAAGGTCGCAAGTTACATCCGAGGAGAGACGTGAAGTTGGGGACTATATCTTGTCAGACTTGATCTGACCTGAGCAGATTGACAGAGACTACGACGCCTACACAAACTGACCTTTCCTAAACTCTTTATCATTATTTATTTGTGTATTGGTGTATAGATCTTTGTAGGGGAAACTTTACCATACTTGTGACGTTTTGGGGTCTTGTCTAGTTGGGGCTAGATAAGAGGGACTTGACTAGTTGGGGCTAGTCAATAGAAAGCTTATACTAGGATTAGTTTTGTTTAGCACTTTGGGAGTGCGGTATGGAGATCCTGGTAAGCGTAGAGGAGATGCTCTAGCTTTTTATGGTTGTACATGTAACATTATTAATCTAGTAGCTGCTTTTGGGGCTGGAGTAGGTCGTGTGGACGATCGAACTAGGGTAAATCTGCTCATGCATATCTGCGATTGTTTTTATTCGTCCTACTTATTACTATCTGTGCTGAATAACTGCATGTGACTGCTTGTGTGTTCGCAAGAATTTTTATTAGCTTATTCAAACCCCCTAGGCTTAGATCCAGATCCATCAATAGGGCGACGGTCAAGTTGCTAACTTCCATTTTATGTGTGTTGGAAGTATTTGTTGAGTGGATCTATTCACTCCGTATCATTTGTGACCATAAACTATCCCAATCCCACAGGTCAAGTCAAGTGCCAGGTCAAAAGTATGTGTTCCATCAATCGATAATCCATGCTTAACCTTATAGTTCCATCAGTCATTCAATCATTTCTTATGGTTGCATCATAACAAAGCATCTATCTATTCCACAATGTCTCATGATATTTTGCAATAGTTCAATATATTTTTCATGGCGAGTAATAAGTCGCTAACTCATAATATAACATTTTTACGGTTATTGAATCAGTCAGTTATAATATAAAACGAATTCAAAATAGCTAAAATGAAGCACATGAGTTTATCTAGGCATGAAATAATTTTCTAAGCTTAACATGAATTTTTCATAATTTTTTAAACAATTATAAGCATTTTTCTCAATTTAAATAGACAAAAACTAATTTTTATATTATAAAAATGATTTTCTGACTATGTCCAACGATTTGTTCAGAACAAACTACACGTCGGAATTTTTAAAACAATATGTCAAATTAATTGTCTCAACTAGTCATACAACATATATTTTTGGTGTACGTCAGTGTAGGTGAAAAATCGATGGGACTAATTTTTAAGCGACAACAACATAATTAGCATTTAACTTCAAATTAATTATTACGAGAGAAATACTTGATCGCAACCGGCGCCAATGCGTTCGTTGCGACGGTTGGATTTTTTGGTACTTTCCAATAATTTTTCCGACCAATATATTTCTATTTTCTAATTTTTTTATATTAAAACCTTTTCCTCTTTCTCTCTCTCTCCCCCCCCAACTCTTCTCTCTCTACATGAGCAGCTCGAGCTGGGCTGGGTTCTCTTCGACAGAACGTCGGTCGGCAGGGGACTAGCGGCCGGCAGAGGGCGGCGATCGGCACGTGGGGCAGCGGCGGTCCGGAGGAGGCCGCAAGGCAGTCCGGCTAGCGGCTAGCGGCAGTAAACGGCGGGGAGAAGTGCGATTGCTGGGTTTCGGTGCATTTTTCGATGAGCTCGACGTCAGAGCAGGGCGGTCGGGGTGTTGGGGTGTCACCGAGGAGAGAGAAGGCCGCGATGGAGGTGATCGCACCGACAGAGGAGGAGGTAGTGGTGGTGATGGGGAGTGGTGGTCGGCCTCGTCGGAGGAGGAGGAAGAAGAACGTGCAAAGGGGAGGTGTTCTTCTGGTTGTGAGAAGAGAGGGTGGGGGGTATTTTATAAGGGTAGGAAATTGTATAAGTGTATGAAATATATAATATAAGATATTAAAATTAATAAATAGGGTTGTTGAGATCCGAAAACTTCGGATCTCTAACGAGGGTGGGGTTAGGGAGTAATGAAGTAAGGGTTAGGATTAGTAAATTAGTAATTAGGTTAAAATTGTAATTAGTAATTAGGGGTACAAAAATACTATTTTGCCCCTAAAACTAAACGTCTTCGAAAAATTCCAGAAACGGTACCACGGGTTCGTATCGTCGCAAGGATCATGAAAATAAATTCTATTTTATATTTTGAGCTACGAAAATACAAGTTTTGTGGTTAAACTCAGCTATCGATCGCAGTTTACGGGTTCTAGGTCGATTTGACCTCAGAATAATATGTAACAATTACACATGGTAATTAACGATATAGAATCTTGTTATGAAAGTTTAAAACTGTTTTGATAACATTTACATAAAAAATAATTAGTAAAAATTTTTCAATGATATTTATAAATAAAAATATTTAAAAATCATTTAAACTATTTATAACCGGTTTGATGATACAGAAAATTATAGAAATATATTATATAATTTTTGTGAAACTATTTTTGATAATATATATCTAAAAATCATATGCTTATAAACTGTTTTAAATCCTTCAAATTTATTTGAAATCATTTGAAATTATTTTAATAGTAAAAATACGAAAATGCGCTTAGTGATGGATTTCGGCCGTTACATCTTCATTGATGAGGTGACGTTGATTGGGGTCACCATTAATGATGAAAATGGTCATTATGAATGCATGCCATGATTTGCTGGATTAATGGCCATGAAGGCGATGATTGCTGGATTAATGGCCATGAAGGCGATGATTGCTGGATTAATGGCCATAAAGGCATGCCATGATTGCTAGATTAATGGCCATGAAGGTCATGATTGCTGGATTAATGGCCATGAAGGCATGCCATGATTGCAAGATTAATGGCCATGAAGGCATGCCATAATTGCAGGATTAATGGCCATGATGGCAAGCCATAATTGTTGTAACAATGGTCACCATATCCTGAGTTCAACCGCTACAAAGGTTGAGGTCGAGTGACATGGTATGCACGAGAGAGAAGTGACCCCCGTCGTATAATTAGGTTGGCTTGCAAAATCGGCTGGGACAATAATATGTCGGTCTGATGAGAAGTAGGACGGCCCGCGGAGGGAGTGGCCTACGGCCTTACGACGGACTGAGTGTTTGATCGACGACGAGGGGAGTGGCCCCTCGACTAACTGTGGATGAGGAGTATGTTGGCCCGTGGGACGAGTGGCCCCCCGCTTTACGACGGACTTGTTTGATCGGCAGCGAGGGGAGTAGCCCCTCGACTAATGACTGAAGAGGAGTATGTCGTCGCGGGGAGTTGCCCCCAAGCCTTACGGCAGACTTGTTTGATTGGCTGCGAGTAGAGTGGCCCTCCAATAACGACAGATGAGGAATAGGTTGGCCCGCGAGGAGAGTTGCCCCCACCTTACAGCGAACATAGAGTTTGATCAGTGGCAAGGAGAGTGGCCCATCGAATAACATTCGATGAGAAGTAGGTCGGCCCGCAGGAGGAGTGGCCCCTCAACTTACAACAGACTTGTTTAATCGGCGGCGAGGTGAGTGGCCCCTTAATTAACGGTCGATGAGGAGTAGGTCGGCCCATGGGGGGAGTGGCCCCCTGTTTGATCTGGATCTAAGCCTGAGGGGGTCAATAGGCTAAAAAAATTCTTCGAGAACATAGGCAATTATCAGCGCAATCAATCACACACAGAGTAAATAAGTGCAAGTAAAAGCAATAGCAAAGTGCACAGCAGATTTACCCTGGTTCGGTCGCCCCAACGACCTACTCCAACCACAAAGCAATTACTAGCATTAATATATTACTGTGTACAACTACAATGAACTACGAGCCCCAACTCAACTCTCACCTAGTTCGTACCGCACTCTCCAAAGTGCTAAACACTATCAATCTAGTAAATGATCTCTCTTGACAAGCCCCAACTCGTCAAGACCCTCTTGTCTAGCCCCAACTAGACAAGACCCCAAAAGAATGAATAAAGTAACCTACAAAGATCAACACACCAATACACGAATATAAATAAGTATGGAGTTCAGAAAATCTCAGTTTGTGTAGATGTCGTTGTCTCTGTTGTTCAGCGCAGGTCAGATCTCGTCTGACAAGATATAGTCTCCAATCTGAAGTCGTGGCACCACGAAGATGTTGCGGCCTCCTTTTTTGGCCTTGAAGCGTGCGACAATGGATGAAGAGACTGTAACGACCGGTATTTTGATAATACATTTTATTTGTATCACATCCCTGGTTGTACTTTTTCTGTACCCGTATTTAATGCGTATACGTATTACGTAATCGTACTACGTACACGTATTAGCTACGCGCCTAAAGTACGTATTAGCTTTTATTCTTTTAAAATTTATCATTATATTTTCATTAAATATTCAACTCAAAGTTTCAAATTTCAAACTCGTATTTACTTTCAAATTGGATAGGAAACTTTTACTCATTATAAATCATCCGTCTAATTGCAATTTAACTCCTTGTCCTTTCCATTTACTCTTAAGTTTAAATCTGTCTTAATTGGTCAAATCTTTCCTCTTATACTCTCAAAAACCCTACCCTCTACCCCATCAGCCGCACCCCCCAACTATTATAACCCAAAACAAAAGAGGGGACCAAACATACCCATGTGCTCACGTGTTCAAAACTCTACACCCTATATTAAAAACTCACACAACAAACATAACATGCAACCCAACCTCATATTATATATATAAGCCTATAGAATTCCCAGGCCCATGTGCTGTCTTGTAACCTCAAGAGCCTACAAATAATAACCCTAAACAACCTAGCATGTACTAATATCCAAGAGTCCTTCTCAGGGTTCATGTGCGAACCAATGCTAGGGCCTACAAATTAGAACCCTTCCACTTACGTGATACCCTTTTTTCGGTTCTTCGGAAAGCTGGTAAGACGTGCGCGCGGGGGAGCCACTCACCCGGGATCGAACCCGGGTGGCCTCGCAAGCAAGCGAGGGCTTGTGTCGCTGGAGCAACGCTCCGTTAGCACTTACGTGATACCCTTGAGCCTACAAATAGAAAACCTAAAACAAAAACCCTACCCTCTCCCTCTACTCACAGCCTCCCCTTGAACTCAACCCGTGGCCTTCATCTTCTCAAAACCGCACAAACCCTAAAGCTTCCCCCTACAACAAAACACCCCAACCCCGAATCTGTGGCAACTTCCCTCCTCCCTTTCGAGCTCACGCCTAGCCCTCTACCTTTGTCGGTGGCCAAGAGCCCTTCCGACGCCGGCATCCTCTACCCGAGCCCTTAAAACACCCCCTGGCCTTTATCTTCCCCTCGCACAGCCACGCCAAGCCACCTACTCCGGCCATCTTCCATTCCCTCCTCCACACGCAAACACTCTCCCCTCTGGCTGCCACACAACCCTCTCAAGGCCTCTCTCCTCCACGCCAAACGACTTCTCAGCCTATCCTCCACGCATGCAAACTCCCCCAGGCCGTCAGCGATCATCCCTCATGGCCTGCTCTCTCTCCCGGCGGCCAACAACCCCCCTGCTGATCAAACACCCTCCAGCCCACTCTCCGAGCCGTCGGTAACTATCCAGGTCCGCGTCGTCGCACCCGCTGGTCGCGGCTCTTGTCGACGACCCGATCCCGACGAGCAACATCCACCGTAACCCAGCGAGCCACCCCGATGCACCTTAGCCCCTGCGGCGAGGATCCTCGACGTAAACAACTCGCTGCGCCGTCATCACCGCTGTCCGCGCCACGCTTCGCTGCATTTTCGATCCTCCTCTGCGTCCCCAGTTAGTGACCCTGTCATTAACTCACAACCCACATCCTAGGTTAGAGGAAGTAATAAAATCAAATTATTAGACGTCGTAGGGGTGATCTTTTAACATTTGATATGTCGTAAATGACCTAATTCTGTTATCTGTCTAATCAAACCAGAGAACCAACCTCACCGTAGCATAGTGCTCGTCAAGACGAACCCAACGACACCAAGTTCATCAAAATCAAACTAGGGTACAATTTGTTATGAATTTTGAAGGTTAGGGTTAAAATCGTCTTTTTCATTAAAAGCCGAATAGCAAGAATTTGACCCGTGAAATGACGCTCAGTAAAAATACCATGACGACCCATACTTAATTTGTGACACATTGACATAAAATATCGCATGTTTAATATTCAAGAATAAATAACGGAAAATAGTTGATTGCATCATGTTTAATAAACAACCCTTTTAAATTCGTTGTTTAAATTGTTTAGGGTGAGGTAATTCGGGAAAATGCTGACATTGACGTGACCAGATGCTCTGCGGTATATTCGCATGCACGTTCCTTATTATAACCACATGGACACCTGAAATCATCAGATCAGGCAAACGTGCGAGTTTAAATGAATTAATGAAGTATTAGTGTTAATTGTGGTTTCTTTGCGTGCGTGTGTGGGGACCCTTATTAAGTAGATTGCTAATGCATGTGTGCATGTGTGTGGACACTCATTAATGGAAAATTGACAATGACATGAAACTCTTGAACTGTTGTGAACACAATTGATTGTATTGCACAACCTGCAAGTAATAGTGCACTCTCCAAGATAGAGAGAGTGATCTCTTGTACGGATACATAGCCTGCGGGCAATAGGGCACTCTCCAAGACAGAGAGAGTGATCCCTTGTACGGATACACAGCCTGCGGATAATATGGCACTCTCCAAGACAAAGAGATTGATCCCTTGTACGGATACATAACATGCGGGCAATAGGGCACTCACCTAGCAGAGTGAGTGATCCCTTGTACGGACTTGTTTTGTGCACTTGGGTTTGGGGTAGGGTTGAGTTGTAGCACGATGTAGAGGGTTTGATCCCCCTCAAACCGTAAGGTGTGAACCCTCTTAACACACACCTTCATGTCTTGTCTTGTCTTGTCTTTTAGCCGACAGCACACGCTACGGCCATTGAAGTGCCTCGTTTACTTTCTTACGTTGCCTTTTCCTTTCCTGTCATGTTATATAAATTGCCATGCTCATTACTTTACTCTTAAAATGATGTAGAATTGCCATTCTAGAAGTTCCTTACCTCGCCATATTTTAATTTGCCATGTTTAAATATGCTGGTAC
Source organism: Scilla litardierei (assembly GCA_030789695.1). Taxonomy (NCBI): domain Eukaryota; kingdom Viridiplantae; phylum Streptophyta; class Magnoliopsida; order Asparagales; family Asparagaceae; genus Scilla; species Scilla litardierei. The sequence continues at coordinate 105,167,591 of CM061142.1, forward strand.
CTTATTTAAAATCATTAATGCTCATAATTTATTTCTATTCGTACACTTTGCCTTGGGTTTCTCACTTTTCTTGCAGACCCTTGCTGACATACATTCGTTGTTTTTGGAATGTATGTCAGGTCTTCAGCTAGGTTACCAGGGGACTTATTAGATTTAGCTGAGCCAGAGGACCAGGAGTTGTTGAATCTGTGAACTATCATTGTATTCTTTTACTTTTGTTGTATAAGTCATAAGACCCACTTTTCCTTTCAGTCATTGTTGCAAATTAGTTGAGATGTTGAGATTGCAATAATAAAAATAATATTTTTGCTTAGTTGTGCTGTTTTTGAGTATGCATGCAAGAACCTGCAAAGTTTTCACTCAGACGCTTATTGTATTAAGTCAAGGAGGAAAGAAAAGCAAAAGTACCTCCTCCTTACTTGTACAGACGGACCCGCTCGCGTCCTCACTCCCAATCATAAAGGGAAGTGGGGTGTGACAGAGACCCTTGAACTTGCAGCCTAGGAGGAGAATGGAGTCCTTCTTGGATGTTGCCGCCTTGAGGATGATGTCCTTCTTTGCTTGTGGCCTTGGTGTTGAAGTGGCTCTCTAGGTTGCGGCAATGAAGTTGAAGATGACCCTTGATGCTTGAGCAATGGAGGAAGATGCCTTTGATGACTTGAGTTGCGGCAAGTGGAAGATTGAAGCTCTCTTTGATGTATTGCACAATGTGGGAGGATATCAACTTGGCAATGGAAGAGGAGATGAAGCAACCTTGCGCAATTAAGAAGATCTTGGAAGCGTGCTTGCAATGGAGGATGGGAGCCATGTGCAATGAGGATGTTGATGTCTTTCGATGCTTGCACAATGTAGAAGGAAGGCTTGGAGTTGCTTGGATGGTTGCGCAATGAAGGACTTGGCAATGGACCTTGCTTGGAAGGATGTTGAAGGAGATGATGTCTTGTGCAATGGAGGTTGAAGATAATTGCTTGAACGTGTCTCAAGTATGTGATGCTTGAGCGCTACTCCCAAGTGTAGGATGACGTCAAGTAATAAATTTATATCCGGTGAGACCGATTCGGATCATAGGGACAAGTCGTTTTGCAATCACGAATTCAATTAATAAAAGAGAGACAAAGGCGAAGCTACAACCAACTAAGCTAACGGTGGAAATGTGTGTAAAACCATTTACCAAATCAACAACCTAAGGTGGAAGTATCGGGGAGGAAAATAGGCGAGGAAGCTTGTGTGGTGTGTGGGAACGTGATTGTTAAGCATATGGGTTCAATTCGAGGATAACTCAATTGTCTTTCCAACTAAGGAATGAGCAATCGGTGGATGTGGCATTTTATCAAACATTTGGTGTGCAATGAAAGTAGTGTATGGAAATTCGAGATAATAAACATCCAAGCATGCATGAGTGGTATTACTAGGCAAACTCCACTCTAGGAATACCCACTAGGGTTTCTAATTCAAAGTATATCTCAACAATCTAACACATAATCATTAAAACATCCAAGATTGAAATACCAAAGTCCAACAACCAAATATCACCATACAACACACAAGAGATATATCTAGCTACTCATAACAATAAAAGAAAGATTTTTACTTCTAAAAACATCATCCAATATGTTACAAATATCCAAATCCAAATACACAAAGAAGGGGAAAGAGTTCACCAAAATTTCTCTAAGGAAAACAAAAGCCCCACCCAAGTGCTCCTTCAAGCTTTCTTGCTCCTCTCCAATGGCCTCTGACCCTAAGAATGAAGAACAAGGAGAGTGGAATAAGGGGAATAGAGGGGGAGAAGCCCTAAAATAGTCTACAGCCGAACTTGGTCTGGAAATAAGTCAAACGGGTCGGATTCTGGTCCAAACCCGCAAGCAATGCCCAAAGCAACAGAAAATTTCAGCACCGTCACCCTGTCTTGCGAAAATTCTAGAAAAATCATCTGACCTTGGAATAACGTGTTCCAGGTGTCGATGGAACCATTACAAAGTGTACTACGACTGAAAAATATCACTAGACCGGAATATACACTGGAATGATAGAATAATTCTGCACAATATGTGAATAGCAGAATTTCCAGACCAGAAATTTTCAGCACTGTCACCATGTCTTCCAAAAAATACAGTAAATTGCTCCAACCTCCAAAAATTCTGGAAAAATATGTGTTGGAATCGGGACTTAACGACTTCAACTGAAAGATAATAGGAGACTAAGATGAAGGTGTTAATAAGCTATAAAAATTGTCTTTTATGCATATATAAACGATAAGCTCCTAAATACGATAATATCATCAAAATGCGTGTATCAGAGCAAAAATGAACACAAATTATGCACAAAATGCCATCTAATGAGGGTTAAAATATGCAATATTAAACCCTAATCACAGCCCCCAACTAGCTTTTTGCTAGTCCATAACAAAACAAGCGATATATTCGGATTCACAACATAGCCCATATCAAATTCCACAATCTTCATGGCAAATAGAAAATTTTCAACATAATCTCAAATTTAATATACGAACTCATAAAAGAGAGCAAATCCATAAGCAATACTTCAATATGGCTCAAACCAACAAAGCACAAGCAAAGTTTGCATTTATTGATATTAAAGCACAAGCGTATTATAATATCGCAATCTTCAAGAACTTGGCCAAAACAACACTTAGCTTTCCTAATTCATGGAAGTATGATTTGTGGATCAGTTTGTTAATGGTTTTTTAAATGAAACTTAGGATGACCCATGTAACGAGGGTTCGGTCAATGACTCCCAAATCAGAAGATTTTGGGGCATTGTGCCAAAAAGGACCCCGCAGACCTAATAACTCGAATAACCTAAGATTCAATTATTTTTCTTTCGTGCACTCCCCTCAATCCTATCTTTCGATGCGAATCCCCAATGTTTCATGAGGACCCGGCTACTTGACAAAACTAGAAGAACGATGCACTTATTCTTTTCTTTGCTTTTTCTTTTTCTTTGCTTTTTCTTTGCTTTTTTATCCAACACACCAATCAACCACGCCTCAAGCATAAACGAAGCATATATCCAAGGCCAAATTCCATTAAATTGAAAACTAATCTACACTAATGACTTAATCCAACCGTGCATCACATAGTTTGCATAAAACTAATCCAAACCACATCGAAGACAAAATTCATCGAATTATGCACTATTTTTATGAATAACATATTAAAATTGATCCCATGAAGAAAAATCAATAAAATGCATGCCAATCACAATTTAGGAAGTTGAACATAAGATTTGAATCCAAATGTATGCATGAATATGAAGCATGTTAGGGATTAAGCATAAAGATAGCAAGTGAGCAAGGAGGGTAAATGATATATATGCATGATATTGGGTGATGGCCAAATGGATGTCTAAAAAATTCTAAGCAAAAATCCTAGCATTTATAAAGATTCTAACACTCTGCCTCCAACTTAAAATACACATTGTCCTCATTGTGTGAAGACTATTAGATCTCGGCAAAAGATCCTAGAAAAGAAAAGAAAATTATACGAAATAAATAAAATAAAACATTAATTTTATTTACCTACACTACTGGATAGAAGTCACCGTGATCGAAGGACGGATCTCGGATGTATAACGGTGGAGGTAACTGATCCATCAGCTCCTTTCACTCCTTCGCCAGCTGCTTTGAAGCTAGACCTCCACCGGCCTCCTTGGATTCCAGCAATGCAACTCTCAGTTGTCTCCTTTGGATAATATGGTCATGTGGGACACGAGCTGCATCAATCCAATCTGTGTCCACATGCCCTGCAACAAAAGCATTCCAAAATAGGTCGTCAGAAAAAGAATTTAAATGTAAACGATGACAATCTGAATCAAAAATGTACGAAAGTGCAAATTGGGATTCAGACATGGAAGACATGATATGGTGGAAACTTCCCTAAATAATGGTGCTAGGATGTGGTTGATGCACGATCTCAGGAGGAGAAGAAATTGGCTGCAGAGACAAATCTGGAGAAAAATAAAACTCAGGCTCAATATAAATTATTTTGCATTCGCCTTCGCTCTCCTCATCCTCGCTGTCAAGAAGTGTAGGCTCTGCGGTCATCCCCAGGCTGTCCTAAAGATCATCATGGATGATGGCCTGGTGTGCATCCTGAGGTGAAGGGTAGATAACATGCTGCCCTGAAGTAGGAGGAAGGTCTATCTCAGGCTCCGTCATGGTATGTAAGCTTGCTCCCTCGCACATATCATCCTCATCATCATCAACGAAAGCTCTCTCAGCAGTCCGTCCCATGCACTCGTACACCTCAAAATGGGAATATGACGTAGATGGAAAACAATAATCCGGCTCTCCAAAATCATCAATCTCGCTCGTGCCTTCACATGCCTACACCTCAACATCACCACCAATAAAGAAATACATCGTGTCATCATCATGGTTGACACGCACCCCATCATCCATCTCTTCTGGCTCCTCAAGATGCGGACATTCAGGTTCCTCTACTTGGCTCCCATACACCCCATCATCATGTTCTTCTTGTTCTTCCATAGGGTCACATTGGAATGAGCCCACAGTTGGCTCCTCAAGCTGGTCCTGAACCTGTTGGACTGCGTCCTCATACTCTGTAAGGTTCCTCAGGTAACACCATGAATCCTCGATCGAATAATCAAAGAATTCTCCACTGCAACTCATCTGCATAAAATCTCGCCCAGATGGTAGTAACCCTGTAAAAATATCTGCAGGAGATTATACTCGTGGAAACAATGATGTGGGCACGCAAACATCAAATCACTGAACCTTTACCAAGCCTAATAGTAGGCCTCTCCATCAGCTTGGGTGAAGCTTGATATATGCTACTCCATGGCCTACCGCCAATGTACATGCTCCAAGAAAATTGGCAAAAACACTCGGAGAAATTCAGCCTGAAATAACGCCTAAGTAAAAATGTGAGTCGAGAGACAATGAATCAAACCACATTCTAGCATTGTCTTGCAAAGAGTAGGGAAAGAATCTAAAATATATGCAATCATCACAAATATTCCCACTAAGGCAAGAATAATTCATTCTTCAAAACGTTTGAAATGTAAATGAGGGTTCTTCCATTCCAAACCATGAAAGTATGGTAGGAGTGGAATATCCTCCAATTCAATGTCGGAAGAGTCTGAAGATGATGCCATTTTTTATAAAATAATTTTCACGAAAATGAAAATAAACAAGCAAAAGACTTAATAAGTTGAAAAATAAAGAAATCTCAAATCAAAAAGTGAAAAATAAAAAATCGGAAAAGACTAACACTAATAGGGGAATATCTCGCCAAAATTTTAAAAATCAATCGAAAATTTAAATGCAAAAAACCATTGTCCCTGGCAACGGCGCTAATTGCTTGAACGCGTCTCAAGTATGTGATGCTCGAGCGTTACTCCCAAGTGTAGGAGGACGTCAAGTAATAAATTTATATCCGGTGAGACCGGGTTGGATCACGGGGACAAGTTATTTTGCAATCATGAATTCAATTAATAAAAGAGAGATAAAGGCGAAGCTACAACCAACTAAGCTAACGGTGGAAATGTGTATGAAAATGTGTGTGAAACCATCTACCAAAACAACAACCTAGGGTGGAAGTATTGGGAAGAAAAATGGGAGAGGAAGCTTGTGTGGTGTGTGGGAATGTGGTTGTTAAGCATATGGGTTGTAACGGTCGCTTTTCGACCTTATGGATTTTCTGCGTGCACGTGTTTTATCGTGCACGTATTTTATTTGGCTTTTTTTCTGGTTTCCAACGTATGCGATGTGATATGCCGTTGTGATCGTATGGGAGTGTAGAATTTTATAGTAATTTTTGGGAACGTCATTTCACGGCTTGTTTTCTCACAAAACGACTTTGAATTGATAGGGGCATTTTAGTCATTTGACTCAAAACGCCGATTCCAATTTTATGTAAATTTTCGGAAGGCATAGCGCATGATTAGGCTCCATAGATCTGTGCGTCTCGCCTCCACGATCGCCCCGGTATTTTCGGATTATTTTTCTGACGCCCGAATTGAGAGATATCGCTCGAAGAAATCTCGACCGTTGATTAGCCCAACCAGTCCAAATTCGAATTTGATAGCCAAATCTGGCTATATCACTAAATAATCTCATGATATCTTTCCTAAACTGCTTTTCTATTTGCCCCCTAGACTTATTCCAGATTACACACCCTCTGTCACTATCTCTCTCCCACACTTAACATATACCATATTTCCCATATATCAAATTTATTATTATTAAAACCAAACCCTAACTTTTATTCACATTCTAAAACCCAACCCAGGGTTTTATTTTTCCCTTGCAGCCGCCGACACCAAAACCCAAACTCGAGCTTCTTCATCTTCTCACCTCCTCTCGCATCTCCCCCTCCCTCGCCATCACCGTCGACCAACCCATCCACACCGCCACCCCGACCACCCTCAAGGCCTCGCCACCGGCAGCACGACCTGACGACAGCCGACGTTCCCTTTCCGCACGAGCAAGCAACCGCAGCAGCAAGCACAGCGCCTGCTGCCGTGCTTTTTTGACGCCGACGGCTCGCCTCGACCCCCATCACCGACGATCATCTCCGGCGGCCTCCTCACAACCGTTGCCGCCGTCTGCAGCCCCGCCGGTGGCCGTTCTTCGCTGTAGCAGCAAGCACAGCCCGCAGTTGTGCTTTTTCCGCCGCCGTCGCATCTGAATGCCGCCCAGCGCCGCTAAGACCTTCTCCGGCCTCCTCCTCCTCTTCACAGCCCTTCCCCACCGCCGTGGGACGCCGACCGACATGATCGCCCCGCCTGCGAGCAAGAACCTTGAGTAACTCATGAGCTCTTTTATATGTGGGTTAAATTGATTGTTAAGTTTATATTATAATAAGTAGCATGCATAGCTGATGTGTGATACTATTAAATTGTTGTAGCATGTTGTTATAAGTCTGTTATTAGATGGGTAGATTCTTATTGCATCATTAGTTTATTTATAACAATTTATTAGGGTGACAGAATGTAGATTAGATAAAATAGTGGGTTTAGATAATTATATACTTAATTATAAGTGTATGTACTGCTACACAATTTGTAATTATTATTATCAGTCATGATATAAGAAAATAGTGTGTGAATAAATATATATACAATAGGTATAATAAGTGTTCAGGATATTTAGGATTCTAGATTTGTTAGTTGGTTAGCCCCTTTGGTTTGATAACATTTATCTGATGACGCAGATAAGTTGGGTACGCATCATTGCTACCGTCGGGACACCGACGATTCCCCTCTTCGCTGCGCTACGCACAGTTGAGGAATCGGAGCCGCGACATGATCCGTTGGCGCTTCCAGATCTGACTCCAGAGTTGCGCGCGATCGTCATACCAGGTTGGTACCCCGAACTCATAGCGAACCCACACTGTAGAAAAACCGAACCATAACTAAAATTGGACAACCATAACTAAATTTACTTATGCTCCTTTAAAATGATGTGGAACTGTAGATCGACGATCAGACTTTTTGACTGTGCACATAGGATAGAATCGTCGGATAGGCTGAACAGACTTCTTGACATGTGACTATTAGGGTAGCCCCGATTAACCTAGAAATAAACCCTAATAGGAATTATTGAAGAACACGACCTGACACCGTCGCCGTGACACTGTTTCAGACGGACTACCGCGGACGAGACGCTCTGGACGGACGACACACTCGCCACCGCAGGCAAGTGTATCCCACTTGCACCTTTGGCTGTGCTTAGGCCCTAGTTGGTTAGAACTGTAAACTGTGAGCAAAGAGAACCGGGCGTGAAATGATAGCGTCCGGGACGACCCTTGATGGCTCAGACTTGACGACGAAGTCTGAGCCTGACAACAACAACTTTTGACATCATAGGGCTATCATGTGTGTGCGTGCGTGTGGTCACCCTAGAATAACCTTTCCCGTCTTGTCACGTCCCGTCCCGTTTTACACAGCCCAGAGGGCAATAGGGCACTCTCCGAGTGATCCCTTGTCGTGATACACAGCCTGCGGGTAATAAGGCTCTCACCTAGCAGAGTGAGTGGTCCTATACGGTAGTACGGTTTCACCTACGAGGCGTTCGTCGCTCATCTAGCAGAGTGAGAGATACGCTATCGACCGTGGGGATAGAGGCACTCACCTAGCAGAGTGAGTGGCCCTATATTGTCTTGTCTTGATCAATTGGGTTTGGGGTAGGGTTGAGCGTGCGCACGGGAAGAGGGTCTGATCCCCCTCGAACCGTAAGGCGTGAACCCTTCATGTCACAATTGTCTTGTCTTGTCTTGTCTTGCCACGTTTCGTCTTGTCACGTCTTGTATTGACACCTGTTAGGTTAGTCCCGTAGTTGGTAGCACACGCTACGACTACTACTTATCTCGTTTTACTTTCCTGCTGCATTTACTTTCTGTTGTCACCCCGTTATAACCTCAGCATGCTAATCAACCAGTAAACCATTGTTAAATAGTTCGGTACACTTGCAGTAGAGTCTAACCTTCTGTTTGTAGACTTTACCTGACGTACAGTTCCTTTCTTTTGGGTGATGTACGTCAGGTGTTGAGCCAGAGTACGCTGACCTGCTAGAGGACGTTGAGCCGGAGGACGCCGATCCAGAGTACGTATCGGAGGAGGACCAGAGTTAGAGATCCTCACGTTGCTGTTCCAGACTTTCCACTGCAGTTTAGTTGGGTGCGTTGCACCTTTTACTTTCTGTCTAGGTTGGGTGCTTGCACCGGTAGTTTACCTTTCCTGTTGTTGTGGCCGACTCAGGCTTTGTTAGACTCTCAGTACTCTGGAGGAATGTTTTGGAATAAAATGAAATGAATGTTTCCTTTCTGTACTTTTATTGTTCTGTACTAACTTGCAGGGACCTGCTTCCTTCGTTTTGGAGTACCACACAGACGCTTATTAGGCCGAGCTTCACAGCTCCGGTCCAAGCGGGCCTTAGTCACGCTTCGCCTCCGTAGTTTTGGGAAGCGGGGAGTGACAGGTTTTAGTGGTGGCCCATGCAGGTCCTTTTCTGCAAAAGTTCGGAACGATAGAAGTATTAACCTTCATTCTTTCTATTCAGGAATATGTATGAGTCTAAGTTGTGTTTTTTTCCTGTCGTTAGGATGGTGAGAGGACGTGAAGCTCGAGACGGACCTTCAGCTGACGGGACCATGGATGGACGAAGTGGCGAGTTCTGCCAATTTCTGGGCGTGATGAGAGAGATGCTGGACGTGCAGCATCAATTGGTTCAGCAGTCCCAGCGTGCTGCCCAGACTCCCCCGGTTGCACCACCACCGCCTCCGCCGGCCCCTCGAACTGCTCCAGGAGTGAAGCAGTTCAATGAGCTTCAGCCGAGGACATTTTCTGGGAAGGAAGGACCCTTAGCTGCTGATGAATGGATCCAGAGCACTGAGGAGAAGTTGGTAGCTGCGAAGATCCCTGATGATACTCGAGTCGAGATAGCGAAGATGCAGTTGATGGAGAATGCTAGGAACTGGTGGCGCATTGAGGAGAGGCGCCTGCTGACGCCAGTGGATTGGAAGACCTTCAGATCGATGTTCAAGAACAAGTATTTCACCAAGTCTGCTAGGAGGGAGCTGTTGAGCAAGTTTATAGATCTGAAGCAAGGGGATATGACTGTCGAGGAGTATGAAGCTGAGTTCGAGATGCTGAGTCGTTTTACTCCGCATATGGTAAGGAAGGAGGAGAAGCGAGCTGATCGCTTTCATCAGGGACTGTGTCCGAAGATTCAGGCTTCTATGTCTTCGGCGAATTTCACGACGATGAGAGCAGTGCTGGATGCCGCGAAGAATCACGAGATTATCTCGCGTCTGCCTGACCCTTCAGCTGATAGAGGAAAGTGTCCTATGGAGCAGTATCGACCGCCTGCTAGGCCGACGATGGGGCCAGTTCAAACAGTGCCATTCAAGAGGCCTGGAGGACCTGCTCAGCTTCAGATGAAGGGCCCATGCTTTTTCTGTGGCAAGCCAGGGCATCAGCAGAACACTTGCAGGAAGAAGTTGGGTTTGTGTCTGGCATGTGGGGCTGCCACCCACGCCGTTATAGATTGCCCGAGGTATCGCCATGCTGAGGGAGGAGCACCAGCTCCACTGCAAAGTAGAGCACCTGCCTTGAGAGGAGATATTGTTCGTGGAGCTTACGTCATGACAGCAGAGGATGGCGTCATTGCAGGTAACTCCATAGTTATAGTCTTTCATATTATAACTTAGCTTATTTTTTGCAGCTTATGTATGTTACAAAACTTTTTGTTCCCTTTCAAATCAAACCTTTAGTGTTTTGAAACTAGTCCATGAGATCACAACCCACCTATCTTCCCTCAACCATTACCACAACCCCACACGTTTTCCCACATGTCATTTTCAAAATATGTCTTTGGCTTTAAAATTTCTTTCCTCTTCTTCCCTCTTTGAAGTGTTATTTTCATTATTGTTATATTATTAGCATTGGTTATTATTGCTATAGGATTATGTTTGCGGGTAGGCTTAGAGTGAGGTGAAATATGACGTAGCAATGATTAATTGATTTTGTAACACAAGGATATTGGATTAGATTTCTTTGGATGAAAGAATGAGGTGTCCAGGACTTATCGACGTGTGTCGGACTCAAATGGAGAATCCTGGTTGGGTGCAATTATATATATAGGGAGATGAGTAATTATCAGACCTGAAACTTGGACGAGTGGTAGATAGGAGTAGATAGGAATGTATAGTATGAGTTAGGGTGATCATGAGGATGAGTAGAGCATTTAAAGCATCAAGACTTGATTGTTAAGTGACGTGAGGAGGCATTGGGAATAACACGACGTGTTGAGATGAATGGATGGTTAGGTAGCCGGACTTGATAATTGGTTGGGATTAAATTATAGTGAGTAGGATAAGATGTGATTTTGATAGTTCAATTAGTTGGTGGATAAACTTATGGGAAGATACGACGAAGAATGCATTGGGGACATGACGATTGTCGATTTGTGAAAAGTGTTATGAGTTAGACAAATTTTTTGTTTTGGATTGATGATTGACTTGAACATCATTTTAGCGATTAAATAATATTGGGAGGAGATCGAGAAATTTCAAGATGTAATTGAGCAATGATGTTTAGTGGAGTGGGATGGTATGAGAAGATTATTATTATTCTTTTATGAGGACTTAGAGTTGGAAGTTTGAACGACAGTGATGGGTCAATAGTCAAGTGTTAGGATGTGTGTTTAGTCATGGCATTATTCAGTGAAAAGACGGGTTGTGATGGATTATTCGAGGAACATCGCTTGAAGTTATAGGATTAGCGATCTATACGTGTAGATATGAGAGTTTTGGGTATGAGATTAGATAGATAGTATTATTATTAGTATAAGTGATTCCGATGAATGGGTAGAATGTAACGGTCGCTTTTCGACCTTATGGATTTTCTGCGTGCACGTGTTTTATCGTGCACGTATTTTATTTGGCTTTTTTTCTGGTTTCCAACGTATGCGATGTGATATGCCGTTGTGATCGTACGGGAGTGTAGAATTTTATAGTAATTTTTGGGAACGTCATTTCACGGCTTGTTTTCTCGCAAAACGACTTTGAATTGATAGGGGCATTTTAGTCATTTGACTCAAAACACCGATTCCAATTTTACGTAAATTTTCAGAAGGTGTAGCGCACGATCAGGCTCCGTAGATCTGTGCGTCTCGCCTCCACGATCGCCCCGGTATTTTCGGATTATTTTTCTGACGCCCGGATTGAGAGATATCGCTCAAAGAAATCTCGACTGTTGATTAGCCCAACCAGTCCAAATTCGAATTTGATAGCCAAATCTGGCTATATCACTAAATAATCTCATGATATCTTTCCTAAACTGCTTTTCTATTTGTCCCCTAGACTTATTCCAGATTACACACCCTCTGTCACTATCTCTCTCCCACACTTAACATATACCCTATTTCCCATATATCAAATTTATTATTATTAAAACCAAACCCTAACTTTTATTCACATTCTAAAACCCAACCTAGGGTTTTCTTTTTCCCCTGCAGCCGTCGACACCAAAACCCAAACTCGAGCTTCTTCATCTTCTCACCTCCTCTCGCATCTCCCCCTCCCTCGCCATCACCGTCGACCAACCCCTCCACGCCGCCACCCCGACCACCCTCAAGGCCTCGCCGCCGGCAGCACGACCTGACGACAGCCGGCGTTCCCTTTCCGCACGAGCAAGCAACCGCAGCAGCAAGCACAGCGCCTGCTGTCGTGCTTTTCCGACGCCGACGGCTCACCTCGACCCCCATCGCCGACGATCATCTCCGGCGGCCTCCTCACAACCGCTGCCGCCGTCTGCAGCACCACCGATGGCCGTTCTTCGCTGAAGCAGCAAGCACAGCCCGCAGCTGTGCTTTTTCCGCCGCCGTCGCATCTGAACGCCGCCCAGCGCCGCTAAGACCTTCTCCGGCCTCCTCCTCCTCTTCACAGCCCTTCCCCGCCGCCGTGGGACGTCGACCGACGTGATCGCCCCGCCTGCGAGCAAGAACCTTGAGTAACTCATGAGCTCTTTTATATGTGGGTTAAATTGATTGTTGAGTTTATATTATAATAAGTAGCATGCATAGCTGATGTGTGATACTATTAAATTGATGTAGCATGTTGTTATAAGTCTGTTATTAGATCGGTAGATTCTTATTACATCATTAGTTTATTTATAACAATTTATTAGGGACAGAATGTAGATTAGATATAATAGTGGGTTTAGATAATTATATACTTAATTATAAGTGTATGTACTGCTACACAATTTGTAAGTATTATTATCAGTCATGATATAAGAAAATAGTGTGTGAATAAATATATATACAATAGGTATAATAAGTGTTCAGGATATTTAGGATTCTAGATTTGTTAGTTGGTTAGCCCCTTTGGTTTGATAACATTTATCTGATGACGCAGATAAGTTGGGTACGCATCATTGCTACCGTCGGGACACCGACGATTCCCCTCTTCGCTGCGCTACGCACAGTTGAGGAATCGGAGCCGCGACATGATCCGTTGGCGCTTCCAGATCTGACTCCAGAGTTGCGCGTGATCGTCATACCAGGTTGGTACCCCGAACTCATAGCGAACCCACACTGTAGAAAAACCGAACCATAACTAAAATTGGACAACCATAACTAAATTTACTTATGCTCCTTTAAAATGATGTGGAACTGTAGATCGACGATCGGACTTTTTGACTGTGCACATAGGATAGAATCGTCGGATAGGCTGAACAGACTTCTTGACATGTGACTATTAGGGTAGCCCCGATTAACCTAGAAATGAACCATAATAGGAATTATTGAAGAACGCGACCTGACACCGTCGCCGTGACACTGTTTCAGACGGACTACCGCGGACGAGACGCCTGGACGAGACGCTCTGGACGGACGACACACTCGCCACCACAGGCAAGTGTATCCCACTTGTACCTTTGGCTGTGCTTAGGCCCTAGTTGGTTAGAACTGTAAACTGTGAGCAAAGAGAACCGGACGTGAAATGATAGCGTCCGGGACGACCCTTGACGGCTCAGACTTGACGACGAAGTCTGAGCCTGACAACAACAACTTTTGACATCATAGGGCTATCATGTGTGTGCGTGCATGTGGTCACCCTAGAATAACCTTTCCCGTCTTGTCACGTCCCGTCCCGTTTTACACAGCCCAGAGGGCAATAGGGCACTCTCCGAGTGATCCCTTGTCGTGATACACAGCCTGCGGGCAATAAGGCTCTCACCTAGCAGAGTGAGTGGTCCTATACGGTAGTACGGTTTCACCTACGAGGTGTTCGTTGCTCACCTAGCAGAGTGAGAGATACGCTATCGACCGTGGGGATAGAGGCACTCACCTAGCAGAGTGAGTGGCCCTATATTGTCTTGTCTTGATCACTTGGGTTTGGGGTAGGGTTGAGCGTACGCACGAGAAGAGGGTCTGATCCCCCTCGAACCGTAAGGCGTGAACCCTTCATGTCACAATTGTCTTGTCTTGTCTTGTCCTGCCACGTTTCGTCTTGTCACGTCTTGTCTTGACACCTGTTAGGTTAGTCCCGTAGTTGGTAGCACACGCTACGACTACTACTTGTCGCGTTTTACTTTCCTGCTGCGTTTACTTTCTGTTGTCACCATGTTATAACCTCAGCATGCTAATCAACCATTAAACCATTGTTAAATAGTTCGGTACACTTGCAGTAGAGTCTAACCTTCTGTTTGTAGACTTTACCTGACGTACAGTTCCTTTCTTTTGGGTGCTGTACGTCAGGTGTTGAGCCAGAGTACGCTGACCTGCCAGAGGACGTTGAGCCGAAGGACGCCGATCCAGAGTACGTGCCGAAGGAGGACCAGAGTTAGAGATCCTCACGTTGCTGTTCCAGACTTTCCACTGCAGTTTAGTTGGGTGTGTTGCACCTTTTACTTTCTGTCTAGGTTGGGTGCTTGCACCGGTAGTTTACCTTTCCTATTGTTGTGGCCGACTCTGGCTTTGTTAGACTCTCAGTACTCTGGAGGAATGTTTTGGAATAAAATGAAGTGAATGTTTCCTTTCTGTACTTTTATTGTTCTGTACTAACTTACAGGGACCTGCTTCCATCGTTTTGGAGTACCACACAGACGCTTATTGGGCCGAGCTTCACAGCTCCGGTCCAAGCGGGCCTTAGTCACGCTTCGCCTCCGTAGTTTTGGGAAGCGGGGCGTGACATGGGTTCAATCCGAGGATAACTCAATTGTCTTTCCAACTAAGGAATGAGCAATCGGTGGATGTGACATTTTATCAAACATTTGGTGTGCAATGAAAGTAGTGTATGGAAATTCGAGATAATAAACATCCAAGCATGCATGAGTGGTACTGCTAGGCAAACTCCACTCTACGAATACCCACTAGGGTTCCTAATTCAAAGTATATCTCAATAATCTAACACATAATCATTAAAGCATCCAAGATTGAAATACCAAAGCCCAACAACCAAATATCACCACACAACACACGAGAGATAGATCTAGCTACTCATAACAATAAAAGAATGATTTTTACTTCTAAAAACATCATCCAATATGTTACAAATATCCAAATCCAAATACACAAAGAAGGGGAAAGAGCTCACCAAGATTTCTCTAAAGGAAAACAAAAGCCCCACCCAAGTGCTCCTCCAAGCTTTCTTGCTCCTCTCCAATGGCCTCTAACCCTAAGAATGAAGGAGGAGAGTAGAATGGGGGGAATAGGGGGGGTGAATCCCTAAAATAGTCCTCAGTCGAACTGGGTCTCGAAATAAGTCAAACGGGTCGGATTCTGGCCCAAACCCGCAAACAATGACCAAAGCCGCAGAAAATTTCAGCACAGTCACCCTGTCTTGCGAAAATTCAAAAAAAAAATCATCCGACCTTGGAATGACGTGTTCCAGGCAGCAATGGAACCATAACAAAGTGTATTATGACTGAAAAATATCACTAGGCCAGAATATACACTGGAATGACAGCAAAATTCTGCACAAGAGGGGAATAGCAGAATTTTCAGACCATAAATTTTCAGCACCGTCACCATGTCTTCCAAAAAATGCAGTAAATTTCTCCGACCTCCAAAAATTCTGGAAAAATATGCTTTGGAATCAGAACTTCATGAAATTCGACTGAAAAATAATAAGAGACTAAGAAGAAGATGCTAATAAGCTGTAAAAATTGTGTTTTATGCATATATAAACGATAAGCTCCAAAATATGATAATATCATCAAAATGCGTGTATCGGAGCCAAAAATGAACACAAATTACGCATAAAATGACATCTAATGAGGGGTAAAATATGAAATATTGAACCCAGATCAATAACCCCTTGGTGTAAGTTATGGCCTTGAAGGTTGGTACTTGCACAATTGAGTTGAAGCACTTGGAGGTTGCAAAGTTGTGCAAGGGAGGAGGATGAAGAGGCTTGGTATTTTTGGCAATGGGTGTGTTAAAGCTTTGGACTCTTTCTTTGTAATGGCAGCACCCCTCTTTTTGGTTTCCTCTTCTCCAAATTTCTCTCTTTGGATAATGGGTTTATATAAGGAGATGGAGAAGATCTTTGGCTCATGCAGAATCACATAAAATATGGAGATTGGATGGAATCACAGCTTGAATAGGATTTGACACAATCATATGGAGGATCTCTTCTAATCACAATAGGATATGGAGTTTGAATTTAGATTGCAATAGGATTTGAATTTGAATGGCAATGGGATTTGAATTGGATCTCATTTAATCACAAATTGATTTGCATGAGATTTGGTTCACCCACTTTTGATATGAATGACATCTCTCAATATCTCTCCATATTTGACCAATTCCAAATTGCAAATGAATTGCAATTTCTCCATCACTTTGACTAAGTCTTCTTTTGAGTATTTACGAGTTTGCCACTCCTGAAAACACTTAGCACACGCATCAAATCGTTCACACACGTTTTTTACAATCAAACACGAAGTCATCGATCGTTGTATCCAAATATACGTTGTATCCAACAGTCTCCCCCTTTTGATAATGACAAATCAATATAAGATTTGAGCAATAACGATCCAAATAATATTATTGTGACATGTGTGTATGAAGTGTGATGAATGATAAAATATGCAACAATTTAACAATTATGTTCAATCATTCAAACATGTATGCATAATCCCCCCATATTCATGATATGCTCCCCATATGTTCATGCTCCCCTTGAACATATATTCATTGATGCACAATATTCACATATCACATTAGTCATTAGCATTCATTAAGCATATAACACCAAATCTTTTCCAAATATTCTCCCCCCTTTTGTTATCATCAAAAGTGTACAACGAAGTCAATGTCATATTACATGCAAAAAGAGAGTATTATAAATTATAACAAACAATTGCATGTAGTCCTTCTTAGAATAAACAAGTCAAATCTAATGAAAATTATAACAAACACTTCTACACCATCGTGTAAGTGTGATGATTAAACATTGAAGCACATACAGAGAACTTTCAAGAAATTCAACCAAAACCAATCCACTTTTCCATGTAACATGATATCATCTAGGATTGATTTTCCACATCTCATTGAAAATGAGTTCAAGTTACCAACACCTAAAGACATAGCCTATAAGGACTCTTAGATGTGTGGTGGCATTGCTTGACGAGTATAACACCAATGCTAAAGTCTACTCTTAAAGCTTATGTTGGATACTCGTGGATAGTGTTGTTTCCATGGATTGTATCCATTTTTCATAAGAGCTCTTTTCTTTCTTTTTCATATATGTATATATATATATATATGCATATATATATAGGAAAATTTTCAAATGAGAACATTTCGCACCGTGCGAAAATGTTTTTAGTTTTTTTTTGAAATTTTTTTTTTCAAAAATTCTTTTTCCCACCCTCATTATATGTTGTTATACCCCCCTCAAAAAATAATCAATGAGAAATAATGTCATTTGGCCTTCGATCAAGGCATTTCATCAAATTCGCACGTTTTGAGACCGTTAAATTTGTAACGGGTGGATGGGTGCTCTAATCCCCAACGGGTTCACCCATTATTTTCCCTGGGGTATATAATTGTATGGATTAAACATCAAAAAAAGAATTTTTGAAAAAAAAAATTTCAAAAAAAAGATAAAAATCTTTTCGCACGGTGCGAAAAGCCTCTTTTTCGCAACCGAAGATCGCCCTATATATATATATATGTGTGTATATGTATATGTATATGTATATGTATATGTATATGTATATGTGTGTGTGCGCATACACACATACATACATAAATACAATTCAATTCTTTTGAGCTATATTTTTTATCCAAGTCAAGACACGTCATATCCCGTAGATTTTCAGTTATTTTTCATCATACATTCACTTTCCAATATTTCATAAAAGATATCTCCAAATGTATAACAACATTTAATACTTATGGAAGTGAAGTGTAGGTGTAGAAATAGAATTATTCTAATCATTGAACATGTCATGGTTATTTAGAAAATCAAACATGCACATGTAGCTATAACAATAATACATCAATTTCTACTTTGATATGAATGTCATTCATTAGTACCAATTTAATGACTCAAAAGAAAGATACACATTAAGCACCATTTTTACAGCTTTTTGTATTTTTCATTTTTTTTGTTTTGTGTTTATAAAGAACTAAAGCACACACACAAATGAACTAACACACAAACAAAAACAAATCAAGCACACAAAAAGCTATGAAGGTATTCATTACGCTCAATCAAGAAAACATACCTTCGCGATGTCGTTTGGCTATGGAACTTTTTAATGAAATGCGACGTCCAATCCATAGTTCCTCGCCACTTCATCTTACCTATACGAAAAATGTTATGTGTGACCTTGAAATCCAACAAGGTCTACTCATGTTAGTCAACAAATTTTTAGGAACCCATATTTGCTTGAATTTATGTTCTTGTTCCTATATTTGCAACAATAAGAAGTATGACCAACACAACCACATGTAAAGCACTTTGCATGACTTTTCAACATGTTTCAAATCATATCCAAGTCCTCGCCTATTATTTCCATATATTTGGTTTCCAAGAATTATATCCAAAGATTGTTTTCCCACACCAAATTTCTTAATGGTTAATTCTAGGTTCGTGACTTTAGATTTCAAATAAGTATTATCGTTTACTAGCAAAGTGCATTTACAAATGAAAGCGTTCTTATTGTCATCTTCATTCTTTTTCATCTTTTCAGCTTTCTTTTTCAAGCTCAATAATTTTTCCTTTAAGCTATATGATTTCATTCTTTAGCATGCACGTCTTTTCACTAAGCTCTCTATTTTTAGTTTCTAGATTAATCATTTTTTTCTTTATGCATGTTATTATCTTTTAATAAAGTAGTACAATTATGGCATTCAATTTTTTCTTGCATGCTAGATTTCTCCTTTTCAGCAAGGTGATGGTAGAATTACATGCAACAAATTTTTCTTTCAGACTTCAATTTCTTTAAACATGTCCTATTTTCTTGTTGCAATTCAAAGTTACCATTCCTATAGCAATCTAAAGTATATTCTAGCAACTCAATTTTATCTTGCATTCCCTCACAAATATTCAAAAGTTCAACTTTAGTGCAAGATTTTACCTCGTCGTGCTTTCCCATTAAGCAGAGGGAGGAGTGGCCAGTCTCCTCCTGAGTTTCATCTTTGCTATCGTCATCCCACGTTATCGCCAAAGATTTTTCTTTCTGTTCAGCGACTTTATTCTTTTCTTGTAGGCAATTCCTCATGAATTGTCCCTTCTACCTACATTTAAAACATTCTATTTTATTGGTAGTATTCTGTTCAGAGCAATTTCTAGCAGGATTAGATTTGTTAGAGCGACTAAACCGTTGCGCCATCTCAGCTCTTCCTTGGTCGGTCTTGATATATCTTCTGAAGTTTCTAACCATCAGCGCATGCTCCTCCTCATCATCTTCATCTTCATTAGCTTGAAGAGATAGTGGTTTGGGAGCCTTGGCTTCTGGTTTCTCACTAGCTTCGATGCTCTACAGTTCAAGCTCATGGGACAGTAAGTTACATATCAAGTCCTCCACTCTCATCTTTGATATATCTTTAGCTTCTTGAATGGCTGTGACTCTAGGATGGAAGGAACTCGGCAACACTCTCAAGATCTTCCTCACCAGCTCCAGACTAGAGTATGGCTTATTAAGGGAGCTAAACTTGTAGATGATGTATGTGAACCTCACAAACATCTCTTTGATGGATTCTGACTGAAGCATGCAGAAGCTCTCATATTCTATACTCAGCAAAGCAAGTCTGGACTACTTCACCTGCGACGTTCCCTCATGCGTCACCTCCAGCGTATGCCATATTTCCTACGCAGTTAAACATTGTGAGATACAATTAAATTCTGCTTTATCCAAAGATCAAATAAGTGCATTCATAGCTCTACCATTCAATGAATAAAGTTTTTTATCAGCAGCATCACATTTATCTTTTGGTTTTAGAATTGCAGTGTCTTCAATTTTAATAGCGGGGGGTTCATATCCTTTTTCAACAATGTCCCACACATCAGAGTCAACGGACACTAAATAAATTTTCATTCTCTTTCCAATATGCAAAGTCTACTCCATTAAACTTGGGGGGTCGGGCAATAAACTGTCCTTCAGCAAATACTGAATCAGAGCTATTCATGGTTAATCTAGCCTAGATCCTCTAACCTGCTCTGATACCACTTGTTGGATCTGGATCTAAGCCTAAGGGGGGGTGAATAGGCTAATAAAAATTCTTCGAGAACACAGGCAATTATCAGCGCAATCAATCACACTCAGAGTAAATAAGTGCAAGTAAAAGCAATCGCAGAGTGCACAGCAGATTTACCCTGGTTCGGTCGCCCCAATGACCTACTCCAGCCCCAAAGAAATTACTAGCATTAATATGTTACTGGGTACAACTACAATGAGCTACGAGCCCCAACTCAACTCTCACCTAGTTCGTACCGCACTCCCCAAAGTGCTAAACACTATCAATCTAGTAAATGCTTTCTCATGACAAGCCCCAACTCGTCAAGACGCTCTTGTCTAGCCCCAACTAGACAAGACCCCAAAAGAATGAATAAAGTAACCTATAAAGATCAACGCACCAATACACAAATATAAATAAGTATGGAGTTCAGAAATCTCAGTTCGTGTAGATGTTGTTGTCTCTGTCGTTCAGCGCAAGTCAGATCTCGTCTGATAGGAAGTAGTCTCCAATCTGAAGTCATGGCACCCCCAAGATGTTGTGGTCTCCATCTTTAGCTTTGAAGCGTGTAGCAATGGATGAAGAGACCCTTGAACTTGCAGCCTATGAGGAGGATGGAGCCCTTCTTGGATGTTGCCGCCTTGAGGATGATGTCCTTCTTTGCATGCGGCCTTGGTGTTGAAGTGGCTCTCTAGGTTGCGACAATGAAGTTGAAAATGACCCTTGATGCTTGAGCAATGGAGGAAGATGCATTTGATGACTTGAGTTGTGGCAAGGGGATGATTGAAGCTCTCTTTGATGTGTTGCGCAATGTAGGAGGATATCACCTTGGCAATGGAAGAGGAGATGAAGCAACCTTGCGCAAAGAAGAAGATCTTGGAAGCTTGCTTGCAATGGAGGCTGAGAGACTTGCGCAATGAGGATGTTGATGTCTTTGGATGCTTGTGCAATGTAAGAGGAAGGCTTGGAGTTGCTTGGATGGTTGCACAATGAAGGACTTGGCAATATAGCTTTCTTGCAAGGATGTTGAAGGAGATGATGTCTTGCGCAATGGAGTTTGAAGATGACCCCTTGGTGTAAGTTGCGGCCTTGAAGGTTGGTACTTGTGCAATGGAGTTGAAGCACTTGGAGGTTGCAAAGTTGCCCAAGGGAGGAGGATGAAGAGGCTTGGTATTTTCAGCAAGGGTGTGTTGAAGCTTTGGAGTCTTTCTTTGTAATGGCCGCACCCCTCTTTTTGGTTTCCTCTTCTCCAAATTTCTCTCTTTGGATGATGAGTTTATATAAGGAGAGGAAGAAGATCTTCGGCTCATGTAGAATCCCATAGAATATGGAGATTGGATGGAATCCTAGCTTGAATAGGATTTGACACAATCATATGGAGGATCTCTTTTAATCACAATAGGATATGGAGTGTGAATTTGGATTACAATAGGATTTGTATTTGAATGGCAATGGGATTTGAATTGGATCTCATCTAATCACAAATTGATTTACGTGAGATTTGGTTCAGTCACTTTGGGATTTGGTTCACCCACTTTTGATATGAATGAGATCTCTCCATATCTCTCCATATTTGACCAAGTCCAAATTACAAATGAATTGCAATTTCTCCATCACTTTGACTAAGTCTTGTTTTGAGTATTTACGAGATTGCCCTCCTGAAAAACTCTTAGGACACACATCAAATCATTCACACACGATTGTTATCATCAAACACGAAGTCATCATCGTTGTATCCAACTATACATTGTATCCAACACCCCCTACCTTACGACAGACTTTGATTGCCCGCAAGTGGAGGGGCCCCTCGACTAATGGCTGATGAGGAGTATGTCGCCCGCGAGTCAAGTGGTCCCCTGCCTTATGACGGACTTGTTTGATCGACGACGAAGGGAGTGGCCCCTCTACTAACGACCGACGTGGAGTATGTCGGCCCACTTGGGGAGTGACACCCACCTTACAGCAGACTTAGTGTTTGATCGGCGACGAAAGGAGTGGCCCCTCGACTAACGGCCGATGAGGAGTAGGTCAGCCTGTGGGTAGAGTTGATCCTCGCCTTACGGCACACTTGGTATTCGATTAGCTGTGAGGGGAGTGGCCCCTCGACTAACGACCGATGAAAAGTAGATCGACCCGCGGAGGGAGTGGCCCCATGCCTTACGGTGGACTTGTTGGATATGGACGACATGAATACACACATGAGGGGATGTATGAGGGTATACGGACCTCAGATGTCGCGTGCACGAAAGCGTGCACGAAGGGAACCTTTTCTCGTGTGAAAAGGACCACTCGATAAGTGGAAAAAGTCACTTTATAAGTGCATAAAGGCACTTGATAAGTGAATGAAGAAGAGGATAAATGAATGTGCTAATATAGGCTAATAAGCTTATAATTGGTTATTTCCTACAATAACCACCCCTAAAGCCTATAAATAGGACCCAAGGGTAAGGCATTCATACTACACTTTCCATGCCATAAGTTTGCATAAGGCATCTTATGTTCTTCTTCTCCCTTCCATTAAAATCCTCTTCTAAATAGAGATTTAGGCGGTGAAACTCTGCTTCGATCCTCCGTGACGAAGTACCGACCGTTGTGGTGAATCCGAGGGCGAAGTTCCGAGATTACGGTGCTGCGTACGCAAGCGTAAGTCTCTACTTCATTATTCGATCCTAACGTCCTCATTTTGACAGGATCCAACATTGGTATCAGAGCCATACGGGTTCGCCCTGGTCAAACCGCCGCCACGTCGAACTGATGAACGAGGCGTTTTCTTTTTCACGAATGGGTATCCTACCATTATGGATATGGTAGGAACGCTTCGTGACGGAGAGAACGCAGCGGTTGTTCTTTTCACGTTATGGTCTCCTACCATTACGGATATGACAGGAACTCTCCGTGACGGGAAGAACCGACCGTTCATATCGCCAAACTCGCTCTTTTCGTGGATGCTGAGTCTCCATTCAAATGGGAATGGGCGCTCTCTTCATGTGGAGCACATAGTTTACAATTTTTTAAAGTATGTTATTTTTCATTTTGGCACACGGTCATTAGAGAATAACTACTTTCTCGACGAACAGGTGTCTCATCGGAGAAGAAGATGGTGGTTATTTCCAACGGAGAAGATGACTTTTGGTGCATGATCACCATGGCCAAATGGGCTATGGAGGCAATGCATCCCCCCTCCCCATGCGGAGGGGGTTGGCTACGGCCAATAACTTCCTCGGCCACCTTCCGGCGAGGGTGTGCGGCCAACCCCATGCAAGGGAGTGGCCGGCCATGGCCATATGGGCCATGGCTGGCCAAGGCTGGCCAAGGCCAAAGGGCCATGGCCGGCCATGGCCAGGCCGGCTCTGGCCGGCCATGGCCTGGCCGGCCCTGACCGGCCACGGCCAGGGCCAGGGGGCCCTGGCCATGGCCAGGGCCAGGCCTGGCAGGGGCCAGGGCCGGCGCCCTGGCCTTGGCCAGGGCCAGGCCGGCCCTGGCCAGCCTCGGCCAGGGCCAGGGGGCCCTGGCCGGGGGCCAGGCCAGGGCCAGGGCCCGGCCGGCCCTGGCAGAGGCCAGGGCCGGTGCCCTGGCCTCAGGCCAGGGCCTGGCCGGCCCTGGCAGAGGCCAAGGCCGGTACCCTGGCCGGCCCTGACCTCTGTCGGGGTCAGGCCGGCCAGCCCTGGCCGAGGCCGGTACCGGCCACTGCCGGCTCCGGCCTCGGTCAGTGCCGAGCCCCAGTTAACCCTGCTTTTGGGAGGGGGAGGGGGCATGCATGAAAGGATATGCATGGCTAGCCCATACGGGGCCGACGACAGTCGTCATGCGGCAAAATTCTCCTATCGGGGGGGAACGCCTGGATTCATACGGGAGCCGGCGACGATGGCTTGTAGAAAAATCCACTAAAGGGGGATCCGGCCTTGGCACGGCTACGGCTCATCCCGGTAAATGGCCAGGAATTGTCGAATATTTCGCTAGTATCATAAGGGTGCTAGGTTGAAATATACATTTTTTGAAAAATATGTTTTCATACGTTTTGAAAAATACGTTTTCAAAAACGCTTTTTCGCTGCGAAAGTACTATAAGAGTACTATCGTTTGATAAGTGAGGGGGAAATATTGAAGGATTTGTAACGACTGGTTTTCATGTATCCGAATTTATTATATTATATTATATGTTTTAGTGGATTTTCTCCTCATGTGTGGTTTTCGTCCCCGTAGCTTTCATTTTCGATCGTTTCGTCGCGTTTTCCTAGCTTCTTCCATTGATCGTCGATTTTGGAGTAAGTCATTCGTGACGGGCTTCATATCGGTCATATCTTATTGTCAGATCAAGCCTAGGAGTCTTAGGAATCGATCCCGGAGCTTCGCGCTCCATTTCGGAACTTTTGGGGCACGTTAGCCGGTACAAGAAGGAGAACCGACCGACTAGATGACGATTTAGTCGGTCGGCAAACCTTCATGGACCGACTAGTGGGCTTTGTTAAAATGTTCAGGAGTTACTGTTTGCCGTTAGTCGGTCTAAGAATGTTGGTTGACCGACTAGGTTGCAAACTAGTCGGTCAGCAATGGTTCTTTAACCGACTAACTCATTAACTAATTTTGGTACCAGCTACTGTTCATTCTTAGTCGGTCTAAGAACGTTCATCGATCGACTAGATGCCAAACTAGTCGGTCAGTAGCTGTTCCTTGACCGACTAAATCTAAATCCTATTTTTGTACAGGAGTTACTGTTTGGACTTAGTCGGTCTGCGTTGGTCAACCGACCGACTAGTTCCCAAACTAGTCGGTCAGTGGTTGTTCTCTGAACGACTAATCAGTGTCGAAACCCTAATTTCTGGGCAGCCGCCAGCCCTTCCTATTTAAACCCCTCCTAAACGTTTTCTTCTTCATCTTCTTCAACTCTAAACCTAATTTCTCCCCCATTGAGCCCCCTACTACCTCAAACCCTTATTCCTTCATCCCAAGCCCAAAATCCATCATCCAAACCCTCACTTAACACATTCTACCTCTCATCTTCCTCAAACCTTCATTAAATCCCCCAAAATCCCCCAAAACCCCATTTCTCCAGATTTTCCCCATCTATTCCAGATCTGAACCCTAGGTTCCCCGGAGCATTTCTTCCGTTGCCGTGCTTGCTCGGCATCATTCTTCCGCCTCCGATACGGTAATAATCGATCTCTTAATGTTTTCATAACCCGTTGTGTTTTGTGAAACCCTAATGAAATGAATGTTGTTTTGATGATTGTTTCTCCATAACAGCGACTTCCCCGTAGATTAGCATCCGTGGGACAAACCCTCGTGTTGATCGTCATCCTCGGTGCTAGGCAAGTGAAACTTGCCACTTAGGGTTTGTGCCATGTTTTAGGCCATTTGCTTGTTGTAGGCGTAAAAGAGACTAGGCGACGAAATGATACTCGCCTAGGCGCAATTTCCAGAACTAGCTTGACAACGAAGCTAGGACCGTCATTTATCATGTTGCATAACTATCATGTCATGTTTAATTTTGATAAACGGTACGCGAATAAATTGTCATCCATGCTATCCATGTTGTATGTCACATTCGTAGCACACGCTACAATACTTGTGTTTCCTGGCTCGTGTCCAGAAGCGGGCTACGTGAGTTGGTTGATAGCCAATGCCCGACCTACTAGTTTCCGGCTAGGCACCCAATTTACGTGGGCATAACCCTACGCCATACATGTTAAATACACTTCTTGGCTCGTGTTCCAGAAGTGAGCATTCCTTGTTGTTCCGTTTGCGGTTATTATTGTTCCAGAAGTGAGCATTCCTCGTGTTCCAGAAGTGAGCATTCCTCGTGTTCCAGAAGTGAGCATTCCTTGTGTTATTATTGTTGTTCCGTTTGCGGTTACAGGGACCTGCTTATGTATTATTGACGCTTATCGGGTTTGGGGCTTCACAGCTCCACTCTCGTGCGGACCTTCTCACGTCTCGCCTCCATTTTAGGGAAGCGGGGCGTGACAGGTTTTGTTGGTGGCCCATGCAGGTTCTTCTGTACCTGCGAATTGTCGGAATAGCGATAATAATATTAGAATGTCCAATAAACTAAGTTCGACGTCCGAGTCATAAGCTATGAGTCTAATTGTTTCGTTTTCTGTGTCACTAGATGGCAGGAAGACGAATCACCCGTGGTGGAGGTAGTGGTGCGTCCCCTCATGACGAGGAGCCTGAGCGGGAACCCACCAATGGGGAGATGATGCGGATGATACTTCAGATGATGCAGGTGCAGCAAGGCATGCTCCTGCAAGTCCAGAATGCTCCGGCTGGTCGAGCTCCTCGGGCGACTCCGGAGGCCCCTCGCTCCGAGCCGAGAGCGAAGCAATTTCGGGAGCTGGGTCCCGCATATTTTGATGGTTCTGATGGTCCTCTGGCTGCCGATGAGTGGATTCGGAACATTGAGGACAACTTGAAGATGGCCAAGATCACCCCGGCTGGATGGGTTGATTTGGCGAAGAGGCAACTCAAGGATAATGCTCGGAACTGGTGGGATGGGAAGAGAAGATGCTGGTGGAGCCGATAGCTTGGGCTACCTTTAAGTCTAGGTTTGATGAGGAGTTCTTTCCAAAGGCTGCTAAGCAGGAGATGCTGCAGCGTTTCATTGATCTGAAGCAAGGGAGCTTGACGGTGGACCAGTACCACCAAGAGTTCACTAGGCTTAGTCAGTTCGCGCCAAAGATGGTGCAGGATGCTGATGAGAGGGCTCAGAGGTTCCTGCAGGGACTTGCTTTGGAGCTCCAGAGTTTTGTGTCTTCCTCTGATCTGGACTCTTATCAGAAAGTTCTGGTCGCTGCAAGGCGGCAGGAGCTGAACCTGAGTCAGAGGAGAGGACATGTTTCTGGTGCTGGGAAGAGGCCTATGGAGCAGGCCAGAGCGGTGGTTAGGCCTGGTTTCAAGCCTAATCAGCCAGCTCAGTTCAAGAGGCCAGGAGGGCCTATTCTGAAGACTTGCCATTTCTGCGGTAGGACCGGGCACGTCAAGGATCAGTGTAGGAGATTCATGGGCCAGTGTGTCGTCTGTGTGGATCCTAGCCATGCCATGAAGGATTGTCCGAGGTCGAAGCAGCCTTGGCGGGTACCTGTTGCAGCACAGCCGTTGCAGCAGAGAGCGTCTGTTCCCGCTGGACGTGGAGCGCCCCTTGTTCCACAGAGACAGGCCTTTCGGCAGGCTGTTCCGCCGAGAGGGCAGGCCTTTCTGATGACTGAGGAGGAGAGCATGGCCGTGGACGAGGTTATTACAGGTAACGCTCATTCTAGCTATTTTCTTCCTTAGTTAGTTTGAATGTTGATTATGTTGGTTTCTTGCTCATGTTTGTTGCTAGAATAGGATTTGATTGTTAGACTGTTTGCTAGGTGTGGTTTTGGTTTGTACATTTCTTGCACGAGTCCTCTTTGACTCAGGTGTGTCAATGTGCATTTTGGCCCGGAGCTTCGTGGAGAAGCATTCCTTGTCGACGTCCTCTCTTCCTAAGAGTTGGAATATCGTCACAGGGAACGGTGTGGTCTCAGTGTATCGTGGGTGCAATTCTTGCCCGTTGGTGGTTTGTGGACGTGAGCTTCGTGCTGATTTCATTATCCACGACATCATTAACTACGATGCGGTCCTTGGGATGGATTGGCTTGCGAGCTTCTATGCTATGATTGACTGTCGGAGGAAGAAGATGGTGTTCGAGATTCCCAGACATCCAGTATTTGAGTTCAGCCGTGGCAGCAGCTCGCTTGGTCCTATCAGGTTTCGGGCCAGGCCGGTGGAGATTGTGGCTATGCAGATGGAGTTGGAGAGGCCAGCTGTGGTGCGGGATTTTGATGACGTCTTCCCCGAGGAGATGTCCGGTTTGCCACCTGATCGAGCTTTAGAATTTTCTATTGATCTTGTTCCGGGAGCGCAGCCGATTTCGAAGGCGCCTTATCGTATGGCACCTGCAGAATTGGAAGAGGTGCGGAAGCAGTTGGATGAGCTTTTGTAGAAGGGTTATATCAATCCTAGTGTTTCTCCGTGGGGAGCACCAGTGCTGCTAGTGAAGAAGAAGGATGGTTCGCGTCGCATGTGCGTGGACTATCGGGAGTTGAATGCGGTAACCATCAAGAATAAATACCCGTTGCCTCGCATCGATGATATTTTTGATCAGCTTGGAGGTTCGAGTGTGTTTTCTAAATTGGATTTGAGAAGTGGTTACCATCAGTTGAAGGTGAAGAAGGGAGATGTTCCGAAGACAGCATTCAGGACGAAGTATGGACACTATGATTTTGTGGTTATGCCCTTCGGCGTAACTAACGCACCCGCAGTTTTCATGAATCTGATGAACCTGATTTTCTATGACTTTTTGGATAAGTTTGTCGTTATCTTCATTGACGACATTCTGATTTATTCGAGGTCGGAGGAGGAGCATGCCTCGCACTTGAGGACGGTATTGGAGATTTTGAGGAAGCATCGTTTGTATGCTAAGTTTTCGAAGTGCGAGTTTTGGCTGGATAGAGTTGCTTTTCTGGGGCATGTGGTGACTGGAGGGGGTATTTAAGTGGATCCCGAGAAGATTAGGGCCATCAGGGAGTGGCCTGTTCCGTCGTCAGCGTCTGAGATCCGGAGTTTCCTTGGGCTTGCTGGTTACTATCGGCGTTTCATTAAGGACTTTTCACGTATTGCTGAGCCGATGACCAGGTTGACGCGGAAGGATGTACCTTTTGTTTGGTCGGGTGATTGTGAGAATGCCTTTGGTGTTCTGAGGGAGAGATTGACGACTGCCCCTATTCTTGTTGTGCCTGATCGCAGCGGTGGATTTGAGATCTTTTGCGATGCTTCTGGCAAGGGTCTCGGTTGTGTGTTGCATCAGCACGGGCATGTTGTGGCGTATGCTTCGCATCAGCTCAAGACTCATGAGAAGAATTACCCGACACATGATTTGGAGTTGGCTGCTGTTGTGTTTGCGCTCAAGATTTGGAGGCACTTCCTGCTGAGTGAGAAAGTGAAGATTTTCACCGATCACAAAAGCTTGAAGTATATTTTTACTCAGAAGGAGCTCAACATGCGACAGCATCGATGGTTGGAGCTCATGGCGGATTATGAGATTGATTTGCAGTATCACCCTGGCAAGGTGAATGTGGTTCCTGATGCGCTGAGTAGGCTTCCAGCAGTGATGTTGTTGACCTCGCAGTGGAGATTGCAGCAGGATTTTTGCGAGTCTGGTGTGGAGATTGTTCTTCCTGGTGAGGCTTCTTCGTTGATGTGTATGCATATACAGTCGACGATCGTGGATCGGATTAAGGCTGGCCAGGCTGGAGATCCGAGGCTGGTGAAGATTCGGGAGCAGGTGGAAGCCGGTCTGCGGACTGACTTTTTGATTCATGAGGATGGCTCGCTGAGGTTTGGAGCCAGGTAGTGTGTGCCAGCTGGGGATATTAGAGAGGAGTTGATGGTGGAGGCACACAGTTCGTCGTATTCTGTGCATCCTGGTGGGACCAAGATGTACAAGGATCTTCGTCTGAATTATTGGTGGCATGGCATGAAGAGGAGTGTGGCTCGGAGTGTAGCCAAGTGTTTGGTTTGTGATCGGCCCCGAAGTGCAACCCAAGAGCACGACCAAAAACTTGGTCGGTCCCGGATACACACCCGAAGAATGATTGTAGTTTTACCGCAAGCGCACGGCAAAGTGGCGAGCGGGTATCGAACACGAGGAGGTGGTGTTGAGCTCCAATCTATCCTAGGTTGGTTTGACTACGATGTTTTTATTGGTGGAGATGGTTATGGTATGGTGTAATGGAAATGGTGGTGAATGTCAGTGTCGGTGATAAAGAATTTGGTCAAATATCGGTTCAAATACAAATAATAAAAGTGTCTAGGGCTAGGGAATTCCCGCTACGGATCATCATTCATCCTTGTAAATAGTGAATCTCAATATTACTAGACTTGCGTTGAGGTGAACTAGTTGCAACTTAATGGAGAACCAAGCTCACGCTCTCTCGCTATTGCCGGTCTATAACAAACCTAGGTTAGAGCCCAATCTCTTGCAAACCCTAACCTAAGCCACTAGCATTAGGATCGACATCATTGTCCAATCGCTTCTCGAGCCCACTCTCGTGCAAACTCGAGTCACGATCTAGGTTGTGATAGTTCGTATTCGTCCAATCTCTTGCAAACGAATATGTGTATAGATTTACAATTAAAAATCCTAGCTTTGGTCCAATCTCTTGCAAACCAAATCTAGAGAAACCCAATTATAAACCTAAATCGAATATCTAGGCCTTCCCATCGATTAGAATCCAATCTCTTGCAAACCCCAATCGATGGAAATCCCTAGCTATCCATTGTAAATCAATCACAACCTAACCTCCTAGCAATTCTAGCAATTTGGGAATTCATTCATCACAAATCTGAAATTAGATCCATAGGGTTCATCCCCAAACCCTAGAACAACAAATCTACTCTAGCATAGCAATAAGGATATGAGAATCAATAGAAATCGTTGCTTGCATACAAAAAGATAGAAAAACAAAGATTCAAATAAAAAGAAGAAAATACTTAGCTTGATGAAGATCTTCAATCCAAAATACAAGCTTTTTGATCCAAGAGGGGGCCTAGGGCATGGCCTAACCTCTAAAATAATCCCTAATAAAACATTTTGGGAACCTAAGAAAGCATAATGGGGATGCTCTCTAATGGTGGCTACAAAACCCTTATATAGTCCCCTAAAACCCTAGCAAATAACCCTAGAAAACCCTCTCAAACTCACGCACAAAATCAATTCCGTGTACAACCCAGATTCTGGGAAAGTTACGACTCGGCCGAGTGGGGAAAGCTCACTCGGCCGAGTGAGAATTCCAGCACTGCAGTGTCGACTTGTAGAAATTCCCCAGATTTCATCCGACCTCCGATTTGTGTGTTCTTAGCAGCGTTGGAATCGTCATGAAGTCTACTATCCATAAAAATATGAGAAAAATAATTTACCCATTGAAATGATAGCAGATTTCAAAAGAGTTGGAGGATGTCTGAAAATCTGGGCGCTTCGTGTCCTCGGCATCACTCGGCCGAGTGGCAAATGTCACTCGGCCGAGTGGCTTTTGGAACTCGGCCGAGTCGGAGCTCGTAGTTGACTGACGGATTACAGAGAGTTGGACATTTTGGCTCGCCGTCGTCTGGGTGCCACTCGGGCGGACGGAGTCTCCAAACTCGGCCGAGTGGGCGTGCGATGCTCGGCCGAGTGCACGCTGATACATCTATGTTGCGTGTCCGATCTGGCCGACCGAGCGGGGTCTCAATGCTCGGTCGAGTGACTCCTTCACTCGGCCGAGTGGCATGCTGAAAATGCCCAATCTCCATCTTTTCGCTTCCTCGTCGCTCCTACGACGTTCTTTCTTCTTCCACTCGTCTTCCATTGCAGAATAACCCTCAAAAGAGCCATGGTTGACACTCCGGAGTGGGTGCAAATCCTTTAAGCTCATTTTTGCTCCCGATCGCTCCATATTTCCTGAAATCCGACAAAAATAAGAAATAGTGAAAAGTAACGCAATATCGTCGAATAATCGTGAAAAGCGTGATATGGGCGATCGAAATGGCATGCAAATATGCAGAAAAAAGGTGTAAAATATGGACCGATCAAAATCCCCCAAGCTTATCTCTTACTCGTCCTCGAGGAAGATAAGTAAAAAGATGAACTCGGGAGATGAAAAATAAGGGAAATGTAATAAAAGAATACGAAGTGGAAGGGGTCGCTAGATTATACTCTCAGATCTCAAGCCATAAGGTACACATCACGATGACTTGGAAAATATGAATCACATGCTATAAACGATTTCATATCTTACATAAACATAGTACTTGCAAGCTTTTAAGAACAACAAAAGGGACTCTCTAAATTCATACAATCAATTCATATCCACATCACGCATTTCATAGAATTTAATATACAAATGTTGGCAATGCACTTTTCAATCAAGAGTTATAACTGAAGCATATAAGAATCACACCAAACATGCAATGGAGAATAGAATAAATCATGGCATACACATTTTTAGATCGATTCATAAGAAATCTCCATAACTAAGGTATTGTGCTAAGTTTCAGCATTATCAAACTTCCCCATTCGTGCACCTCTCCACTCTAATGTCGCACTCACTCATATGGTCAAATGAGTTCACCCCCCCCCCCCCAAGCTTAGCTTGAGGCATCGCATCTAAAGGAATATGATAGTGGAAAATGGGATTTTTGCCTTGGTTTTCCCAAGTATTTTGTGGCTCCAATAATGAGATAGAGAAACAATTTTTTTTCTTCTTTTTTTTTCTTTTTGATCTTTTTTGTTTCTCACTTTTCTTTTTGGATTTTTGTAGGAGCTATTTGATTTGTATTTTTGGTTTTTGGCTCCTTTTTGGCTTTTTGGACTTTTTGGAGCAACCTTTTCTTTTGTAGGGATTTTTGGGAAATAGATGCGATATAAGTAGCTTTAGGAGGTGAGCTCAAGTGACATGTAGAGAATAAAAAGATATATGTGGAGAAAGAAATAATGTAACACTCGGTTCACTCTAAGATGTGCACGAACGATTCAATAAAATAATACTTCAACTAAAACTCATATGTAAGCATGGATATTCTCAATCATCTCAATAAAAAGTGAAGTCAAGTGGTAAAGAGTACTTTCATATCAAGCATGCAACAGAAGGTGAATAAGATAATAAGGCAGATGCTCCCGTTATACAATTGATGCGTGAATCTTGGTGCACTTCCAACAAAAGCATACTAAACACTAATCCATACGTTCAGCTTCAACTAATATCATGCATTCATATAGAGGAATCATCAAAAGAATATATAAGCAAGCACATGGAAAGCATGATACTGAAATACTCTAAGTAGCATGGCAAGGAATAATAAGCATCGTGATGGTTGCTAAAGCAATAAGAGAAATCTAGCAAAAGGAGGAAAAAAAATAAAGAAATAAAAATTAAAGAGAGGAAAGAAAAGAAAAACAAGCACACACTATGATGCATGAACACACATAAAAGGAAAATAAGATGGAAAAATCAAAAAGATGATGCAAAAATTTTGAAATATTTTAAAAATCCTAAAATAAAATAAAAATGCAACTAATGTATCTAAATGGCATGGAAATGCACTCCCCCAAGCTTAAACTTCGCATTGTCCTCAATGTGATCATAATGGAAGGATATGAGGAACAACGATAAATATGGAGGGCGAATGAAAAATGATGACATGAATGACATGGAATCCTAATGCAACTACATGCAAATACAATGATGCATGAGAGCGCCTTCCCCCAAGCTTAAACCAAACAAACATATTCAAATGACTCGATCAAAAATGTAATGGCTTTGAAAAGCGTGATCAAGTCAAATGAATAAGAAAGTGAGTATTCACTTGAAAGAAATGCTCGATGGTGGTGAGCAAAAGGATGTGACACATAAAAATATGAAGAGGGCAATAAATATATATAATGGGTTTGGGGTGTAAATGATTATTGTTGCCGTCATATGAGGTGATATTTATTCAAGAAAATCTATACGATCCTCTCGCTATCGAGAGGATTCGCGTTTATTTAAAGCATAAAAATTTCTACACTACTGGATAGATATCACCTATAGCAAAAGGTGGATCCAGTATCTTTGCCGGTGCCGGCAACTGCTCCAATTGCTCTTTCCGTGACTCTGCCAGGCGCGAATGTCCACGAACACCAACGAACTCCAGCAATGCATCCTCCAGCATTCCCACAAGGACACCACCTGTACCCTGCAGAGAATAGGATGCATCAGTTCGCTGCAAAAATTTCACCCTCATAATAAAAGTATTCCAAAGAGGATCGTCAATAGAAATGTATGAAATAAATAATGGTTGACGATACTTCCCTGGAAATAATCCAATATCCGCATGTGCTGTGATAGCTGTCTCCATGGTGTCCTCTTTAAGCTGCTCAGGTAAATCTAGATCATAGGTGTGGACCTCCTCGACAGGCTCGTCAAGCTGTGGCACGTCCAAGCATACCTCCTGTCCATAATCGTATGTGTGCTGTAAAAGGTATGACGTGTCAAAAATATCTGAATCGAAATAAATATCGAATGGAATACATGATTCAGAAATAGGATGGGTAAAAATATCTCCCTGAATGGGAGCAGTAAGCTCTGTGGGACAGTCCTCGACGTCAGTGGAAGGATGAGGTGGCTGCGGAAGCTCTAATGGAGGAGGGTAGTGTTCGGGATCCTCATGAATGGCTATGTCCTCGTCCCGATGCACGACCTCCTCAATGATAAGCTCTGGCTCTGTATGTAAGGCCTCCTGAAAAGCATGCTCGGGCTCTGCATGTGAGGCCTCCTCGTCAATATGCTCTGGCTCGACAGTGTGCTCCTTTACCTTCTCATCAATTATCAATGTGGGCTCTCTCTGGAATGGTGATGTTGGCTGCTCACGTGTGCCAGCTTGTGGGGATGTATCATGTGGAGGGGAATGCCCGCAAGCAATCCGAAAATATAGTCTATCCCCCTCAAGACTGACATGGATGTCCTCCTCAATTGTTCCTGCAGCTGAAACACGGTTCATAACAAAATCTGCAAATAGTAGCTCAAATGCATCACCTGCTGTAATGCTCTCTGAACCGGTGAACCGCACTGACTCCAAGAGGCCCTCCAATAATCTCTGAAATGCGTCCTCCTCTGGCTGCGCATATGACTCAATTTCTGCTTCCTTCACTGCCTCTTCGTCCATCCACTCTTCATATGCAATAGATGTATCGTAGGAAGTGGGATCGACGACGGCACATTCTGGCTCTGGTAGTATGTCTGGCGATGCTGCTTGCCCATAATATGAAGAAGCAGAACTGATATCTTTGGAAATCTCTGCAACCCTAAGCATGAGTGCATTCATTTCAAGTTCCCTCTTCATCCCTTCCAATTGAAGGTTGCTCTTTTCAAGCCCGGCTTGCATTTCAACCTGGTGTGCATGCATCTCATCAAAAAAGATCATTTGTTTCTCATCAAGCTCGGGCCAGTGCGTCTCCTCAAAAAAGTATTCTCCCATCTGAGCACTTTCATCAAAATAGTACTCTCCCATCTGAGCACTCTGATCAAAATCTGTGGTCCACGTAGTATAATCCATAGCACCTGATCAACAAAGATAAATACCTGGAGAAAAATATCAGTGGTACAAAAGAATATAGAAATGATAATAATTGTGGCGGGGGTGAAAAATTCTTTTTGTTAAATTTTTTTTTCGTAGTCTAATAAACCTAATTGCGACAAATTGGCACCCAACGGAAAACACCTCCCCGGCAACGGCGCCAAAAACTTGATCGGCCCCGAAATGCAACCCAAGAGCACGACCAAAAACTTGGTCGGTCCCGGATACACACCCGGAGAACGATTGTAGTTTTACCGCAAGCACACGGCAAAGTGGCGAGCGGGTATCGAACACGAGGAGGTGGTGTTGAGCTCCAATCTATCCTAGGTTGGTTTGACTACGATGTTTTTATTGGTGGAGATGGTTATGGTATGGTGTAATGGAAATGGTGGTGAATGTCGGTGTCGGTGATAAAGAATTTGGTCAAATATCGGTTCAAATACAAATAATAAAAGTGTCTAGGGCTAGGGAATTCCCGCTACGGATCATCATTCATCCTTGTAAATAGTGAATCTCAATATTACTAGACTTGCGTTGAGGTGAACTAGTCGCAACTTAATGGAGAACCAAGCTCACGCTCTCGCGCTATTGCCGGTCTATAGCAAACCTAGGTTAGAGCCCAATCTCTTGCAAACCCTAACCTAAGCCACTAGCATTAGGATCGACATCATTGTCCAATCGCTTCTCGAGCCCACTCTCGTGCAAACTCGAGTCACGATCTAGGTTGTGATAGTTCGTATTCGTCCAATCTCTTGCAAACGAATATGTGTATAGATTTACAATTAAAAATCCTAGCTTTGGTCCAATCTCTTGCAAACCAAATCTAGAGAAACCCAATTGTAAACCTAAATCGAATATCTAGGCCTTCCCATCGATTAGAATCCAATCTCTTGCAAACCCCAATCGATGGAAATCCCTAGCTATCCGTTGTAAATCAATCACAACCTAACCTCCTAGCAATTCTAGCAATTTGGGAATTCATTCATCACAAATCTGAAATTAGATCCATAGGGTTCCTCCCCAAACCCTAGAACAACAAATCTACTCTAGCATAGCAATAAGGATATGAGAATCAATAGAAATCATTGCTTGCATACAAAAAGATAGAAAAACAAAGATTCAAATAAAAAGAAGAAAATACTTAGCTTGATGAAGATCTTCAATCCAAAATACAAGCTTTTTGATCCAAGAGGGGGCCTAGGGCATGGCCTAACCTCTAAAATAATCCCTAATAAAACATTTTGGGAACCTAAGAAAGCATAATGGGGATGCTCTCTAATGGTGGCTACAAAACCCTTATATAGTCCCCCAAAACCCTAGCAAATAACCCTAGAAAACCCTCTCAAACTCACGCACAAAATCAATTCCTCGTACAACCCAGATTCTGGGAAAGTTATGACTCGGCCGAGTGGGGAAAGCTCACTCGGCCGAGTGAGAATTCCAGCACTGCAGCGTCGACTTGCAGAAATTCCCCAGATTTCATCCGACCTCCGATTTGCGCGTTCTTAGCGGCGTTGGAATCTCCATAAAGTCTACTATCCATAAAAAATATGAGAAAAATAATTTACCCACTGGAATGATAGCAGATTTCAAAAGAGTTGGAGGATGTCTGAAAATCTGGGCGCTTCGTGTCCTCGGCATCACTCGGCCGAGTGGCAAATGTCACTCGGCCTAGGGGCTTTTGGAACTCGGCCGAGTCGGAGCTCGTAGTCGACTGACGGATTACAGAGAGTTGGACATTTTGGCTCGCCGTCGTCTGGGTGCCACTCGGGCGGACGGAGTCTCCGAACTCGGCCGAGTGGGCGTGCGATGCTCGGCCGAGTGCACGCTGATACATCTCTGTTGCGTGTTCGATCTGGCCGACCGAGCGGGGTCTCAATGCTCGGCCGAGTGACTCCTTCACTCGGCCGAGTGGCATGCTGAAAATGCCCAATCTCCATCTTTTCGCTTCCTCGTCGCTCCTACGACGTTCTTTCTTCTTCCACTCGTCTTCCATTGCAGAATAACCCTCAAAAGAGCCATAGTTGACACTCCGGAGTGGGTGCAAATCCTTTAAGCTCATTTTTGCTCCCGATCGCTCCATATTTCCTGAAATCCGACAAAAACAAGAAATAGTGAAAAGTAACGCAATATCGTCGAATAATCGTGAAAAGCGTGATATGGGCGATCGAAATAGCATGCAAATATGCAGAAAAAAGGTGTAAAATATGGACCGATCAGTTTGCCAACAAGTGAAGGCGGAGTATCATCGTGCGGCCGGGTTGCTACAACCGATTCCGATTCCGGAGTGGAAGTGGCAACACATCACTATGGATTTCGTGACTGGACTACCTCTGAGTCCGAAGCAGAATGACGCGATTTGGGTGATCGTAGATCGATTGACCAAATCCGCGCACTTTATTCCGTTCCGAGTGGGACAGTCCACTGAGACGCTAGCGAGGAGATATATGGAGGTAAATTCTTTTACTCTCCGTTTTTATTTCTTTTTCCTAGTTTGGATAGTGATGTAACGTGAATCGTGCAGGAGGTCGTGCGACTTCACGGAGTCCCCGTGAGTATCGTGTCAGACAGAGACACGAGGTTCACATCTCAGTTCTGGCAGAGTTTGTAGAAGAGTTTGGGTACGCGTCTGAGTTTCAGCACGGTGTACCATCCGCAGACGGATAGCCAATCCGAGAGGACGATTCAGATTTTGGAAGACATGCTGAGAGCGTGCATGTTGAATTTCAAGGGTTCGTGGGAGGACCATCTGCACTTGGTGGAGTTCTCTTACAACAACAGCTTCCAGGCGAGTATTGGCATGGCGCCTTTCGTCGCTCTTTATAGGAGGAAATGTCGATCGCCATTGAGTTGGGATGACGTTGGTGATCGGGAGCTGTTGGGACCTGAGATGATTGTGGAGGCTGTGGAGGTCGTCAGGAACATTTGGGAGAGATTGAGGATTGCTCAGGACCGTTTTAAGCATTGGGCGGATGCTAAACGTCGTCCTTTGGAGTTTCAGCCTGGAGATCATGTGTTTCTGAGGATTTCCCCGAATCGTGGTGTGATTCGTTTTGGGATGCGAGGGAAGTTGAGCCCGTGATACATTGGACCGTTTG
The DNA here is from genome assembly GCA_030789695.1 of Scilla litardierei. Classification (NCBI taxonomy): domain Eukaryota; kingdom Viridiplantae; phylum Streptophyta; class Magnoliopsida; order Asparagales; family Asparagaceae; genus Scilla; species Scilla litardierei. Next base: position 105,205,984 of record CM061142.1, read on the forward strand.
ACATTCTGGAGAAAGTTGGCGAGGTAGCTTACCGCTTAGCCTTGCCGCCATCATTGGAAGGAGTTCACAATGTTTTCCATGTGTCGCAGCTTCGTCGATACATTAGCGATCCATCTCATGCTGTGGATTTTTCGGATATTACCGTTCACCCCGATATGACGTATGACCAGCAGCCAGTGCAGATTCTGGACAGGTGTCAGAAGTCACTTCGGAACAAGGTTGTCAATCTTGTGAGGGTGATGTGGCGACACGGCTCGCCTGGAGAGTCTACTTGGGAGAATGAGGATGAGATGCGAGAGCGTTTCCCACTTTTGTTCCCGGACACGTGAGTGTTGGGAAATTCCGAGGACGGAATTTTTCTTAAGTTGGGGAGGATGTAACGACTGGTTTTCATGTATCCGGATTTATTATATTATATTATATGTTTTAGTGGATTTTCTCCTCATGTGTGGTTTTCGTCCCCGTAGCTTTCATTTTCGATCGTTTCGTCGTGTTTTCCTAGCTTCTTCCGTTGATCGTCGATTTTGGAGTAAGTCATTTGTAACGGGCTTCATATCGGTCATATCTTATTGTCAGATCAAGCCTAGGAGTCTTAGGATTCGATCCCGAAGCTTTGCGCTCCATTTCGAAACTTTTGGTGCACGTTAGCCGGTACAAGAAGGAGAACCGACCGACTAGATGACGATTTAGTCGGTCGGCAAACCTTCATGGACCGACTAGTGGGCTTTGTTAAAATGTTCAGGAGTTACTGTTTGTCGTTAGTCGGTCTAAGAACATTGGTTGACCGACTAGGTTGCAAACTAGTCGGTCAGCAATGCTTCTTTAACCGACTAACTCATTAACTAATTTTGGTACCAGCTACTGTTCATTCTTAGTCAGTCTAAGAACGTTCATCGACCGATTAGATGCCAAACTAGTCGGTCAGTAGCTGTTCCTTGACCGACTAAATCTAAATCCTATTTTTGTACAGGAGTTACTGTTTGGACTTAGTCGGTCTGCGTTGGTCAACCGACCGACTAGTTCCCAAACTAGTCGGTCAGTGGTTGTTCTCTGACCGACTAATCAGTGTCGAAACCCTAATTTCTGGGCAGCCGCCAGCCCTTCCTATTTAAACCCCTCCCAAACGTTTTCTTCTTCATCTTCTTCAACTCTAAACCTAATTTCTCCCCCATTGAGCCCCCTACTACCTCAAACCCTTATTCCTTCATCCCAAGCCCAAAATCCATCATCCAAACCCTCACTTAACACATTCTACCTCTCATCTTCCTCAAACCTTCATCAAATCCCCCAAAATCCCCCAAAACCCCATTTCTCCAGATTTTCCCCATCTATTCCAGATCTGAACCCTAGGTTCCCCGGAGCGTTTCTTCCGTTGCCGTGCTTGCTCGGCATCATTCTTCTGCCTCCGATACGGTAATAATCGATCTCTTAATGTTTTCATAACCCGTTGTGTTTTTGTGAAACCCTAATGAAATGAATGTTGTTTTGATGATTGTTTCTCCATAACAGCGACTTCCCCGTAGATTAGCATCCGTGGGACGAACCCTCGTGTTGATCGTCATCCTCGGTGCTAGGCAAGTGAAACTTGCCACTTAGGGTTTGGGCCATGTTTTAGGCCATTTGCTTGTTGTAGGCGTAAAAGAGACTAGGCAACGAAATGATACTCACCTAGGCACAATTTCCGGAACTAGCTTGACAACGAAGCTAGGACCGTCATTTATCATGTTGCATAACTATCATGTCATGTTTAATTTTGATCAACGGTACGCGAATAAATTGTCATCCATGCTATCCATGTTGTATGTCGCATTCGTAGCACACGCTACAATACTTGTGTTTCCTGGCTCGTGTCCAGAAGCGGGCTACGTGAGTTGGTTGATAGCCAATGCCCAACCTACTAGTTTCCGGCTATGTACCCACTTTACGTGGGCATAACCCTACGCCATACATGTTAAATACACTTCCTGGCTCGTGTTCCAGAAGCGAGCATTCCTTGTTCGAGGTAATTCCCTGGCTCGATACACGTGGAGGGGTAGAGATAAACGGTCACTTGAGCTTAGGAGTTGGCCCGATCAGCCACTCTAGCCAACAGGCGGAATCTCTGTGCACAACTTGTTTACTTGACTGTTCACTTGACGTGAACCACTTGACTTGTACTTGTTCGTGTTTTACTTGTTATCCGAGACATACTTGCTACTTGCACTTCCCTTTACTTGTCACTTCCATACTATACTTGCCATGCCATGCAACATACTATAACTGTCATGTTGCTAGTTTACCTTACCTACAGTTTCCTTGCCCAAGTCTTTTAGACTTTCTGACATGTGCCCCTTTACTCTTTTGGGTGACACATGTTAGATCCCGAGCCTTGGTCCGTTGTTAAGGACGAGGTGTTTACGGACGCCGTGCCCGAGTCTGTGTTTGGCGAGGAGTACGTGGACACCGGGGACCAGTCCTAGTGTCTTCGTTGCGCTTTCCTCTTTTTGTTTTAGACTGCTGTTTTGTTGTCGGTGCGTAGCACCTATACTCTTTTTACGTTTGTCTTTGTTTGGCCTTGTTCTGGGCCTTTAGACTCTTTCTTTTAGCCTGGTGGCTTTTCTGGATGTTGAACTTAATGTTAATGTTGGACAATTTCTGAGATTGGACTTTTGTTTCTGTCTCTCCTTGTGTTATTATTGTTGTTCCGTTTGCGGTTACAGGGACCTGCTTATGTATTATTGACGCTTATCGGGTTTGGGGCTTCACAGCTCCACTCTCGTGCGGACCTTCTCACGTCTCGCCTCCATTTTAGGGAAGCGGGGCGTGACAGGATTGCTCTAGATGGTGATTGTAAACGTAGTGACCTTTCCAATTCTAGGGTAACATCTTCAATATTTTTCGAAAGTAACTTATCAAATTGTAAATATCATTCCAAGTGGGAGTTGAAATTAGAATTATCCAAATAGGATATTCAATTATCATTTCAAGTGGGAATAATATGTTAAGAATTTTTTGCAATGTTTTTGATCAAACCTTCGGTTTTGTGTCTTTTGCAGCATTTTAAAAGTAAAATGTCTTCCGCTTCAAAGAATATCGTCACTGAGTTAAACAGAGGTGAAAAACTCAACGGTGATAATTACAAACTTTGGTCCATCAAGATACAATACGTTCTAGAGGAGCAAGAAGTGCTCGAAACTCTAAAGAACGTAATGATTGAACCCGAGTTGGGCACTACGGCCCATCACAGAAGAGCCAAGGAAGCTTTTGATGCTTGGTCTCGGAAGAACAAGATAGCCTGCATTACGTTATTATCCAGTATGGCAGATGACATAATGCGCATCTTCCGAGAGCATGACCTAGCCATGGACATATGGTCCAAGCTAGAGGAGAAGTTTGGTGGCACATCGGTGTCTAAACTTCGCGCCTTAACTATAAGATTTGATTCATACAAGAAACGTACTGATCATTCCATGGGGAAACATCTGCGACATATGGCGAATCTTATCTCAGAGTTGAAGGATGCAGGTCATGTGCTCACTGATGAGCAACAATTCCAAGCAATCATACGTTCCCTACCAAATGGGTGGGACTAAATGAAGATGCATCTCACTCACAATGAGAGCATCAAGAACTTCAGCGACGTTTCTAAGCACCTCGAGTTAGAGGAAGAGCGGCTTGCGGCCGCCAAGCCAAGTGCAGAAGTGCATAAGGTTGTTAGTTCATCACACGGGGGAAAGAAACGGAAAGATCGTTCGAAGTTTACTAATGAACGTAATAAGCAACCTGAGTCTACCAAGAAACCCAAACATAAGGGTGGGCACAAGAAATGGCACAAGAAGAAAGACTTGAAGAAGATCAAGTGCTTCAAGTGCAACAAGCTCGGTCACTATGCTCGTTCGTGTACGAGTGGAGGCGACGAGGTAACTTGCAATGCTAGTCACAAATGTGTTTCTAGTTCAATATTTCTTGTAGAATCTAATCCATTTTGGATAATTGATTCAGGTGCCACCGACCACATAGCAAGGGACAGACGGTCCTTCGTGGAGTATCACCGGATACCCCAAGGAACGAAGTGGATCTATGTAGGAAACAACACACGTGTTGAAGTGAAAGGCGTTGGGACTTGCAAGCTAGTATTGGACAACGGTCGCACTCTCCTACTTCATGATGTTCTCTTCGCTCCAGATATTCGGAGGAATATAATATCTGTGGTCGTGTTAATGGGTCTTGGTTATAGCTGGTTCTTTCAAAATTGTAAAGTGGACTTGTGTTGTAATAATTCCTTAATTGGCACTGGGTATGTATTTAAAGGATTTATTGTATTAAATACAATGTATGACTCTTCATATTGTAATGAAAATTTTCTTGTTGCAAATTCTTTGACTTATGAGTCTGATATAATTTGTTGGCATACAAGGCTTGGTCACATTGGACCAACGCGTATGGATAGACTTGCCAAACGTGGCCTTCTATCTAATGTTTCAAAAGTTGATATGTCGACTTGCGAACATTGCCTTGTAGGGAAATCTTGTCGCAAGCCGTTTGGAACCGGCAGAAGGGCCAAGGTTCCATTACAGCTCATCCATTCAGACATATGTGGTCCGATGAATGTCAAGACAAGAAGCGGGAAGTCCTATTTCATCACTTTTATTGATGATTTCACCCGATTCGGACATATCTATTTGATATCCCACAAAAGTGAAGCATTAACCTGCTTTAAGAACTATATGAGTTTAGTGGAGAATTAATTAGATCGCAAGATTAAGGTCTTGCGAACCGATAGGGGCGGTGAATATCAATCAACAAGTTTTAAGGAACTTTTTGATGAAAAGGGTATAGTACATCAGGTAACTATGCCTTATACTCCTCAACAAAATGGTGTTGCTGAAAGGAGGAATAGGACTTTAATGGAAATGGTCCGTTCAATGATGGCGCAAGCTAACTTACCAATCACCTTTTGTGGTGATGCATTATTAACGGCCACTTTTATCTTGAACCGTGTACCCTCGAAATAAGTTAGCTCCACTCCTTATGAGTTGTGGAACCAAAGGTCTCCTGACTTAAACATTTTAAAACCTTGGGGATGTGCATCCTACGCACATATTTCCTCCCATAAGTATGGCAAACTTGGGCCACGGGGAAGGAAATGTATCTTTATATGATACGTTGAAAACTCCAAAAGTTATGTTGTCATTAGTCAGGAAGACAATGGAGGTCTAATTGAATTTGAGTCGAGGGATGTCACTTTCTTGGAAAACGAGTTTCCAAGACATGGCGAGATAAGTCAGGACTTATCTCTATTTGAGATTAATGATCAAGAAGGATTACCTCATTCGAGTGGGAGAATTCTTGGTGAAGAAGAAAATACGTTTCAAACTTCACCAATGGATGATACGAATGACGCTAGTCCTATTCCATATGGGAATAATGATCCAAGTGGGAGCATTTCTAACGACATTCCAAGTGGGAGTGATATTAGAATTGATCTAAATTCGAGTCAACAAGGACTTGAAGAATCTCAAATACGACGTAGTAGTCGTACACGGTTGGCTCCTCTAAGATTTGAGGATGAATTTCCGCAAACCTTTATGACTTTACTACACGATGATGACGAGCCTGCTACTTTCAAACAGGCCGTTTCATGCCCTGCGAAAGGCAAATGGATGGAAGCGATGAAGGAGGAGTTGGAATCCATGAAAGTTAACCAAGTCTGGGACTTAGTTGACTTACCCAGAGGACGTAGAGCTATTGGGAACAAATGGGTTCTCAAGATCAAGCATAAGGCTGATGGCTCTATTGACAGATATAAAGCTCGCCTTGTCGCGAAAGGTTTTACGCAACAGGAAGGGATAGACTACGAAGAGACCTTCTCACCTGTTGTCCGTTTTACCTCGATTCGCCTGATTCTGGCTATGGTAGCTTGCTTAGACCTCGAATTACATCAGATGGATGTAAAGACTGACTTTCTCAATGGAGAATTGGACGAGGAGATATATATAGAACAACCAACAGGGTTTGTAAAAGAAGGAAACGAACATACGGTTTGTAAACTTCGTAAGTCCATATATGGTCTTAAACAATCCTCGAGGCAATGGTATATACGATTTCAAGAAGTTGTCTTATCAAATGGTTTTTCCATGCTTGAAGATAACTGTGTATATATCAAGAGGAGTAAGAGCAAGTACGTTATTATGTCTGTATATGTAGATGACATTTTAATAGCCGAAAATGACAAGGGCTTTGTGATGGATATCAAGGCTTGGCTTTCATCAGTTTTTGAGATGAAAGACATTGGAGAAGCCGCATATATCCTTGGAGTTAAGATTTCAAGGAATCGTTCGAAGAAACTTCTTTCTCTTTCACAAGAGACTTATATAAAGAAGGTTCTAGAATGTTTTAATATGCAGGACTGCAAGTCCATTGATACTCCTATAAGCAAGTGCGACAATTTATGTCTGAAATCATGTCCGAAGAACCAAAAGGAAAAGGAAATTATGGAAAAAGTTCCATATTCCAGTGCAGTTGGTAGTCTTATGTACGCTATGATGTGTACAAGACCGGACATCTGTTTTGCCGTTGGAATGGTAAGTCGTTACCAATCCAACCCGGGGCAAGTACACTGGAAAGCGGTTAAGAGGATAATGCGGTATCTTAAAGGAACTGCAGACTATGCTTTATGCTATCAAGGAGATGCCTTGAGGCTCGAAGGCTACACTAATGCTGATTGGGTGGGTGATCTCGATGAGCGACGATCGACCTCAGGATATTTTTTTCTACTCGGATCTGGTGCAATATCCTGGAGTAGCAAGAAACAATCCTGCATCGCACTTTCAACTATGGAAGCCGAGTTTGTAGCATTTAGCATGGCAGTCCAAGAGGCTGTTTGGCTTAGGAAGTTCTTAGACAGGCTAATTGATGTAAGTGACTCAGGTGCTGTACCTATACACAGCGACAGTCAAGCATCTATAGCCTATGTCAAAGATCCTAAATTCCATTGTAAGACCAAACACATAGATATCCGCTACACATTTGTAAAAGACTATGATAAGACCAAGAAGTTAGACATAAGGTACATATCTACGCATGAGATGATAGCGGATCCGCTTACGAAGGCGATCCCCAGAGATGTGTTTTACAAACACTTATCATCGCAAGGATTGCGTAAGAGCTGAGTTGTACCAATGTAAATTCTCATGTCTGTAAATGATCAAATTTAATAAAAGAATAAGTTCTTTTCAACATTGCATATGAATTTTTAAAAGAAATGTTTGTGTACATTTTTGAAATCTCAGCTATACTTTCTAGTATGTCGGACAAATTAAGGTTTGCTCTCTCACATGAGCAACCGCCTTTATTCTATCAGACGGATAAAATAAAGATGAGACCTGTTTAAAGTCAAAATCGTCAGACGGACGATTTAGAGTCATGACTTAAACAAAATGGTCGTATGAAAGATCTGCATCATATGGATGCTTTCAAAAGATCTAAGAGGATTTTGAAATCCTATCTGTCTTATGCGGGATGTGGGTCCAGAAGATTATTTGAGTAGTAAAAGGGACTCAAAGTCAGACATTGTGGTGTCTGGTTATCATCCTTACAACATCATTAAGACATACGCTCCCTGGGAAAGGAGTGATGTTGTAATACGTATTCATACTACGTATGCATTTTGACCATTGGGTTAGAATAGTAATTGTGTTTACTATTATATGAGACCCAAAGACCACATGGGTCTTAACTCATTACCGTTATGGACTCTAATTGGTTCCTTTAGATTTGACTGGGTGATTGCTATCTTAGCATGTTGCTTATGGACTATGGTTAATTCGGTCTGACGGGGCATGTTAGAAAAGCAAGTCAAGTCAAGATCAAAAGGATCGCAAGAAGGGAAGATTAATTTCATATTCACATTTGGACTTTAGAGATTCAAAGCTGGCCAGCCGATTGTAATCCAGATGGGATTCAATTGTTGAATGTAAAGTATAAGAAATGTGAAGAAATAATCTAGGGTAAAGCATGCGTTGATCTACTCAACTTTGCACCTCGAGGGGTGTTGTGTATCTCTAACAAGTGCACAACAGCGGACTCTATGCGCATGACGGTCACACAGCCTATTTCTCGGTATGATAAACAGAAGAGTTAAAGGAAAGATGTTTCCTTACAATCCCCTCAAGTGTGAGTGGGAGATGTTGGATATGGACGACATGAATACACCCATGAGGGGATGTATGAGGGTATACGGACCTCAGATGTCGCGTGCACGAAAGCGTGCACGAAGGGAACCTTTTCTCGTGTGAAAAGGACCACTCGATAAGTGGAAAAAGTCACTTTATAAGTACATAAAGGCACTTGATAAGTGAATGAAGAAGAGGATAAATGAATGTGCTAATATAGGCTAATAAGCTTATAATTGGTTATTTCCTACAATAACCACCCCTAAAGCCTATAAATAGGACCCAAGAGTAAGGCATTCATACTACACTTTCCATGCCATAAGTTTACATAAGGCATCTTATGTTCTTCTTCTCCCTTCCATTAAAATCCTCTTCTAAATAGAGATTTAGGCGGTGAAACTCTGCTTTGATCCTCCGAGATGAAGTACCGACCGTTGTGGCGAATCCGAGGGCGAAGTTCCGAGATTACGGTGCCACGTACGCAAGCATAAGTCTCTACTTCATTATTCGATCCTAACGTCCTTGTTTTGACAGGATCCAACAGGACTAGCTTATGAATTGTTCTGAGCTGATCTATCGGCCTGCACACTATAGTAAAAATAAAATGTAAAAGTGGGCCAATCAAATTTCCTCTTGGAATACATTTGTTGAAGATATGTCAGCTCATCAAAAATATGTTTAGCTTAGTAAAAACAGAAACCAAAATAAACAGAAGGGTTAGCATGTTTTACCGATAATACCTCATCCAAGATATTAGACGAACTTAGCTGGCGGAGACAGTATAAGTCGTCTCATGTATGTCATCTTGGATAAGTCATCCTAGATAGGTCATTCTGGCCTGGTTGTCTTACATAGGTCGGCCTGCATGGGTTAGCCTCGCCCCTGATTTGGTCAGACGGTATAAGTTATGCGAGAGATCTAGGACTTGGATCCTTCTCAGCATGTTCAAGGCCGAGGGAATAATTCCCTTCAATAAGTTTCACTGCATAAAGAGTTGACCGGGTCGCTGGCACGCAACAAGAGAAGTAGAAACCTCTCATGATAATCTGTTCTTAAACACACCAATCGTTTCGAGATTGATCAAGCATGGAGCTTGTTGTACGAAAAGATCTAGAGTATCCAAGCGTAGCAAGTTCCCGATGCTCGAAAGTGTGTTTCCCTGCATTCATTCTTTGCAAAAGAGAGTGTGTTCAGCTGGGTGAGGGTACTGACCTAGGCGAGGATATCACCTGGAGCTGGCTGGATATAAAACTCAGGCGAACTTGCCCAAGGTTGTCGCTTGCTAGCTGACCGAAGATATCCTCAAAGGATCCCAAATCTGTGCCTTCATAGCCCCATCTCTTGACACATGGCAGAACCCAGTCATCGAAAAGGTCACCAAGCTTGGAAAAGAGGTGGTGACGAAGGGTCATCAAGAAATGGGGATAGCCCAAGTCCAAGATCAACCACCTTGTCATTTGCACGACCAGCGGGGTAGACATGCCCCACGCCGACTAAAAATTCTCGGTAGGTCGAGCTCGTTAATGTCTCAGGATGGTTCGAGCTATGCAAGGAATGGTGATTGAGGAGAAATATTACATACTTCCCCTTATATACTTGCATTTTGTGCATGCATGTAATTCATTTTGTCCCAAATATATATGTTTTTGGAATATCTTGTTAAATTAGGGCTTGTTACTTGTTCATGCATAAAAACACCATTTCTGTAACTTATTTGCAATCCATAGTTTCTAATAGAAGTTTATGACTTTCTAAACACAACGGATATTTTTATATAATTTACGGAGACTTAACCCAAAATCTGTGGAATTTCCAGACGTCTGGTCCATTAACACCAGACGTCTGGCATATCAGATTAGAGATGGCGAAAATTTTATGACTCGACGGCTGCCTAGAGCACATCAACCAGACATCTAAACAGTGTGTCAGATGTTTGGGAAGTGTACTCCAGACGATTTAACAGTCGAGGAAAAGTGTGGCACAGAAAATAGAAAATTGGAGAAAAATTACTTGATGTGCCATCAGACGCTTGAAGAAGATCGGCCAGACGTCTAGTCAACGATCAGACTCCTAGCACTCCTCATGTAGACGACTGATCATTGCAACTTTAAGACAGAACCAAACTCCTGGGACGAGCAAATCAGATAGCTGGCGGTACGACTTACACATATGGAACGGCCAAGCAACCAGATGCCTGAAGCTATCGCTCCAGATGTCTAATCGATGAACCCATCGCCAGACTGTCTTTCTTTTGTGACTTCTTTCAGCTATCTTCTTCAACCTGACCCGAATCCACCACTTATGCTTGAGAGATCTTCCCCCTTGATCCTAGCATTGAGTATTGGATCCCCCAATTTGGTTTTGATGATGAGCAAACATAATTAATTGTGACTAACTCCTTCTTTTGTAGTTAATTAAAGCATTGCTGATTGTAGATCAAAGTTTTATCAAAAGCGATGATGAAGTGAACCGATGACGTGATGAATTCAATAGAAGATCTGAAGGATTCATAAAGGAAGTGAAGAGGATTAATATGTAATTTTTCATATTCTATATTTCTTTATTGAATTAGATTGCTAAGCCTTCAATATACTTGCTAGAAGCACTTACATATCATGCACAACACTTTAGATAATTCATTAGTTGGTCACATATGGTTAGATATCCATTCAGCTCAAAATTGAGCTTTCAGCCCTTGACCAGACGCCTGGTCTATGACCACTAGACGGCTGGTGTGCATGCATAGAACAGTTGCATTTCTTTGGATTTTGGTGCGATTTTTTGGGCGCTATAAATAAGGATCAGTTGCATTCAATTTAGAACTCTTCGAAACATTAATAGGCAAGTGCATTCAAGCTCCCATAAGCATTCAAGTCTTCATCTTCATCAATTGTCCACAAGCTTCAAGCTCACATCCTCAAGCATTCATTGCTTCTTTCTTTGGGCAAGTAATAAGTGCTTTCACTCTCGTTTTAGAGCATTACACACACTTCCTTGCCTCACTTTTAAGTAAGAATATATTCAAGTGATAGGTATTGTGTTTGATTTCATATTGAGTATTTCAATTTCATTCTCTTTCTCTTGAAAGTAGAGACTCTCGATTTGTGAGAGTAACTGTTCCCGGGTTATGGGAATTGTTGTAATTGGTGTATTGGATTTACTCTTACCGAGATTTGGTAAGAGGGTTATTAGTAGATACTAATCACTAACAGGATTTGCTAATGGGCTGTTGGTGTAGGATTCTAGGGAGTTGAAAATTGACTCGGGTGAATCCGAATCAAGGTAGATACTCTGTTTGTGATTGATATTTTCGGTGTTGTTATCTCTTTTATTTCAATTTAGCACTATTGGTTGCTTGGGTTTTTAATAGGCGTAATTTCCTTTTTAATTATCATAAAACACTATCCCCCACTCTAGTGTTTTTCCACATAGTTTCAGGTCCTACAATTGGTATCAGAGCCAAAGTTATAGCTATGGCAACCAACAACAATAACAACAACTGCGATGGCGCTTCATTTATAGTCGAAGGTCAATCCACAATTTGATCTCCACTCTTCGATGGGTTGAACTATGGGTATTGGAAAGCTCAAATGATTATTTTTCTAAAGAGTATTTCATTATGGAGAATGGTGAAGAAGGAGTACGTTGAGCCCCTCGAAGAAGATTTCTCCATGTGGAGTCTCGTGCAAGTGCAAGCGGAGGTGAATAATGCAAAAGCGATGAACTCGCTTAATTCTACCTTGGTTATGACTGAGTTCAACAAGGTGTCGAACTGAACGTTTGCATACCAAATCTGGAACCACCTCCTAGTGACATATCAAGGGACATCTCAGGTAAAAATGTCTAAACTCCATGTATATGTTCAACACTTTGAGATGTTCAAACTGCATGAATAAGAAAAATTCTTGAGCATGTATGCTAGGTTCACCGACATTATGAACGATTTGGAAGCACTTGGGAAGGTGTACACCCTTGTAGAGAAGGTGACAAAGACAATCATGGCCGTCACTCCGGAATGGGGGAAGAAGACAACGGCCATCGAGGAAGACAATGATAAAACCAAATACACCATGGAGAACTTCATTGGCAACCTCATGGCATATGATGTAAGGAAAGAAGATAGAGAGCAAAGGAAAGCTCTAAAGGCACTAATCGAGCCCAAAGAAGATAGAGAGCAAAGGAAAGCTCTAAAGGCACTAGTCGAGCCCAATAAGAAAGCTGATGAGTGTTTATTATATATAGTTTTTACCCCTTCTTCATACACAGTTTACATCGTTTATTTCTCCGTTTTCCCTGTTTTCCCGTTTTTGTTCCCTCTTTTGCCTTTATGGTCCGCTTTGTGGTTTGCAGGAAATACATGCTGATTAGGGTCCATATGGCGTAAATAAGGAGTGAAAAGACGAAAGGAGCAGAGTCGGGAGATCAAAGTGTTCAATATGGGGAGATAGAATAGGAAATGTGATATATACGGCCGAGTCGATTCGACGCGGCCGTGTGGTCACAACACCCCAAATGAGCTCAACTCAATTCCACGCGATTACGCCATGGTGAACCAAACAACCAGGACAAATGAGCTCCAGAAACCAACTCCACGCGGCCGCATCATCGCCGTCCAAACGGTTGCATCGCTGAAGAGAAGAATTGAAGAATTGAAATCGACGTGGCCGCGTGACGAAGGCGACGCGGTCGCGTTCTCACACGGCTACGTGCGCCTAATCCCAAGAATCTAAAGACCAAACGGTCGCTCCACGCGACTGTTTCGAGATGACACGAGCGTCGAAGTTGAATTCGACGCGGCCGCATCGCTGTAGCCTCCGCCGCCCCATTTCACGCACTTGACGACACGTCCACATCGTTTTCGACGCGGTCACGTCGAATCGGATTTCTAAGCAATCTTGGGCGCTATCAGGGTTAGTTGTAGGGTCTTTTTGGTCTTTTTGGGGGATTGTATAAAATCTCATCTTCCTCTTGAGCGAAACACATCTTTTATTCAGTCATTTTTGAGGGTTTTAGAGGTTTTATAAGGATTTTTATTGCTTTTTAATTCAGTACTCTTTTATTACTTCAGTAGTTGCACTTGTATTAGTTTAGATTTATATAATAGAAGTCTTCTATTTTGATTGCTATTGTGTTTATTTTCTATCTCTTGCACTATTTTCTGACTCTATGGCTTTTCTCATTGTACCCACGATTAGAATGACTTCAACTATGATAGGTAGTAAGTAGTTTTCATCTAGGACAATGGGTTGAATCCCATTGACATAGGGTTATGAGTTGGATGAATTAATTGATTAAAGTGCTCAGCTAATTGTGGATTTGGGATATATTAGGATGCCAATTATCATCGTAGATTCGATGATGGGTAGTAAGTAGTTTTCATCTAGGACAATGGGTTGAATCCCATTGACATAGGGTTATGGGTTGGATGAATTAATTGATTAAAGTTCTCAGCTAATTGTGCATTTGGGATATATCAGGATGCCAATTATCATCGTAGATTCGATTCCCTCCCTTGTGGATGTTGGGTTGGTCATCGGCAAGAGTCGGGACCAATCTAGGGCTCTCGATCCCTACGATAATTCATACTATCTGTACGACTGACGAGAGCCGGGTGCCGATTAGTGCCCTCCTAATATAGATCCAAATACCCGACCATGAGAGTGGCATGGAGGAAGATTGGGGACATTCGTCGAGCATAATGTGCCTAACGTATACCGATGAATCGACGAGAGTCAGCATCGGTATAGGTTAGGATTGGCCTATCATAGCATCGCGAGAGCGGGGGGTAGGAGATAACATAAGAGACTATCCTATCATGCACCACGAGTATGGAGGGTAGGAGAATGACCTTAGGTTAGACTACCTCTCCCGAGTCCCAATGAATCCAACGATCGGACGACTATTAATCCAACCTTAACCCTAGTTCAATGGTGTAAGGACCCTGTGCTATAAGGAAGAAACACTACAGGGGGTGAATAGTGTTTTATAGAATTTTTAATAATTTACGCCAAATAAAACCCTAATTAACCAACAAATGCAGAATTAAAGAAATGATCAACAACACAAGGAAGAATGCAATGCAAACATGCAATGTATCCTGGTTCGGTGCCACCCAAGTCAAACCCGACTTGTTATCAGTGCCCTAATCCAGCAACACCCGAAATCACACTAAGTTTGAAGGCAGACTGGTCAGGAAAACAGAATACAGCTTCAAATAGATTTGGGCTCTGTTAAAAAAACAGTCAACTACTGAAGGAAAACCATTCGACTGGTGAGCACACCAGGCGCTGGTGATCCTTCATCAGACCCCTATTTTGAGTCAAAAGTTCAGATTGAAAGAAGCATATGGGGTCAACTAGAGGCTATACTAATGATGTGTATAGGTGGTGTAGGAACCTCTAAGTAGTTCTAATTCAAGGCTTAACATTCTAAAACTCACAAAGAAGTAAATACAAAGATTACAATGAATATCCTTACTTCTTCATGGTCTTGAGTCTTTTAGTTGTATGTCTTGTATGTCTCAACATCATCTAGTCTTTGATCCTCAAGATGTTCTTTGAAGCTTTTGAATCATCCATTCATTTCTTATCTTTGGTTTAAATCTCCATTCATTTGTTGAAGACATTGGCTTGAGGTTTGATGTAGTCTTTGAGTTCTTCAAGCCAATGCTTCACTTTTGATGATCTATCAAGTTCTCCACTTGAATCAACACATGTAGTCACTTTTGATCTTCTTGAATCTAATTGGCGACTCTTTAGTTAACTGCAGTCACATGGGTAATCACAATGGTTTATATTTGATCTTCATCAAAACCAAGGTGGAGAGTTCAATACTCAACATTCTCCCCCTTTTTGATGATTACAAACCAAATATAAACAAAATAAATAATTGTGCATTAAATATACTTACTTCCCCTGCAATGATGCCAATCAAGTTAATATCAATAATCAATAACATCATTAAGCAGTTAATAGTGTGTGTATCACATGAGGTTGTGTATATATCGCATGTATAACCAAAAATGATATGCATACATAATGCAAATCATATATGTGATACACATCATAAACATGAGCATGATTACCAATAGATACCAAATGTAATCAATATAGACCAAGGTAATCACCAATGCTCCCCATGAATCATATACATGATCAAACATACAAAAAGGCTATATGATTCAAGTTAATATTTAACACTCAACATTTAATTAGCACAAATCCATCCTTTGTTTATTCTCTCCCCCTTTGGCATTATCCAAAAGGCATAGGAGGCATAGAAACAACAAATGCAAAAAATAGAGTGGAAAACATAAAGGTATATCTAATGTAAACTATATAAGCTACCAATTGTAAACAAGATATCAAAATAAAGATATCAATTGCAAGAGCACATATCCAACAACAACTCAACCACCCTCAATTATCACAAATAGATAAGCAATAAGCATTTGTGATAAAAAGATTACATTAGATGCTAATTGTAAAGAGTTGTGTGAGCAGTGTTAGAAAAGAGACAATAACATAATTAGCAGTAGCTACTAACTGTAAACATGATAACAAAATATGAATAACAATGCAAAAATCATGACATCACTTGTGAAAGAAAAACAAGTTATCAAATTGTGTCAAGTACACGAATAAGCTTAATTATCACAAAATTTATAACATTAAGCATAATGTGATAGACTATCCTTGAGCAAGGGCATGACATATAACATGAACATGATTAAAGATATAATGGTAGAATCAATATCATTACAATGACATAGATCAACAAATAATATCACTAGATTGAGATCTAAGCCAAACATAGCAGAAAAATGCAACAAACATGACTATGGAAATTTTTAGCCACGGGTACCAAGTTATGTTATGACATAATAACTCAAATTAAGTTCTAATGATCATAATACCAATGAACTAATCACTACATGTCAAAATATATCAATTGAAAGTGAAGTGATAACAAGTGGTGAAAATATGATCAAAATGACAAGAATAATATCACAATCATGGTTATGAACTCATTACTCAAAATAAATTCTAATGAGCATACTAACATAGTCAAAACATCACATACCGTAATTACATCAAATGATCACATCTAGCACAAACCATCGCAAAAATCTCATAAAAGAGTAAAAATAGACGTATGAGATGTGAGATGACAAAAATAAGTATAATGGCATGTGCTAAACTCCCCAAATCATCTCCAAATGTAAGCATACCAATTCTAAGTGAAGGATAAGATGAGGGGTGACATGATGAAAAAATGTATGAATATCAAATATCAACATCATGCAAAAGTGTTATGCCAAATAAAGATAGTTACTTCATAAAAAATTATGGCATACACAATTCTAGCACACTAGGATACTAATCAAAACAATGTTCAGAAGAATCATAGTACTAGCATGCATTCCATAATAGATACTCACAGAATGAGTCAATGATATGCATGGAATGCCATAAGCATAAGCAAGATAAGCAATATATAATAAGCTCAAAACTAGCATCAAGTAAGAGCATGTAAAGATGATATCCAATGTAAATATTCTAACAAAGTATGCAAATCAAGAAAATAATGTCAAGATCATGACATCACTTGTGAACCAAGTGAACAAATATAGTCATGATCTCATCCTAGCTAAATTATCACAAAGGATTCAACATGAAGCATAATGTGACCAAACATCTTTTAAGAATGCATGGAGTTTGACATGAGCAAAGATATAAGATATAATGAAGATAGTCTACGTTCAGAGTCACAAGGTATGACATAAACGAAAAAAGTTACCATGAGCATTGCATGCATACATACCAATTGTGTGAATATAACAAAAGCTTATGTAATCAAAATTTAATCGGAGGTAGCATTAATGAAGTCATAGTGCATCAGGATATATTCATGGAAGAATATCTATGACAAAATATACATATCATCAAACACAATATAAAACTTATATGATCTTGTATAGCACAAATTATCTCTAATATCTTATAAAATAGCATAAAATATGAGCATGAGATGAGAGATGACATAGTGAGAAATATAGCATGAAGATCACTAACCAATATGCATGAGTGTTATGTCACTTATGAAAATATCATACATGAAAGATTTAGCTATAGACATGAAAGATCTCTCTAATAAAATTATAGCTAAACATCAGTCATGAAGCAATTAAAATAACAAGTAACATATATTGATCACCCCAAATCTTATCAATGCGTCTCAGAAAGATAATCATACCAATTGTAAGAAAAGTATGAGATGTGTGGTGATACAATGAACAAATATGCATAAAGATCCTAAATCAATTAATCTTATTCATGGCATGAATTATATATAACATGATGAAGTATAGCATGCCATAGGGAAATGAATGATTCTTGTTAGAAGACAAGATTAGATTTAGAGATTTAGGGCTTTTGAATGAAATGAGAGCTTGAGCATTGAAAACAAATCAATGGAGTTTAGAGGGTTCCAAGAGCTCTCTAATGGAACAATAAAAGCCATATTTATAAACTCTCTAAAACCCCGAAAATGATTTACCCAAAACCTTCAACACAATCAGCTGGAAAAAGGCTCAATGGCTAAAAATCCTGACAAGACATGCGACTGATGAAGGATCACCAGGCGTTTGTGTGGCAGAAGTGCGAAAGTTGCCAAAATCAAGAATGCTAGGTAAGCAAGAACAGGCGACTGATGTGGTATCCACATGCGCCTGTTCCATGGGCAGGCGCCTGTGAAAAATCAGTCGTCTGGCCGAAACATGCATAGCTTGCCAAACACAAAGTGTTAGGACAAGGATCGATAGGAGACTGAAGAAGCATTCACAGGAGCCTATGCCATGGGCAGGCGCCTGTGAAACCAACATCAGTCATCTGACCGAATGATGACAAGTTAGAGATCTTTGGGTAATAGAGAGACAGGCGACTAACTAACAAGTCACAAGCGCCTGCAAGGAGCCAGGCACCTGTACATTGTATAGAAGTCGCCTGTTAGAAATGGATAATGAAAACCCAAAGTATCCTATCAAAAACGTGTGCATGACAGACGACTGTAGAACAAATCACAGGCGCTTGTAAGGAGACAGGCGCCTGAAACTTGTTCAGCAGTCGCCTGAAATCAACCAAAATGTACATGTTAGGGAAGAAATGAATGATTCTACTAGAATGATATGACATATCATGATATGATCTAAATAATCCATGAACATAATCATCTATAAAAATTAGGTCTAGGAGGTAGAATCAAAACAACAATGAATCTTTAATGAATCGAAAGGTTTTCACTGAAGGTTAAGATCTAAATATACGTAATACAATCTAATAAACAAACAAACATGGCATACACATCAGTTATCATATTCATACTTTTTAACAATCTTCACAAAGAAGCATGCATGTGAGGAATGAGATGTGTAATGACAACGTGTTCCAAAGATATGAAAATCAATAACCAACTAACCAACTCATTATATAAATGTTATAGCTACCATGATACATGTGTCATAATAAGACATATATGGCATACATGGGCATGGTAGTCACATAAACAAACAATCTCTATGAGGATGTGTCATGAATGAGCTAATGAAGAAGTATGCTATATTACACAAATCTAATATATTAAAATACCAACTGTACTAAACACATACTTACAACTATTTAGCTATCCCTATATGTGTGCATCTCCAAGTCACCATCCTCTCGTTTGAATTGATCCTTCATTTGTAAACTAAGGAGTGTGTAGGGTAGGCATCTTGTACAACAATCTGACAATTAAACAATTGGTAGTATCCAAAAACTTTTTGGATCCAAGGGGTTAAGGAACAAAATCTAGTAGTTCAATAACCAATTATATGCCAATTGTAAATAACACCCATCAATAAAAATGCATGACATGCATTGATAGGAGTTATTATAAACATGAAAATCATACACATAAGGAATTAACAATTCTCAACTATTAGGAATTTAGATACACCTAGACTAAGAATTTCTAAGCATATGATTTAATCACAATACATTATACAAGCAGCATCACTATGAATACACACATCTAATACAATAGTGTGTGCTAGAAGGATTCCCCATTCAATATGCATATGTGCACAAAATAAACATTCACTGTACAAAACATATTGATGGATGACATGAAAAGTAATACTACAAAGAGTGTGCATGAAAAGCATATAGTATTATTTTTCATAACCAAATTTCTCTTTCCCTTTGGCATATTAACAAGATGGAAAGGTGCAAATTGATAATCACCAAGGGTTAGGGAAACCTACTAATCTATATGTACAACATAATATGAATGAAATGCAATGACATATTAATGAAAATAACATGATAGCAATCAAACATTTCATACTCCCACATAATCATATAAAATATGCAAACTTGGGAGTAATGGACGTACTCACACATATATGTGTAAAAAAAGTAATCATACAAGCATGGTACCTAAGCAATGAAATGCAATGTGAGTGAGTTAACAAGGAGGAAACCAAACAAAGGCTGAGTTTTGATTTTTATATATAGTCGCATGAGAATATGTCATTCTTAATATACGATTCTAAATATGTGTTTCTATCATACCTAGAAACATTCTTAGGAATCCATAAAGATAGTGATTTGGGACTCTTAAGGAGATGTTGGGTAGTGGCATGAGTAGGAAGTTGCAATGCACGCTTGAGAGGTGGAACATAAATATTAGCTTGTCCCGTGTGTAAAAATGCAAATGAGAATTAATTCTAGCATGAAAATTTTTAAGCCACATGTTATAAATAATCCACGAATAAACATATGAATATGGATTATGAATACACAATGCACATGAGTCAAGAATTTGACACAAATGACATACATAGACATGAATGGCATAAAAGATACATAATATGCAAACATAGGATATGCATGAGATAGTCTCAAACACAAAGGGACATCTACATGCATCAAACACACATAGATACTAAATTGTAAGAATATACTTACAATATTAAGCTCCCCTACTTTGGTGCATCACTTAAGCACCATCAACTCCATTTGAATGGAAATCTTTGCAAATCAAGGAGTTGGTAGAGTTGGTATCCCAAGGTGGATTGAACCTAGAAAACATAATTTTGGTATCCAAAAACCTTTTTGGATCCTATGTGTTAGGGGATAAATTTAAATACTAAATTCAATTAATTGTAACCCATATCCTAATGTAATCACACACAATTTTCATGATACATGTAATCATATCACTTGATAAATATTTAACCATATACATGCATGTACCAATTGTACCAAAAGTAAATATGTATATTAATCCAAAAACATGACATGTATCACATGCAACAAAACATAAATATGAACCAAAGTATGTATTGCATGAGAAAGTATTAAATATTCTAGACATGAAAAACCTAAACACAATGATTTACTAATAATTAATCAATGGAAATCAAATTCAATAAGAATTTAAGTTTTCAACAAACATGAGAATCCAATACAGATTTGCAAACAAAAGAATAAACCAATTCTAATCACAAATACTTTGGTACCCATAAAATGAATATAAACTTATGGTACCAAGCATGCTGGGTCAACGGAAACTAAGCCTTTGGAAACCAAGTCCAAGAAGACTTTGATTTCCCAACATAATCATCATTCAAAATAATATCATGAATATAAGATTGCACATACATATCCTTAGCATGATTGCTAGTGTTCTTAGGACCCCAAATAGTGTATGTTTTGGGTATCCTCTTCCTAATGGTTGCATGCACACAAGGTTGATCTCTACGTGGTGCATGTAGCCTAGGAACATGTGATCTAGCAAGAGCATGTGGATATGTGTATGGAACATTGTGTTGTGCTAAAGCATGATGATGGGATGTGATCCATGGTATGGTGTTTCAGACATACGTGGATGAACATGAGGTGCATATGCATAAAGATGATCATGAGAACAAGCATGTGTACGTGGATGTGATGTGTGATCATAAGCATGTGAAGGTGCATGAGCATGAGTACGTACATGAGAGTTTCTCAAATGAGTGTTTGCACGTGCTCGTGGGTGTGGAGCATAAAAACTATCATTTGTAGGAATGTGAGAGTGGAGGCATTCCTATGAGTATTGGTGTACATGAATGCATGTCCTTCCTTTGATGTCCACCCTTGGTGGGTTTCTTTGCAAAGGAGGGAGGAATAGGAGTGGTGATTTCCTTAGTAGTAGAACTACTCAAGTTGTTATAGACACCACTCGTGGATGCACCAGAGGATGGCCTCACAAAATCTATAGTTACTTCACTATAGGAGGTGCATGCATTGGATGCACTTGCCTTAGAATAATCAAGGCCAACACGATAGTTTGCCGGTAGTTGATTCTTTAGCAAATCATCCAAAATGTCTTTTTCTTTATTGAATCTCTCAACAATAAAGGACATGAGCTCATATTTCTTCGAAATTGAAGAAATAGTGGCATTCAAGGTAGATGCATGTGTGGTGAGATCGTGCACTTGGGATTTGAGAGCCTCATTCTCAATGCCCAAACTAGTGTTTTGAGATTGAATATTTTTAATCTAAAGATCGTTACTATACACAATGGAAACATGATCAAATTGAGATTTGAGA
This sequence comes from Scilla litardierei, assembly GCA_030789695.1. Lineage (NCBI taxonomy): Eukaryota > Viridiplantae > Streptophyta > Magnoliopsida > Asparagales > Asparagaceae > Scilla > Scilla litardierei. The sequence continues at coordinate 105,227,771 of CM061142.1, forward strand.
GACTCCACCTCTTTTCTCAACATGCCATTTTGTGTAAGCAAACTTGCTTTCTCAATGGCAAGTGTCTCAACAATGGTGTCATTGTTTGAGGTGCTACATATAGATGTGTTAGTGAGAAAGCAATCGTATTCTTAGCATCACAATATTTATGCATAATCTTTTGATATTTATCAAATAATTGTTCATTTGCAATTCTAAGATCATCCATTGTTACCTCTTCATCGTCGCTATCACTTCCATCAGAATCACTTAATTCGTCACTAGAATCACATGTAGTGGCATCTTCTCGTACCATCAAACCCATGAATGAATCCCTTTCATCATTGGAGGAAGAACAGTTCGAGGTGGACTCTTCTTGCTCCGCTAGCATGTTCCATATTTGATATGTCGGTGTTTCCTTGGACACACGCATAAGAATGTCATAAGTTAAATAATCAAGCAAGATGTCCATTACCTCTTCATTTTTCTCCATCAATTCTTTTTGCTCATTTGTCCATTCATGTTCAGAAGTGGTAGGTGCATGAAGGGGCTTCTCCACAAGCTTCCAATATTCATCATCAATGGATTGAATATAAGCCTTCATCTTTACACACCAAATTTGATAGTTGGATCAAATGAGAAATGGTGGAGTAGGCCTTCGTGTGTTGTTGTTGTTGGTTTCCATAGCTATAACCTCGCGCTAATACCAATTGTAAGGAGCCTGTGCTATGAGGAAGAAACACTAGATGGGGTGAATAGTGTTTTATAGAATTATAAAGAATTTACACCAAATAAACCCCAAATTAACCAACAAATACAGAAGTAAAGAAATGATCAACAACACAAGGAAGAATGCAATGCAAACATGCAATGTATCCTGGTTCGGTGCCACCCAAGTCAAACCCGACTTGTTACCAGTGCCATAATCCAGCAACACCCGAGATCACACTCAGATACTCTTGTAAATACCACTAGAGATTTCCTTTAGCCCACTTGTGGAAACCCCAACAAGTGCAATCGACCTACAATCGATGTCCGTGTATCCCACAACTCGGGAACACAAAAATACCTTAATCCCACAACTTGGAACTAAGCACACTCTCACAAACTAAGAGAAAACCCTTTCCTTGTCTCCCACAACTTGGGATCAAGCCAATCCTCTCACCAACCGAGAGTACTCAACAAAATAGACGTATTGAGAATGAAATATACAACTTGAACCTTGAATAAGAACTTACTTGTGAAGTCTATAGTGTGTGTGAAGTGCTCAATTAGGGAGGAGATATCCCTTGAGATGCTTTCCCAAAGATGAAAGCAAATCTAGCTTAGATGTGTGCTTTAGAACATAGAGGGCAAGAGAGAATTAGAGTGCACATGAGAGGTGAAAGAGGCTTGAAATGATTTCTTAAGAGACCAAGAATTCTCACATATTCAGCCTATCTCCTATATATATTAGCTCAAGGGAAGCCCAAAACCCCAAGCAAAAAGACCAAAAACTAATCTGCCAACGACTAGAAATGGGCTGAAAACGACTCGGACAGTCGCCTGTAGAAGGGGGGACAGTCGCATGTTCCACCGTAGGCCCCGGCTATAAACTGAAAAATACTGGCAAGATAGAGGATGACCATCTACTGTAGAAGGATGTCCAGTCGACTGTCCACCTGGGCAGTCGACTGTCCAACCTTCAACAGTCGACTGTTCGAGTGGCAAAATCTGCAGATTTTCAGTACAGCTGATCACTAAAATAACCATAGCTTTCACTACAAATATCCAATTGGAGTGATTCAAATTAGGTTGGAAAGCTAAAATAAGTTTCTTTCAAATGAGATTTAAATGGATACAAAATTCGAACTACAGAAAAACGGACAGCACTTTGAATCTGACTAATATGTGTCGGAAATCTAATATCGGCTCACGAAAACAGTCATTACTTGAAATACAGATATCCGATTGGAGTAATTCAAGTTGGGTTGGAAATCTTAGTGAGCTAGCTAACTACTGCATGTGGTTTGGATGAAAAATTACAACTACAGAAAAATTGGCATCAGTTTGAAGGCAGACTGGTCAGAAAACAGAATACAGCTTCAAACAGATTTGGGCTCTGTTAAAAAAACAGTCGACTGTTGAAGAAAAACCAGTCGATGGTGAGTACACCAGGCGCCCGGCGATCCTTTATCAGGCCCCTGTTTTGAGTCAAAAGTTCAGATTCAAGTTTTCAAAGCCTAGAAGCATATGGGGTCAACTAGAGGCTATACTAATGATGTGTATATGTGTTGTAGGTGCCTCTAAGTAGTTCTAATTCAAGGCTTAACATTCTAAGACTCACAAAGAATTAAATACTAAATATTACAATGAATATCCTTACTTCTTCATGCTCTTGAGTCTTTTGGTTGTAGGTCTTGAATGTCTCCAACGTCATCTAGTCTTTGATCCTCGAGATGTTCTTTGAAGCTTTTGAATCATCCATTCATTTCTTCTCGTTGGATTGAATCTCCATTCATTTGTTGAAGACATTGGCTTGAGGTTTGATGTAGTCTTTGAGTTCTTCAGGCCAATGCTTCACCTTTGATGATCTACCAAGTTCTCCACTTGAATCAACACGTGTAGTCACTTTTGATCTTCTTGAATCTAATTGGCGACTCTTTAGTTAACTGCAATCACATGGGTTAATCACAATGATTTATATTTGATCATCATCAAAACCAATGTGGAGAGTTCAATACTCAACAAATGGTGGGTATACCCTAAGCACTAGAGCTTTTATTTCCTGATTTTACCTTCCATTTATTTCTTCGACCACCATTTGATAGCGTAGCTTTCGGACTAAGAAGAAAATCAGTACTCAACGAATGCCTCACTGTGTTCGACCCATATAGTACTACATGACACCATGCGCTTGTGGTACTATAAAAATTGATGGCTCGTGTAAGTGAACAAGCTTTTTGGCACAGTTGCCGGGGACGCACGACTTGATATCGATTTTATTCTTTGTTGATAGACTACATATTTTCTCACCACATATTCACTTTTCCATTTTTCTTATATTGCAGGTGAACACAGGTTTGCACGATGATGTTGGCCACTACGAGAACTGTAATTGATCTTGCAAATAGAATGACAGCTGGACACAGCATATAGCCTAACTAAGGATGGGGGCAGCTTCCTTCAATCCAACTGTGTCAGTGAGCAATGGGATGTACAACATGTAAGTGCATAAATATGACCAACACAAATATGGAAATAATCCCTATGATCCATTCTCTCACGCACATCACCACCATTGGAAGGATTATTACACTCCTCCCTATCAAGATTCGCAAGTTGGCACATCTTATTCCTTCCTACAGTTGATGCCACTTGAGATGCTTTTAATGGATAATCCAGCTGCAGAGGCCACCAATAGCAATGGGTATCACACCCCCCAACACACTCACCTAGGCAACTTGATATTAAGCAAGAAACCATTGCATTCCACGTGAAGGCGTCGCAGATCATTGAAACGTGCTACCGAAAAAAGCACATTCATGACATCGTTTGAAGAAGCCTCAACTTTAGAAGCTGTAGGATATCAATGCCACCAAGCCCCTTTCCAGGACAGATTTATTCAGGTGGACCATGACGATGAAGTCGTGTTGCCAGAAGCACTTCATGGGATGCTGCAGCATCAAGACATTGAACCTTCAAGGGACATGCCACGACTTGAGGTAATAGAGGTAGAATACATCAAACCTCCTGAGGTAGAGCTCAAACCTCTACCCCCTAGTTTAAAGTATGCATTTTTAAGGGAGAACTCCACATACCCAATAATTCTTAATGCCTGATTGACTAGCACTGAACTTGATCACCTCCTAGCTATTCTCAAAAAGTTTAGAAATGTCATAGATTACACCATCGACGACATAAAAGGTCTTAGCCCTGGTAGATGCACTCATATGATCCTTCTTGAGGATGAGAATGCCACCTCTATTGAGCCTCAAAGGCGACTTAACCCCAATATAAAAGAGGCGGCCAAAAGGAAGTTTTGAAACTACTTGAAGCGTGGATAATCTACCCGATCTCTGAAGTATAGGGATTAGCCCAGTTCAAGTAGTTCCAAAGAAGGGAGGGATGACAGTGGTTAAGAATGATAAGTATGAGCTTATCCCCACTAGGACTGTCACTGGGTGATAGATGTGCATCGACTATAGGAAGCTCAATAAAGAGACCTGAAAGGACCACTACCCCCTTCCTTTTATTGATCAAATGCTTGACCGTCTGGCCAAGCACTCACATTTTTGCCTCCTAGATGGGTATTTTGGATTCCTCCAAATACCCATCCATCCTTATGACTAGGAAAAGACTACATTCACGTGTCCATACGGTACCTTTGCCTATCGAAGAATGTCATTTGGACTATGCAATACACCTACGACATTCCAAAGATGCATAACTGCTACATTTTCTGAATTTGTTGAGAATATCATGGAGGTGTTCATAGACGATTTCTCCGTCTATAGCACTAGCTTCAATGTTTGCTTAGAGAATTTGACTAGGGTGCTCAACCGATGCCAAGTTGTATGGGGAAAATGTCATTTTATGGTTCAAGAGGGTGTAGTTCTAGGGCACATCATCTCACCCCGTGGCATAGAAGTTGACAAATCTAAGATAGAGTTCATCGAGGGATTACCACCCCCTGTGAATGTGAGAGGAATTAGAAACTTTCTTGGACATGCATGATTTTATCGCCGCTTCATTAAGGATTTTTCCAAGATCGCACGACCCCTAACAGAGTTAGTAGCTAAAGATACTCCTTTCAAATTTTCTAACGATTTCCATATATCTTTTAACAGGCTAAAGAAAAAACTCACGTCTGGACTGGAGTTAATCATCCAACCCCCGGACTGGAGCTTACCATTTGAGCTAATGTGTGATGCAAACGATGTTGCAGTTGGGGCAGTTCTTGGGCAAAGAAAAGACAACAAACTCCATGACATATACTCTACAAGCAAAACCCTGGATGAAGCACAAAGAAATTACAATACGATGGAGAAAGAGTTGCTCGCCATTATCTTTGCCATCGAAAAGTTCATATCATATCTTATTGGGTCAAAGGTTATCGACCACACCGATTTCGTCGTTCTTAGATACTTGCTAAACAAAAAGGATGCCAAACCAAGTCTAATCAGATGGATCCTTTTGCTCCAAGAATTTGAGTTGGAAATCAAGGACAAGAAGAGAGCCGAGAATGTAGTTACCGACCACCTGTTGTGCCTTATAAATGAGGATCCAAACCCTTCCCTACCAATTGAAGACTCCTTCCCGATGATCACATGTTCACCGCCGCTTTAACCGAAACCCCCTGGTTTGCTGACATCGTGAATTACCTCGCCTGCGTCATCATGACGTATGACATAACTTCGCAGCAGCGCAAGAGGTTCTTGCACGACATTCGGAGCTACTTTTGGGATGATCCGCTCCTTTACAGAAATTGCAATGATGGGGTCATTAGGAGATGATTCCTGGAAGGGGAATGACATCCATCATATCATATTATCATAGTCTGCAATGTGGGGGGCATGCAAGCATGATGAAAACAGCAACGAAAATTATTCAATGTGGGTTCTATTGGCCCACGTTATTCAAGGATGTGAATGTCTTTATAAAGGAGTGTGACAGATCAGAGGGTAGGTAAAATCTCTAGAAGGAACGAAATGCCGTTAAACATTATCTTGGAAATTGAAGTGTTCGACGTCTGGGGATAGATTTTATGGGACCATTTCCATCTAGTCTAGGAAACCAATATATACTAGTTGTAGTAGACTACGTCTCTAAATGGATTGAAGCTATAACCTCACCGACTAATGATGCTCGAGTGGTCGCCAAGTTTTTCAAGAAAAATATATTTCCCAGATTCGGTGTCCCGAGAGTTGTCATTAGCGATGGGGAAAGCATTTCATCGAAAATAAGTTTGAAACCATTTTGAGAAAATATGGGATACACCATCGTGTCGGACTTGCCTACCACCCTAGGACAATTGACCAAGTGGAGATCTCCAACAGGGAGATAAAGAGTATATTAGAGAAAACCGTAGTGAGTTTGAGGAGAGAATGGGTGCTGAAACTGGATGATGCTCTATGGGTTTATCGGACTGCCTATAAGACCCCGAAACTTCACCTTATCGCCTAGTCCATGGAAAGGCGTGTCACCTTCCGGTAGAATTAGAGCACAAAGTTTATTAGGCCATCAAGCACCTAAACTTTGATAACAAGAGTGCACAAGAGCATTGACTTATACAGCTGAATGAGTTAGATGAGTTTAGGCTTGATGCATATGAGAACTCTGGCATTTACAAGGAGAAGATAAAACGGTGGCACGACAAGCGCATCATAATGAGGGAGTTATAGGAGGGTGACATGATTCTACTCTTCAACTGGAAGCTAAGGCCATTCCCAGGAAAACTATGATCAGGATGGTCTGGACCGCTCAAAGTCACACAAGATTTTCCTTATGGCTCCGTCGAAGTGATGGGAAAAGGGGATTATTTTAAAGTCAACTGACAAAGACTAAAGCACTATTTCACGGGAGATCCCATCGGAGAAGTGCAAGTTTTGATGTTATCACCTGAAGAAGAACCCTCTGATGACAAACTGAGTAAGAAAGATGAGCTGAAAGAAACCATGACAGATGAGGAATCCGAGGAAACCTCTAGGGAAAAACTCAAGGAGAAGCCACCACGATCGCATCAAAAAAACACCAAGGAGCCGAGGAATCATGATCAAGAGCTCGGTAAGCTGAAACTTATCTCGAGAAGAAGCGTGGAGACGAGGGCATCCTAGGCTTCTCCACCCTTAAGCCGCCATGACGACATAAAAATAGGGAGTCGAGCTCACGACTTAAAACGAGCGCTTCTTGGGACATAACCCAAGGGTTTTTATATAGTTTTTATATCTCTATTTTTATCATAGATTTTAATTTTAGAATATCTTAAATTTTCACTTTGAATAAATGTCACGCCCCGCTTCCCAAAAACATGGAGGCGAAGCGTGAGAAGGTCCGCACGGACTTGAAGCTGCAAAGCCGCAAGTCCGTTAAGCGTCAAATAAAACGAAGTAGCAGGTCCCTGTAATGTGACTCAGAACAACAATAACAATAATAGGAAAAGAGAGACAAATAATATAACATTATTCCAGCTCATAGTCCAACAAAAGTCCAACAACCAGAAATGCCACCAGGCAAACCAAAAGAGTCAAAAGTACAAGGCCTAGCATGGCCAAAAGAAACTAACAAAACGGTGCTACTCACCGACAACCACAGCTAACAAAAGGAGAGTACGGAAGATCTCTAAGATTGATCACCGGTATCTTCGTACTCCACGTCGCCAACAGGTTCGGGCACGAACTCCACGAACTCGTCACCCTCCGCAACTGTCTCAGCAACTAACATGCGTCACCCAAAGAGAAGGGGCACATGTCAGCAAGTCTAAAAAGACTTGTGCAAGGAAACTATAAAAGTAAAGCAACCTAACAGTTCTAAAGTAAAGTATGACATGGATATAAAATGACAAATGACATGGCATGGCAATTATACAAGTAAAAGACAAGTACTGGAATTGTAATCACGTCGTGCACAGAGATTCCGTCCTTTGGCTAGAGTGGCTGTACGGGCCAACTCTTACACTCAAGTGACCGTTTATCCCTACCCCTCCACGTGTGTCGAGCCAGGGCATTACCCCCGAACACAGAATGCTCGCTTCTGTATCACGAGCCAGGAAGTGTTTTTAACACGGATGGCATAGGGTTGTGCCCGCATAACGGGTGCCTAGCCGGTAACATGGAAACATGGATTGTATAAGTAGCGTAGCGTGTGCTACGATGCAAGTTTAACTAGGATGACATGTACAATGCAATGCATGGCAGTTAACAATTCAAATGCGTACAGTTAAGAAATTTAAACATGACAGATATCATTACATAACTGATATGGCAAGGTGTCGGATCTAGCTTCGTTGTCAAGCTAGATCACAAAATTGCGCCTAGATCGCTATCATTTCACGATCTAGTCTCTTTCACGCTAGTACGGGAAATTGGCCTAAAGACATGGCCTAAAGAAAAGTTGGCAAGTTTCACTTGCCTGATTTCGGTGATGTCGGATGACGTGGATTCGTCTTGACAAACGATACGTTATGGGACGACTGGTGCTCTGTTTGATTAAAAAATAAGGACTCTGAATTAGTACTCCATCATAGCTAACCGATAGGTTATTTTATTTAGGTCTTCTAACCTAGGGGATTCACATCATATTATTAAACTAACACTCATAACATACGGTTAGTTGAATCACTTGCGTCATACGCTAACAGTCACTTACATGGATAACTATAACGGTATATGTTTGTAAAAACAGTGGGTAACATGCTTCCAACTTAAGCAAAGTGCATGAAACGATTTCATCAATAACCATTTAGCTAAGTTAGGCTAAGGTAGGCTTGTGTATTCTGACATATAAGGGTATCAACTTACTGGTCCAAGGTGGATATATCAACAGTACTAATTAAAATATGTGGCTGTATCAACTTTAAGTCCAAATTGCATGCATAAATACTTACTGCATTTCTTTATACAAGCATGTAAACCAATAATACACTGATGTATGCATGGAAGTAAGCATTGAAACTCACGTACCCAGAAAAATACCCCATGTTCCCTGTGTTATGGCCTAGGGCTACAACAACTAATAATGATAATGTAGATGACATGTATAATAAACATACATACCCAAAAGAAATCCCATGTACTCACAGAATAGGATTTCAGACATACATGTGTATAATTATATACCCTAATATGTATATTATCCCAGACATAGTTTAAACATCTTCATCATCTAATAATCTTCTAATATTCATTAAGATCATCACTAACAGCAACTAAACATCTCATCCTAATAACAAATAACATATCACCACCCTAATACAAAATTAGCTATCACAAATATATACAACTTAACCCTAACACACAAAAACTATACAGCAACTAACCTGTAATTCCAAAACTGTGGTGCAGGTGGACTCGAGGGAGGCTGCGGCGCTTGGGGGGTGCTCCGGCGACCAACAGGGACTCACGGCGGCGACGGGTGGCTGCGACGGCGGCGGCAGCGGCGGCGGCGGCTTGCTGCTGCTGCTGCTGCGTTTTACAGCTGGTCGGGCGTTTTAGCGGCGGTTTCCGGCGACTTACGGCGGAGCAACGGAGGGAGGAAGGTCGGGGGATGGTCAGGGGGCTCGTCGGCGTCGGGGTTTGGCCGGAGGAAGCAAAGGACGGCGGGTCTAGGGTTTTTTGCGTGAGTGAGAAAAAGACTAGGGCCGGCTGCTTGGGGTTTTCGGTTTTGGGTTGCTGTGAAACCTAGTCTTAGGTTTATTATTAATAGGGGAGGGTGCACATGACGTAGGGTGAAGGCTAGGGTGTGGGCTTCTCAGCTGGGTTGGGGCTTAAGCTATAAGAATTGTTAAAATAAGAATTAAATTGTTAAAAGCCCAAGTTAAAAACTTCACACTCTCTTTCTTGCGTGGGTTTGTGTGCCAAGGGTTTAGAAGTGGGCCAGGTCACAAATCAGATGTATTTATAATAATAATATTATTAAGGGATATAACACCATGAAACCTAGGGCTTAAAATACAATAAGTTGGGCCAAAAAGTGTACATAGATCAAACGGAGTCCAAAAATCGTAAGAAAAATACTGGGGTGACCGGGGCGACGAGAGAAAAGAGATGGAGGAGACGGATCACAATTTCGATGACGAGAAGCGAAATTAAAAATAAAAACGTCTCTCGTCAAAAGTGATAATCGCGACGTCTCTCCAAACAAGGTCAATTCGTAGAAGAACGACTCTTGCTATGACGTTGCAGATCAACACCAAAATTCTAATACTCTCAGAGAGGGTCACAACGACATATCACACGATAGGGTTCGGATACAGACAACGTCAAAAATAAACACGTGCACGAACAAGACTACGTGCACGTCAAAGCGTACAATGAAAACTGATCGTTACATCCTCCCCACCTTAGGAATGATTCCGTCCTCGGAATCAACATCAAACACTGCTCGGAAAGAGATGCGGGAAGCGCTCTCTCATGTCATCCTCACGCTCCCAGGTAGGCTCCACAGGGGAACCATGACGCCACTGCACTCGAACCAAGTCGACAGTCTTATTCCTCAGCTGCTTCTGACGTCGATCTAAAATCTCAACTGGCTGCTGGTCATAGGTAAGATCCGGACGAACCGTGATCTCCGAGAAATCCACAGCATGGGACGGATCACTGACGTATCGACGTAACTGAGATACGTGAAACACATCGTGAACTCCCTCCAGTGACGGTGGCAACGCCAAGCGATAAGCCACAGCTCCAACTCTCTCCAGGATGTCAAACGGCCCAATGTATCTCGGACTCAGCTTGCCCCTCTTCCCAAATCGGATAACTCCGCGGTTCGGAGAAATCTTCAGGAAAACGTGATCCCCAGGCTGAAACTCCAAAGGTATCCGTTTAGCATCCGCCCAATGCTTGAAACAGTCCTGTGCAATTCTCAGCTTCTCCCGGATGTTCCTCACAACATCCACAGCCTCCACGATCATCTCTGGTCCTAACAGCTCCCTGTCTCCAATGTCATCCCAGCTTAGTGGCGATCGACATTTCTTCCCGTATAGTGCGGCGAATGGCGCCATGCCAATACTCGCCTGGTAGCTGTTATTGTAGGCAAACTCCACATGATGGAGATGATCCTCCCAAGATCCCTTGAAATCTAACATGCACGCTCTCAGCATGTCCTCCAAGACCTGAATCGTCCTCTCGGACTGGCCATCTGTCTGCGGATGGTACGCCGTGCTGAAACTCAGACTCGTACCCAAACTCTTCTGTAGACTCTGCCAGAACTGAGATGTGAATCTCGTGTCTCTGTCCGACACGATACTCACAGGGACTCCATGCAGTCGAACGATCTCTTGCACGAACACGTTACATCACTAACTATTCTAGGAAAAGGGGATAGAAATGGAAAGTAAAAGGATTTACCTCCATATATCTCCTCGCCAGTGCCTCAGTAGACTGTCCTACTCGGAACGGAATAAAGTGCGCGAATTTGGTCAATCGGTCTACGATCACCCAAATCGTGTCATTCTGCTTCGGACTCCGAGGTAGTCCAGTCACGAAGTCCATAGTGATGTGTTGCCACTTCCACTCCGGAATCGGAATCGGTTGTAGCAACCCTACCGTACGCTGATGCTCCACCTTAACCTGCTGACAGACCAAACACTTGGCAACGCTCCGTGCCACACTTCGCTTCATGCCATGCCACCAATAGTTCAGACGAAGATCCTGATACATCTTGGTGCCACCAGGATGCACAGAATACGGCGAGTTATGTGCCTCAACTAATAACTCCTCTCTGATATCTCCAGCTGGCACACAAACTCTGGATCCATACCTCAGCGAGCCATCCTCATGAATCCGAAAGTCAGTCCGCAGACCGGTTTCTACCTGCTCACGGATCCTCTTCAGCTTCGAATCTCCAGCCTGACCTGCCTTGATCCGATCCATGATCGTCGACTGTATCTGCATACACATCAATAACGAAGCCTCTCCAGGAAGTACAATCTCAATACCAGACTCACAGAAATCCTGCTGCAACCTCCACTGTGCAGTCAACATCATCACCGCTGGAAGCCTACTCAACGCATCAGGGACCACATTCACTTTTCCCGGGTGATACTGCAACTCGATCTCATAATCTGCCATGAGCTCTAACCATCGACGCTGTCGCATGTTGAGCTCCTTCTGTGTAAAAATGTACTTCAAGCTTTTGTGATCGGTGAAGATTTTCACCTTCTCACTCAGCAGGAAGTGCCTCCAAATCTTGAGTGCAAACACGACTGCTGCTAGCTCCAGGTCGTGCGTCGGGTAATTCTTCTCATGAGTCTTGAGCTGACAAGAAGCATACGCAACCACATGCCCATGCTGGTGCAACACACAACTGAGACCCTTGCCAGAAGCATCACAAAAGATCTCGAATCCTCCACTACGATCAGGCACTGCTAGAACCGGTGCAGTCGTCAATCTCTCCTTCAGAACAGAAAAAGCCTCCTCACAAGCATCGGACCAAACATACGGTATATCCTTCCTCGTCAGTTTAGTCATCGGTTCTGCAATCCGGGAGAAATCCTTAATGAAACGCCGATAATATCCTGCTAGCCCAAAGAAACTCCTGATCTCAGTCGCTGACTGTGGAACCGGCCACTCTCTGATGGCCTTGATCTTCTCGGGATCCACTGAAATCCCATCACCAGTCACCACATGCCCCAGAAAAGCCACTCTATCCAGCCAGAACTCGCACTTTGAATACTTGGCATACAAGCGATGCCTCCTCAGAATGTCCAATACCGTCCTCAAGTGCGACGCATGCTCCTCCTCTGACTTAGAATAGATCAGAATGTCGTCAATGAAAATAACGACAAACTTATCTAAATAGTCATAGAAGATCAGATTCATCAGGTTCATAAATACTGCGGGCGCGTTGGTCACACCAAATGGCATAACCACGAACTCGTAGTGACCATACTTCGTCCTGAAAGCCGTCTTCGGAATATCCTCTTTCCTCACCTTCAGCTGGTGATATCCACTTCTCAGGTCCAATTTGGAGAATACCCTCGATCCTCCCAGCTGATCAAAGATATCATCAATCCGCGGCAATGGGTACTTATTCTTTACAGTCACCGCATTCAGTCCTCGATAATCTATGCACATGCGACGCGAACCGTCCTTCTTCTTCACCAGCAAGACCGGTGCTCCCCACGGAGACACACTGGGATTTATGTAACCCTTCTGCAAAAGCTCGTCCAGTTGCTTCCGCAACTCCTCCAATTCCGCTGGAGCCATACGATAAGGTGCCTTCGAAATGGGCTGCGCTCCAGGAATCAGGTCAATCGAAAACTCTAGAGCTCGATCGGGCGGCAGACCAGACATCTCCTCGGGGAAGACGTCATCAAATTCACGCACCACAGCAGGCCTACCCTGCTCCATCAGCATAGCCACAGCCTCCACCGGCTTGGCCCGAAACCTGACCGGACCAAGCGAACTGCTACCGCGGCTGAACTCAAACACTGGATGTCCGGGAATCTCGAACACCACCTTCTTCCTCCGACAGTCGATCGTAGCGTAGAAGCTCGCAAGCCAATCCATCCCAAGCACAGCATCGTAGTTGATGATGTCGTGGACAATAAAGTCAGCATACAGCTCATGTCCACAGACCACCAACGGGCAAGAATTGCACCCACGATGCACCGAAATCACACCATTCCCTGTGACGATGTTCCAACTCTGGGGAAGAGAGGAAGTCGACAAGGAATGCCTCTCCACGAAGCTCCGAGAAATGATGCACATGGATGCATCAGAGTCAAAGAGAACTCGTGCAGGAAAAGCGCAAACCAAGATCACACCTAACAGACAGTCTAACAATCAAATTCTATTCTAGCAGTTAATCATATGCAAACAACTAATCATATCTAACAGCCAACTAACTAAGAAAGGAACAGCTAGTTAGAAAGTTACCAGCGATAACCTCATCCAGCGTCTCGGTCTCAGCAGCAGTCATCAAAAACGCCTGTCGTCTCGGCCGGACAGCCTACTGAAACGCCTGCCTCTGCGGAATGAGAGGCACTCCACGACCAACAGGAACAGGTGCCCTCTGCTGCAACGGCTGAGCTGTAACAGGTGCTCTCCACGGCTGCTTCGACCTCGGGCAATCCTTCATGGTGTGCACAGGATCACCACAAACTAAACACTGCCCCAGCATCTTCCGGCACTGATCCTTGATATGCCCCGTCTTGCCACAGAAGTTGCAAGTCTTCAAAGTAGAAGGTCCTCCAGGCCTCTTAAACTGCACAGGCTGGTTGGGCCTGTGCCCCGGTCTCACCACTGCTCTGGCATGCTCCATAGGCCTCTTCCCAGTGCCAGAAATCTGTCCCCTCTTCTGATTCACAATCCTCTCCTGCCTCTTCGCCGCAATCAGAACCTTCTGGTAAGTCTCCGCATCAGAAGAAGTGACATAGCTCTGCAGATCCAACGAAAGCCCCTGCAGAAACCTCTGGGCTCTCTCCTCAGCATCCTGCACCATCTTCGGTGCAAAACGACTCAGCCTCGTAAATTCCTGGTGGTACTGATCCACCGTCAAATTCCCCTGCTTCAAGTCAATGAAGCGCTGAGCCATCTCCCTCCTGGCGGCCTTAGGAAAATATTCCTCATCAAACCTGGACTTGAAGGTAGTCCAAGAAATCGGCTCCTCCAGCAACTCCTCCTCGGCATCCCACCAGTTCCGCGCGTTGTCCTTCAGCTGCCGCTTCGCCAGATCAACCCACCCAGTCGGGTCGACCTTCGACATCTTCAGATTGTCTTCCATGTTCCTGGTCCACTCATCTGCAGCCAGGGGTCCCTCGGTCCCATCAAAGTAAGCGGGGCCCAGCTCCCGAAACTGCTTCGCCCCTGGCTCGAAGCGAGGGACATTCTGGACAGGTTGCGCTACTCGAGCAGGCGGAACATTCTGGGCATTCTGGAGCATGCCCTGCTGCACCTGCATCATCTGATGCATCATCCGCATGATCTCTCCATTGGTGGGCTCCCGATCCGGCTCCTCGTCGCGAGGGGGCACACCACCACCAGCACGGGTACTCCGTCTCCCAGCCATCTATTGACACAGGAAAACGAAACAAATCAGACTCTTTGGTTATGACATGGTGTTGAATTTTGTTTATTGGACTTGCTATAATTCTTATTGTTATTCCGATTAAGTCACAGTTACAGAAAACTTGGACCTGCATGGGCCACCAAAGAAACTTGTCACGCCCCGCTTCCCAAAAACATGGAGGCGAAGCGTGAGAAGATCCGCACGGACTTGAAGCTGCAAAGCCGCAAGTCCGTTAAGCGTCAAATAAAACGAAGTAGCAGGTCCCTGTAATGTGACTCAGAACAACAATAACAATAATAGGAAAAGAGAGACAAATAATATAACATTATTCCAGCTCATAGTCCAACAAAAGTCCAACAACCAGAAATGCCACCAGGCAAACCAAAAGAGTCAAAAGTACAAGGCCTAGCATGGCCAAAAGAAACTAACAAAACGGTGCTACTCACCGACAACCACAGCTAACAAAAGGAGAGTACGGAAGATCTCTAAGATTGATCACCGGTATCTTCGTACTCCACGTCGCCAACAGGTTCGGGCACGAACTCCACGAACTCGTCACCCTCCGCAACTGTCTCAGCAACTAACATGCGTCACCCAAAGAGAAGGGGCACATGTCAGCAAGTCTAAAAAGACTTGTGCAAGGAAACTATAAAAGTAAAGCAACCTAACAGTTCTAAAGTAAAGTATGACATGGATATAAAATGACAAATGACATGGCATGGCAATTATACAAGTAAAAGACAAGTACTGGAATTGTAATCACGTCG
The DNA here is from genome assembly GCA_030789695.1 of Scilla litardierei. Taxonomy (NCBI): domain Eukaryota; kingdom Viridiplantae; phylum Streptophyta; class Magnoliopsida; order Asparagales; family Asparagaceae; genus Scilla; species Scilla litardierei. The sequence continues at coordinate 105,243,226 of CM061142.1, forward strand.
TGCACAGAGATTCCGTCCTTTGGCTAGAGTGGCTGTACGGGCCAACTCTTACACTCAAGTGACCGTTTATCCCTACCCCTCCACGTGTGTCGAGCCAGGGCATTACCCCCGAACACGGAATGCTCGCTTCTGTATCACGAGCCAGGAAGTGTTTTTAACACGGATGGCATAGGGTTGTGCCCGCATAACGGGTGCCTAGCCGGTAACATGGAAACATGGATTGTATAAGTAGCGTAGCGTGTGCTACGATGCAAGTTTAACTAGGATGACATGTACAATGCAATGCATGGCAGTTAACAATTCAAATGTGTACAGTTAAGAAATTTAAACATGACAGATATCATTACATAACTGATATGGCAAGGTGTCGGATCTAGCTTCGTTGTCAAGCTAGATCACAAAATTGCGCCTAGATCGCTATCATTTCACGATCTAGTCTCTTTCACGCTAGTACGGGAAATTGGCCTAAAGACATGGCCTAAAGAAAAGTTGGCAAGTTTCACTTGCCTGATTTCGGTGATGTCGGATGACGTGGATTCGTCTCGACAAACGATACGTTATGGGACGACTGGTGCTCTGTTTGATTAAAAAATAAGGACTCTGAATTAGTACTCCATCATAGATAACCGATAGGTTATTTTATTTAGGTCTTCTAACCTAGGGGATTCACATCATATTATTAAACTAACACTCATAACATACGGTTAGTTGAATCACTTGTGTCATATGCTAACAGTCACTTACATGGATAACTATAACGGTATATGTTTGTAAAAACAGTGGGTAACATGCTTCCAACTTAAGCAAAGTGCATGAAACGATTTCATCAATAACCATTTAGCTAAGTTAGGCTAAGGTAGGCTTGTGTATTCTGACATATAAGGGTATCAACTTACTGGTCCAAGGTGGATATATCAACAGTACTAATTAAAATATGTGGCTGTATCAACTTTAAGTCCAAATTGCATGCATAAATACTTACTGCATTTCTTTATACAAGCATGTAAACCAATAATACACTGATGTATGCATGGAAGTAAGCATTGAAACTCACGTACCCAGAAAAATACCCCATGTTCCCTGTGTTATGGCCTAGGGCTACAACAACTAATAATGATAATGTAGATGACATGTATAATAAACATACATACCCAAAAGAAATCCCATGTACTCACAGAATAGGATTTCAGACATACATGTGTATAATTATATACCCTAATATGTATATTATCCCAGACATAGTTTAAACATCTTCATCATCTAATAATCTTCTAATATTCATTAAGATCATCACTAACAGCAACTGAACATCTCATCCTAATAACAAATAACATATCACCACCCTAATACAAAATTAGCTATCACAAATATATACAACTTAACCCTAACACACAAAAACTATACAGCAACTAACCTGTAATTCCAAAACTGTGGTGCAGGTGGACTCGAGGGAGGCTGCGGCGCTTGGGGGGTGCTCCGGCGACCAACAGGGACTCACGGCGGCGACGGGTGGCTGCGGCGGCGGCGGCAGCGACGGCGGCGGCCTGCTGCTGCTGCTGCTGCGTTTTACAGCTGGTCGGGCGTTTTAGCGGCGGTTTCCGGCGACTTACGGCGGAGCAACGGAGGGAGGAAGGTCGGGGGATGGTCAGGGGGCTCGTCGGCGTCGGGGTTTGGCCGGAGGAAGCAAAGGACGTCGGGTCTAGGGTTTTTTGCGTGAGTGAGAAAAAGACTAGGGCCGGCTGCTTGGGGTTTTCGGTTTTGGGTTGCTGTGAAACCTAGTCTTAGGTTTATTATTAATAGGGGAGGGTGCACATGACGTAGGGTGAAGGCTAGGGTGTGGGCTTCTCAGCTGGGTTGGGGCTTAAGCTATAAGAATTGTTAAAATAAGAATTAAATTGTTAAAAGCCCAAGTTAAAAACTTCACACTCTCTTTCTTGCGTGGGTGTGTGTGCCAAGGGTTTAGAAGTGGGCCAGGTCACAAATCAGATGTATTTATAATAATATTATTATTAAGGGATATAACACCATGAAACCTAGGGCTTAAAATACAATAAGTTGGGCCAAAAAGTGTACATAGATCAAACGGAGTCCAAAAATCGTAAGAAAAATACTGGGGTGACCGGGGCGACGAGAGAAAAGAGATGGAGGAGACTGATCACAATTTCGATGACGAGAAGCGAAATTAAAAATAAAAACGTCTCTCGTCAAAAGTGATAATCGCGACGTCTCTCCAAACAAGGTCAATTCGCAGAAGAACGACTCTTGCTATGACGTTGCAGATCAACACCAAAATTCTAATACTCTCAGAGAGGGTCACAACGACATATCACACGATAGGGTTCGGATACAGACAACGTCAAAAATAAACGTGCACGAACAAGACTACGTGCACGTCAAAGCGTACAATGAAAACTGATCGTTACAATAAATCCCCAAAACCCCCAAAATTTGACTAAGTGTTTTCATTGTAGGAAGAAGGAGAATAAAGCTGGAAAACCCATTCTAAACGGCCGCATGGTGCGAATCTATGCGACCGCATGGAGAAAAGAAGAAGAAGAGAAGAAGAAGTGCTGAAAAGATGATCGACACGACTGCGTGGGGAAGGACAAACGACCCCATCTTGGGGTAACCTCTTAGATAAAATTTTCAATTCCACACGGTCGTGTCGCCCAATCGACACGGCCATATAAATCTCTGTTAATTTGAGCCCAAAATCCACCTTCTGTAGGATCCACGTGGCCGTTTCACATCAATCGAAACGACAGCATCGATCCTAATATCCAAAGCCAAAACACGTGGCCGTTTGAACCAATTCTAAACGATCGCTTCCCTACAAACATTTCCAAGGTCAAACTTATTAAATCGACGCGGCCGTTTAACCAAATCAAAACTACCGCGTAACTCTCTGTATTCTTGGCTCAAATTCATCTTCCTACAGGATCGACGCGGCCGTTTGAACTCAAATGACACTGTCGCGTCGATCCAAATTTTTGAGCTTCAGATCCTCCAATTTGACGCGTCTGTTTCATCTACTTTACGTGGCCACATTACTCTCTATTTTCTCGAGCCAAAACCATACCTTCTTCAAGATCGACACGGTCGATATGTCAATCGACGCGACCGCATCGCATCTAAACCCTTCGATTTTTGGTTCTCAATTCCACCCGGTCGTTTGGTCTCGATCGACGCGACCACGTCGCTGCTCTTTAAATACCCCCAAACCCCCCAAAACAGTCGCTTCACTCGTAATTTCTTCGAATGATTTGACTCTCTCTCTCTCTCTCAAATCCCCCAACTCCGACTTTCTCAAGCTCTCAAATCATCTCCCCCACTCTCCCAAAGCATCCCAAAACCCATTCCCCTCCATCAATTTAACCTCCCATCGCCATCTCCATTCCAAGCGGGCGACAATCCAAAACCCTAAACGGCTCGTTTGAGTTATTTTGCGGCTCGATTTGATGCATGCGACACAACAATAATTGCTAGCTAAAGAAGCATCTTGGGGGAACCCTCTCTAGGCACTAGTGCTATCCATTTCAGCGAGGAGCTCCAACTTTGGTAACTTCGCTCCTTACTCGTTTGCTCGTTGAAACCGCCAAATTGTATGAGTCTACACTATACCAAACTCCTCACACACTCTCTGCATCACTCACAATGTCTGCCAAGAGGGAGCTCAAGAAGAAGGGCACCACTACTGGACCTTCCCAGGGTAAGGGCAAACATCAGAAAACTCTGATGGCTGCCCAAGCCCAAGCCGCTCTTGAGAGGGGTGACGCACCTCTCCCTCCCTGATATGTCTATATTTTCCATGCATTTACTACATCATTTCATTTCATTTTTGCCTTCCAAATTTCACATTTTCATATATTATCACGTGTTTAACGTTATATTCGAGTTTCATATAGATTTGTGAATTTTTGGAAACTTTGGAGCGAATTGGAGCAATTATAGGATATGGACACATCCGAGACGTTAGGAACATCATTGGCAAGGTCCAACAAGTGTTCGGCAAGGTGAAGAAGAAGATTGGAGGAGAGGAAGAGAAGAGAAGGAGATTTTAGAGCTCTAGAGGCATTGTGGCTGTTTTCCCAGGAAGCTCGGTCGAGCTGCTCAGCACTCGACCGAGTTGATACTCTTGAAGTCCCAGCAGATCGGATACGCCCTGCTCGATCGAGCAGACATGTCACTCGGTCAGACCAACTCGACAGCTACCAATACTTAGCAGAATTTCGAGAGCCCAAGGCCACTCGATTGAGCAGACCAGCTGCTCGACCGAGTGGAATCAAAACAGAGCGAAGATTTCAAGGGTTTCTCCATCCACAGTAGCTCGATCGAGCAAGCATGACGACTCGACCGAGCAAAGCTTCTACTCGACCGAGCACAATCAAAATAGTACACTGATTCTGAAGACCTTTCAAGTCCACTGTAGCTCGACCGAGTGGAGGGGCTACTCGACCAAGTGGCCCGTATCAGCCCAGAGCCAATGAATCAGCAAAGCGGAGCTGCATGTCTAGCTTGACCAAGCGACGCCGCTACTCGACCGAGTAAGGCGCCGCGACCTAACTTACTAGTGGGCTCAATTGTCCATATCTTCATATTTCTAGGAGGTCCATCCCATTGTATATAAGCACAATTTTTACCATATTTTCAGAGAGCATGCCACGCCCCGCTTCCCAAAAATATGGAGGCGATGCGTGAGAAGGTCCGCTCAAACTTGAAGCTGCAAAGCTGCAAGTCCGATAAGCGTCAATCAAATTTAAAACTGCAGGTCCTTGCAACGCGAACGAAACAAGATAATAATAATGAAATGAGACAAAGAGATATCTCAGAATATCCATAAAATGAATTTCAACATCACAGAAAAAGCCACCAGGCTAGAAAGAAAAAGAGTCTAAAGACCCAAACATGGCCAACAAAAGTACAACGTACAAAACAAAGATGCCACGCACCGACAACTAACAACAAAGCCTAAAACAAAAGGAACTCAGCAAAGTCACCAAGAAAGGTCTCCGGTGTCCACAAAACTCCTCCTGGGCAAACATGGACTCAGACTCAGCGTCAGTAAAACATCACGTACACAGCAACGGTCTCTGGCTCAGGGTCTAACATGTGACACCCAAAAGAGCAAGGGGCACATGTCAGCAAGTCTACAAGAGACTTGTGCAAGGAAACTGAAAGTAGGCTCAAGTAAAGCAACCTAGCAGTTCTAGCATGAATGCGATGACATGGCAGTTAAAGTATGAGTGCAACAGGTAAAGTAAAGTAAAGTAAAGTACGAGCATGGCATTTAAACATGGCATGGATGACAAGTATTACATGAATCGTTCATAAGACAAGTACAAGACAAGGAAAGTAAGCACCTCGTGCACAGAGATTCCGCCTTCTGGCTAGAGTGGCTGATCGGGCCACTCCTAAGCTCAGGTTACCGTTTATCCCTACCCCTCCACGTGTATCGAGCCAGGGCCTTACCCCCGAACATGGAATGCTCGCTTCTGGATCACGAGCCAGGAAGTGTTTTTAACAAGTATGGCATAGGGGTGCACCTAGCCGGACAAGGAAACCGGGCATTGGCTTTTGACCAACACATGAGGCCCGTTCCCAGGAAGTAGTATTCAAGGAGTACAAGTACAAGTATTGTAGCGTGTGCTACGAATGCAACAATCAACTTGGATGACATGAAGAATGCAATGCATGGCAGTTAAAAGTGCGTACAGATAAGGAAAGTAAACGTGACAGTTTAGTATGCATGATTAACAAGTTTAAAGAGTTGGATCTAGCTTCGTTGTCAAGCTAGATCCATTTAGGTGACGGATCTAGTTTCGTTGTCAAACTAGATCAAGTAGGCGTCTAGCCCGCTATCATTTCACTGACTAGTCTCTTTTACGCTGCAAACAAGGAAGTGGCCTAAAAACATGGCCCTACACAAGAGTTGGCAAGTTTCACTTGCCTGCAAGTCTCACGTCTGAGAAACACCGTCCAAGAGAGTCCAAAATCACAATTATCCTACGTGCACAAGTCCACCGGCCTAAAGTCCATATTATTAATCTTGATTAGTGAATTTAAAACATTTAAAACATTTTACAAAATACTGATTTTAGTCTTGATTAGCATGCAATTGGGTTGGGGGTCCTAGGGGTGCAAAGCGTTACCTCAACACGACGCGAAAGCTACACTGGCGTCGGGTAGCGACGCCAGGGGTTGGAATAAGAGAACGTGCTCCAAGTCCTGATTCCAATATAGATTCCTTGCTGGAAAGTTCAGAGCATCAACCGGAGCAACGATTCCAGATTCCAAAGCTAGCACGTGCGACGACAGCCTACGACGTGTCGCAACGTCGTACGCGACAAATCGTCGGAGAGAAAGCACCTAGGTGGGGCCCACAGTAGTCCTAGGGACCTTTGGGGGACCCACAATACCTCTGGAGAACTTGGGGGGCCCCCGGTGGCAAGTGGTGCGACGGGTGCGGGGTTGCGACATTTGCTCTCGGTCAGACACAGCCAAATGCGGGGGAACGGCTTGGTCGGTGCGGGGGAACGGGCTTATGCAGCTGCGGGTGCGGTGCGGGCCTTGGTGCTCTCAGTCGGTGCGGATGGAGCGGTCGGTCGGGCGCCTTGGATGCGGGAGAGCGCAGCGCTGCAACGTTGCAACCGTTGCAACGTTGCGGGCTTCGGTCAGTGCGGAGAAGTGGCCCGGTCGGACACGAGGCGATGCGGGGCGACGGAGCGGCTAGCGATGCGGGTGCGGAGCGATGCTTGGTGCGGAGCGGGCGACCGGTCTGACCGAGAGATTCTCTCGGTCGGGCACGGTGAAGCGGGGCGACGGCTGTGCGGAGCGGGCGGGGCTTGGTGCGGGTGAAGCTGCCGGTCGGTGCGGGGAAAATGAGGTCGTTTCCTCGGTCGGTGCGGTGCTGCTTCGTCGTAACATTGCGACGATTCGTCGCAACGTCGAATTTGAGTTTTGGAAGCGGCTAGGGTTATTTTCTTGCGAAAATAGGTCTTCCTAGAGGTTGTTTATATAGTGTAGATGGGTTGACTTGGTCTAGGGCTAATCCTAATGGGATTAGGAGTTTAAAATAATTTAAAATTTAAATCTACTCTTCCTAATCACATAGGGATTGGGTGAGGCCAAGATAGGGGCTGAGATTTGGCTCAAAAATTATTTAAAATGTTTGAAACTCAAATAAATTTTGTTTGGCCGAAATTAATATAAAAATTAATTATTAAAAATATTATAAACCTTGTTAAAAATATAAAAGTGGTCAAATAAACTCCAAAAATTATAAAATAAATATCGGGGTGATCGTGATGACGAAAGTGAGCTAACTAAGAAGACGGATCTTAATTTCGACATCGGACGACGAAACTAAAAATAGAAACGTCTCCCGTCAAAAGTGAGAATCGCAACGTCTCATCGAATATGATTAAATTGTGGGAAAACGACTCGAGAAACGTCGTTCCAAATTAGTGCCACTATTTAATACTCTCAGAGACGTTCACAACGGCATATCACACTAAAGTGTTCACAAACAAACAAAGTCTAAAATAATCACGTGCACGGCCAAAAGCACGTGCACGAACAACGTACAACGAAAAGTGGTCGTTACATCCTCCCCACCTTAGAATAAAGTCCGTCCTCGGACTTTCTAATATATCTAGTCACTCAGTAACTACCCCAATCAAGTCACTTTATAATTCCAACCAGGTATAGTCATTACAAGTGCTTATATATGCACTAGGTAGTCAAACGTCAACACTACCAACATGTATATATATATTAACGTACGTTATACACTTATACCTATTATAGTCAGTCAATTTCATACATGTATTTCAATCATATACATATACGTACATCCCTTATATAACTACTACTTACCCAATCACAAAACAATATTTCAGATGCTCATAAGTATGGTCTCACACTTGCAAATACAATCATTGCTCTACGTATAGATAGCTACCTATACACAAACAACATGGGTATACTACCCTCTAATATTTCCTAGTATACATCCAACGCATCAACTCATGTAGTCACACCATACCATAATTAAATCCAGTTTCACTATATATATAGATTCACCACTACTATAGTTTCATAATATATAGTCATTCAAATGCATGCAAATAGTTCACCACGTATTCACATCACATACGGTCCTATAACTGTATTTACGACACGCCACATATACCATAGTCACCAATAAATATAACTAAGCACATACTTACCCGTGCATGGTGCACACCCATACACGCTAACATTTCATTCATACCAATCACACCAGTATATACTTAGCACAACTACTCATCTAGTCTAGCTAGTACACATATGTTCACACGGGCAAGTCCTTAGTAATTAACTATACCACAAGACCAACACCTATAACTATATACTGGTGTAGCGACCCACAATCATGTGCGTAACACAACCAGGCACGACGCTCCTATCACCATACATACATCAAACATCGCTATATTCAAACTACAGACATTCATCACAATATACTTAGAGTATACCCACTCAAGCTTGAGTGAGACTCAACACACATGTCAGAATATTCTACATATGTAACACGACATTCATACCTATACCAATACCACTCCAATATTTATACGTCTACCAATACAACCATATACATACCGTAAGTCAATCACAATTAATATTTAGTCAGGCAATACTCACATAGTTCAATCACTCTATATACCATAATAATAATACAGACATCAGCACACTTATAATCATAATACACTCCCTCATACATACGCATTCATCGTATAGTCACACACATGTAACATATATATATTCACACCGTAGTCTACTACCTATAATTAGTATACTAACACATCTACACATACATATTTAGGATGTGCAATAGTCGTGTATACCTCACGGTATGCACGCATACAACATCTCGTAAAAGCAAGCAATACCAATCAAAATTATAATCATACTACCATATGTATATCACCTATATACTCATGCATCAAAACATAACTGCTTACTCCTAAGCACAATTCATAACTACGTACGAGTACGCACTCATACGTACAAACATATAGGTCATATAATAGGCCTACTTACTCAACTATACTTACACCCATTATTATCACACCTAGCATACACATAGCTTTACCTATCATTTTATTTCAACCATCACAAGTATCTCTAGCTACATACACTCCATTAGATATTCCAACGCTAACTCTTATATACACAGGCATCCCTAGTATGGTATAGCTAATCCACACACAAATCTATAAATACTAACACGCAACCAACTTCATAATATTACGAATAACTCCGAGTATATATATATCACACCATAGGCAAGCATCAATATACTATGGGGGAGTACCCTCATTCAACCCACGGACACAACCTAGGTACGTGCACTACGACTACCTCACAAGGTCCAAGGTCTACTAACAACTTAGAGTTGACACAGACATTGACGGGCACTTAAGCCTAAGCAATAGAGGGAGGTCGAAAGCGTGACGAGGGAAGGATCGATAAGCACGAGTTCAGATAGGACGAACACAAGGAGACAGCTTGGTTAGACGAAACATTGACTCAATGGTGATGTTTAGGTTGAGGGAAAAGGAGATGTAGTGATGCTTAAATAGGATACAGAAAAGAAAATAGGGTAAATAGCATAAGCTAAAATACGTGGAGTTTGAAAACTGTCGTTCTTCGAAAGTTAAAATCCTCGCCTGTAAAGAAATATTTGGAGATTGATAAAACGAGTTGTTCAAAATAAGTTTGAGTCGAATATTCATAATAAGATAAAATGTTTTATTGGCTTATCGCAAATCATTAAGAAAAGAAAGTAAATCATTCACACGGACATTAAAGACATAATTTTTTAGAAAATTTTATACGTCAGTAATTTAATATAATGTTGTCAAAAGTTTTTGAAAGTCCAAGAATGAAATCAAGTAACGGAAGAATGTAAACTCATGTTAAATGCTTTCAAAACTTTTAGGCTATGGAAAATCAATATTAAAACTTCTTTTAGATAACTCAGGATTTGTCAAAAATAAAACTGGTTACACTAAGCTCTTAGCGTACAAGCACAACGAACCTGGTACGGGTATAAAAATAATTGAAATTCAATTTGGTTTAGAAATTTTTTTTTTCTAAAATCATGTATGGTGAGCGGAAAGAAAATAATAATGACTTAGTATAAGAATTATCAAGATCGAATGGCAAATCTTTAAAATCAAATCATGGAGGGTCTAAATCAGGAAGTGGTTATGAAAATAGTAATTTTGCAAAAATCTGAAGTAGCGAAAACGACGAGCAAAAACCAACTTGCTGAAAGCTGAAATTCCATGTGTCTTGAAAGTATATTAAAGTAAACACGACGTATCATTCGAATAACACAAATAAGAAGGAAAATTATAAATCGAATTGGGCAAAGCAAAAGTACGGTTCAGAATAAAATTAATATATGAAGGGACAACGCATTTTCATAGGTACGAAAAGCATAGGCTGGAAAAATATAATAAGCTAGTATTCAAAAATTTTCGCCAAAAGTTTTAAGAATTTTAAATCAACGAAGGAGGATGAAGTATAAGTATATATACATTAAAATTTGGAACAAGGTTAAACTTCGGAAAGGGGGAGGTCGAAAAATACTTTCAGAAGATTCAAGATTTGTAACGGAGAGGTTCGAAGATTGACGACGATCGTTATGAGGCGATCTCGTGAATCGAGTCAGGGAAAATGGTCGGATGATCAGAACATACATTTGCCTAGGATATGAATCAGGGGAATCTACGGGGAAACTCCTACGGTCGAACAACCAAAGATTAAGGAACGAAGCGCTAAGACCTTCTAAGGGCTAGACGGTAATGAAATGCGTTCAGCTTGGTCCGAAATCGATGAACCCAAATGAACGACGGAAGGAAGTTCTAGAAGTCTAATATGGTCAGTGTTAGACAAGGACCACTAAGGTAACTCCTACGATGATTAGATCAATTTCTAGAAGGGAGTCTAACTATCAATCAGGGGCCTCTAAATAGCAAGCACAGACGTCTAACTAAGTCTTCTTACCACCTAGTGTCATAAGAAAACGACTATACTCAGGGCTTATGACTCGGATGTTGCAACTTATTTAATGGACATTCCGTTATTATCGTTGTTCCGTTAATTCGCAATTGCAAGACTGGACCTGCATGGGCCACCAACAAAACCTGTCACGCCTCGGTTCCTAAAAATATGGATGCGATGCGTGAGAAGGTCCGCTCAGACTTGAAGCTGCAAAGCTGCAAGTCCGATAAGCGTCAATCAAATTTAAAACTGCAGGTCCTTGCAACGCGAACGAAACAAGATAATAATAATGAAATGAGACAAAGAGATATCTCAGAATATCCATAAAATGAATTTCAACATCACAGAAAAAGCCACCAGGCTAGAAAGAAAAAGAGTCTAAAGACCCAAACATGGCCAACAAAAGTACAACGTACAAAACAAAGGTGCCACGCACCGACAACTAACAACAAAGCCTAAAACAAAAGGAACTCAGCAAAGTCACCAAGAAAGGTCTCCGGTGTCCACAAAACTCCTCCTGGGCAAACATGGACTCAGACTCAGCGTCAGTAAAACATCACGTACACAGCAACGGTCTCTGGCTCAGGGTCTAACATGTGACACCCAAAAGAGCAAGGGGCACATGTCAGCAAGTCTACAAGAGACTTGTGCAAGGAAACTGAAAGTAGGCTCAAGTAAAGCAACCTAGCAGTTCTAGCATGAATGCGATGACATGGCAGTAAAAGTATGAGTGCAACAGGTAAAGTAAAGTAAAGTAAAGTACGAGCATGGCATTTAAACATGGCATGGATGACAAGTATTACATGAATCATTCATAAGACAAGTACAAGACAAGGAAAGTAAGCACCTCGTGCACAGAGATTCCGCCTTCTGGCTAGAGTGGCTGATCGGGCCACTCCTAAGCTCAGGTTACCGTTTATCCCTACCCCTCCACGTGTATCGAGCCAGGGCCTTACCCCCGAACATGGAATGCTCGCTTCTGGATCACGAGCCAGGAAGTGTTTTTAACAAGTATGGCATAGGGGTGCACCTAGCCGGACAAGGAAACCGGGCATTGGCTTTTGACCAACACATGAGGCCCGTTCCCAGGAAGTAGTATTCAAGGAGTACAAGTACAAGTATTGTAGCGTGTGCTACGAATGCAACAATCAACTTGGATGACATGAAGAATGCAATGCATGGCAGTTAAAAGTGCGTACAGATAAGGAAAGTAAACGTGACAGTTTAGTATGCATGATTAACAAGTTTAAAGAGTTGGATCTAGCTTCGTTGTCAAGCTAGATCCATTTAGGTGACGGATCTAGTTTCGTTGTCAAACTAGATCAAGTAGGCGTCTAGCCCGCTATCATTTCACTGACTAGTCTCTTTTACGCTGCAAACAAGGAAGTGGCCTAAAAACATGGCCCTACACAAGAGTTGGCAAGTTTCACTTGCCTGCAAGTCTCACGTCTGAGAAACACCGTCCAAGAGAGTCCAAAATCACAATTATCCTACGTGCACAAGTCCACCGGCCTAAAGTCCATATTATTAATCTTGATTAGTGAATTTAAAACATTTAAAACATTTTAAAAATACTGATTTTAGTCTTGATTAGCATGCAATTGGGTTGGGGGTCCTAGGGGTGCAAAGCGTTACCTCAACACGACGCGAAAGCTACACTGGCGTCGGGTAGCGACGCCAGGGGTTGGAATAAGAGAACGTGCTCCAAGTCCTGATTCCAATATAGATTCCTTGCTGGAAAGTTCAGAGAATCAACCGGAGCAACGATTCCAGATTCCAAAGCTAGCACGTGCGACGACGGCCTACGACGTGTCGCAACGTCGTACGCGGCAAATCGTCGGAGAGAAAGCACCTAGGTGGGGCCCACAGTAGTCCTAGGGACCTTTGGGGGACCCACAATACCTCTGGAGAACTTGGGGGCCCACGGTGGCAAGTGGTGTGACGGGTGCGGGGTTGCGATGTTTGCTCTCGGTCGGACACAGCCAAATGTGGGGGAACGGCTCGGTCGGTGCGGGGGAACGGGCTTGTGCAGCTGCGGGTGCGGTGCGGGCCTTGGTGCTCTCGGTCGGTTCGGAGGGAGCGGTCGGTCGGGTGCCTTGGATGCGGGAGAGCGCAGCGCTGCAATGTTGCAACCGTTGCAACGTTGCGGGCTTCGGTCAGTGCGGAGAAGCGGCCCGGTCGGACACGGCGCGATGCGGGGCGACGGAGCGGCTAGCGATGCGGGTGCGGATCGATGCTTGGTGCGGAGCGGGCGACCGGTCTGACCGAGAGATTCTCTCGGTCGGGCACGGTGAAGCGGGGCGACGGCTGTGCGGAGCGGGCGGGGCTTGGTGCGGGTGAAGCTGTCGGTCGGTGCGGGGAAAATGAGGCCGTTTCCTCGGTCGGTGCGGTGCTGCTTCGTCGCAACGTTGCGACGATTCGTCGCAACGTCGAATTTGAGTTTTGGAAGCGGCTAGGGTTATTTTCTTGCGAAAATAGGTCTTCCTAGAGGTTGTTTATATAGTGTAGATGGGTTGACTTGGTCTAGGGCTAACCCTAATGGGATTAGGAGTTTAAAATAATTTAAAATTTAAATCTACTCTTCGTAATCACATAGGGATTGGGTGAGGCCAAGATAGGGGCTGAGATTTGGCTCAAAAATTATTTAAAACGTTTGAAACTCAAATAAATTTTGTTTGGCCGAAATTAATATAAAAATTAATTATTAAAAATATTATAAACCTTGTTAAAAATATAAAAGTGGTCAAATAAACTCCAAAAATTATAAAATAAATATCGGGGTGATCGTGATGACGAAAGTGAGCTAACTAAGAAGACGGATCTCAATTTCGACATCGGACTACGAAACTAAAAATAGAAACGTCTCCCGTCAAAAGTGAGAATCGCAACGTCTCATCGAATAAGATTAAATTGTGGGAAAACGACTCGAGAAACGTCGTTCCAAATTAGTGCCACTATTTAATACTCTCAGAGACGTTCACAACGGCATATCACACTAAAGTGTTCACAAACAAACAAAGTCTAAAATAAACACGTGCACGGCCAAAAGCACGTGCACGAACAACGTACAACGAAAAGTGGTCGTTACAGAGCAAGTTAGTTTCCTTAGTTTTAATTTTAGTTTAGTTTTCTTAGAGATTTTTCATAGTCGTCGCAATTTTGTAGAAGACAAAGATTGGATTTTTATATATTTCTTTAGCTATGATTCTTGTGATCTTAATTCTCTGCGATTGTCTACGGATCTACGACACTTTGGTACCGATTTATAATTTTTTATTGCTTGCTTTAATGTCTTCTATTGCGTTGATGATCTCTCTTGATTTTATTGAATTCTCTATTGTTATTTCTATGATCCATGGGTAGTCATATCTGGGGTTAATGGATTAGCCCTAGGATCTTTGGATTTAGATGTATAATTAGGATTTTTATGTTGTTTTGGTATAAAAGATATGTGTTTTGGTTGATCTAGTCAAGTTTGTAGGAGATTCCAAAAAGGGTTTGTGACCTGGATAGTGGCATTCACTTTGGACGGATGTCCTATGAACTTAATTAGGTATGTTAGTGAATCCAATTAGGGTTCGTGACCACGAGAGTGGCGCGCACTTTGATGGAAATTACCGACATCCTACATTACTAATTGATGACTACGATAATAGCGTCAATGAGAGCCACCAATACACAGATCAAAGCTCTAATCCACGAGGTGGCATGAGCACAAATTGAGAATAATTGTCGATCGTAATGCACGAATCATGTGAGTCTATCCATGAGGTGGGGATACACAGGATACGTTAGACGAGTGGCACAACGATAGTTGGCCATGAGTTATACATTCTAGATGCGACGATCTCTCCCTAATAAAGACAATTCAACGTAAGAATTCTAACCTAGCATTGACGTCCGACGGTCCTAGTGGTGACTCCTATTGCCCTTGTCTTTTTATATTGCTGATAACCTTGTTAGGAGATAATCGTGACAACCATCTTTGAATATGCATGCTGACATTGTTCTGAGATCTAGAGAATACACAAGACTATATAAGTATCACCTCCCTCTGGGATCGATATCTTTCTATATTACAAAGCTCTGACACCATGCACTTGCGGTAGTTTCCGGGTGTAAATCCAGAGCGCATCAAGCTTTTGGCTCCATTGTCGAGAGGTAATGGTTTATTCGTAGGTTTATTTCTTTATTGAAGAACTTGTTAGCTATTCTCACCGTCTCTTATCTTTCCATATTTTTATTCTTTTTATTCCTTTGCTACTGACAATTTTTTATGAGTTGTTGCTTGTGTATGAACACTCGCCACAGGGTTTCTGACGATCAATTATTATTTGACCCCGAGATAGAAGAACAGCTAGGCGAATCAGAGCAGAAAGGAGGTGACATATTTTTCAGGAATCAATGGTAGAAGCTACTAATACTCCTCCGTGTACTGGTAACATTCGGGATCATTTGCAACCCAACTTATACAGTATATCCTCTATCTTAAGACTGCAGCTGTCGGCTGGAAATTTCGAATTGAAGAGGGGGCTGATAAATCTGATGCAACAGGACCCTTTTCATGGGCATACATACGAGAATCCCAACCATCACATAGACCTCTTCTTGGCAAAGTGCGACTCTTTCCAAGAAAGGTGTGAGCGGCGATGCGATAAAGCTCAGACTATTTCCGTTCACTCTGCAAGACAATGCCGCTTATTGGTTGAGGGTGCACCCCACAAATACTTCCACAACTTGGAAACAGTTGGCCTTGGCCTTCATCAACATGTTTTATCCACCGTCCAAGACGGTGAGGATCAGAGGGGTGATCACCAACTTTAAGCAACTTCCACAGGAATCATTATATGAAGCTTGGGAGCGATTTAAGGAGCTGCAACTTCAGTGCCCACACCATGGCTTTCCAGATTGGTACCTTATTCAGAGCTTTTACAATAAGCCCGACACCAAAATGATCATCGACGCCTCTGCGCAAGGCTCAATGTTATCCAAGCCACCAGAGGAGGCCACCTCATTGCTAGAACAAATGGCCTCCAATAACCAACAATGGAGCGTTGAATGCTCGACACTTAGAGGTACAAATTCAGAGATGAAAGCTACACAGCTTGAGGGCCAGCTTGAAACTCTTTGCAAGCAGGTTGCATGAATTGAGCAGAGGTTGGACGCTATTCCTACTACTTCCAGAGCTCCAGTTTATGCTACACATGAGGACTACACCAAGCAAGGGTACGCCTCAATAGGGTCCTGCAAAGGAACGGGTTTACCGGCGGAGAAAGTCAATGATATAGCAGGAGAGGGGAGACCTCAGTGGTCAAATCCGGCGTTGAGATCACATCCTGGATTTTCATACAGCAACCCCAATGGAGCATTACAACCACCGTCCCAACCGAGGCCACCGCAACCTCCTTAGCAGCAAGGGCAACCTCCACAGTAGCAACAACAATATGGATTCAAGCCATCTGGGTCTTACAGACCGCCAGGTTACTATAATCGCCAGCCTTATCAGCAACAGCAATAATATCAACAACCGACAGAGCAAAACCCAAATCTAGAGGCGACCTTGGATGCCTTTATTAGCAGCTAAACTGAGTTTAATGCAAAAATTTCAGCTGGCCATAAGAATCTTCAAGCCACCGTTGATGGTTTGAACACCCAAATGGATCAATTAGTGAAGACTCAAGGGAGATTGACATCCCAACGTGAGCCAAATCCTAGGGGCCAAGTCAATGTGGTGGTAGCGGTCATGACAAGAGGATGAAAGAGTACCGACACTGTGATGGTGTCGGTCTAAGAATATGGGCCAAAGATCATCTATGCCTACTCAAAAGGAGGATACTTCCGCTTCTGAGCCCATTCTGGCTGAAAATGAGGAGAGAGCTATTGAGGAGCCACCTGCAATTGGAAAGGAGGCTTCACCTTCCACATTGCCTATTCCTACCACTACGGCACCGGAAGATGCTACTATTTCTGAAAAATCTACACCGACGGATGCCACCAAGGACAAGGAAAGCCGGCCTCCACCACCTCACACACAGAGATTGACCATGGCAAAGCTTGAGAAAAAGTATGCTAAGTTTATAGAGCTTCACAAGGGGATTCATTTGAATATCCCCTTTATGGACATGCTCACGGAGATCCCTACGTATGCTAAATTCTTGAAGGATCTAATAGCGGGGAAGAGAAAGAAAAAAGGGTGAAGCTAACAGATAGTTTCACTTCCGTCATCAAGAGCACCCTACCTAAGAAGTTGCCAGATCCCGGGCGTTTCACGGTGCCGTGCTCCATTGGCGGCACCCCCAATGGTAGAGCATTGATTGACTTGGAAACGAGCATTAGTTTAATGCCTATCACTATTTTTAAGAGACTAAATACGTGATCGAAGCTTGAGCCCACCAGCATGAGTATTCAACTAGCGGACCAATCAATAACATACCCAGTCGATATCGCACGCAACGTCATTCTACAGATACCAGGTGGGATATGCGTGCGGAGGACTTTGTTATCATGGACATGTCCAAGAAAGAGAGTTCTCAGATTATTCTGGGGCATCCATTCATGGCCACAGCTGTAGTCTTGATCGATGTCCGTGAGGGGATGCTATCTATGAACATTGGCAACATTGAGATCGATTTCCAACTCCAAAAGCCAATGAAGGAGTGTTTCCTGCGCGAGGATACTAGCTATCTTGAGATCCTAAAGGACGACGCCACAGATGAATATGGTATGGAGGAATTTACTAGAGATCACATGAGCAAGAGCTTAGATGATGACGGTGACATCATACACGACAAGGCGTTGGCCGCCTACTTACGAGTCTTAGACAAGGAGCCGCCCAGTGTACCATTGCATGATCAACAACTGGAGGCTACTTTCTTTTCAGTCGCTGAAGGCCAATGAGGAGAGGCGCACCAACTTCCACCTCATGGACTCATTGGAAAGCACGACGGGCGCATCTCACATGCCCCCAACATCAAGGAGTGTCATTGAAAATCTATAGGGAGTCGAGCTTATGACTTTAAACAAGCACTTATCGAGAGGCAACCCGAATTTTCTTTCTTTTTAGTCTCATTTTTCTTTTTATTCTTATTCAAAAACCAAAATAAAAACGTATTTTATTTCATTAGAAAATCATAAAATATAAAAATATAAAAATTCCTGACTTGCTCTTCCTTGTACAGGTGAACAATGGAGAGAGCACACAAAACGATGGAAAAGAGGAGAAGGAACCAAGAGGAGATGACTAATGGAGCCATACTTAGCTTAGAGAGCAAAATGAGGCTGATGTGCCATTATATTCCACATTTTATCGATGAGATTACACGTCAAAATGATTGCTCAATTACATATTTCATACGCTTTTATGCTATTATTTGGAATAATATGACTTTCGGAGCGTTTATGTCCATTTCAGGGATTTGGAGCGATATTGGAGCAATTTGGAGTCGATAAGACGATCGGCGACGTGAGAGCACCAATGAGACTCATGATGACATGCTCGAGGTGCCAAAGAAGAATACTGGAGCAAGGAAGGGGCAAGAGAGAAGGTTGCGCAATCGAGCTATGATGCGACGAAGGAATCGAGTGACCCGAAGTGCTGAAAACAGGACAACCGTCCACTATTTCTAAATCTGCTATCACCTGGAATTTTTCACTATTTTTCTGATATTTTTCCCAGGTAGTAGACTTCAAGACGGTCCAACGCCAATAATAACGCGTAAATCAAAGGTCGGATGAGCCCTGGGGAATTTCTGCAAGTTGATGGTGCAGTGCTGAAATTGTTCTTAGCAGCGTACTCGGTCGAGTAGCACTCTACTCGGCCCGAGTCGTGCACTACTCGGTCAGAATGTTGTTTTTAGTGTCCGACTCGACCGAGCAACCTCCTACTCTGCCCGAGCAACCTCCTACTCAGCCCGAGTCAGTGCAAATGAGGCTGAAGTGCGCTTTTAGTCCCCAATCAACCGTGCAACCTTCTACACGGACCGAGCAACATCCTGCTCTGTCCGAGCAACGTCCTACTCGACCGAGCAGCTCCGAATCAGCCTGGGTTGGCAGAGCGACGTATTTTGGGGCTTTGATTCTCTGTAAAACTCGGACCGAGCAACCTACTACTCGGTCCGAGCTGCCGAACAACTCGACTGAGCAGCTTTGTGCTCGGACCGAGTCACTGTGAGCCCATTTCTTGTCATGCGCCCAGATTTTTGGAGTGGGTTTTTAGCGAGGGTTTTCTATAGGGGAAAGAAGGCGGTGGCCTGGGGGACTCCATTCGGAGCTTTTACGGAGACTTTTAGATTAGATTTTGAGGAGATTTTTGTATACTCTTCTAGAGAGAATTTTTAGATCTTTGTTAGACTTTTGTGGAGACGATCTTTTCGGGAGTTTGGCTATGCCCTAGGCCCCTCCTTTGTATCAAGATAAGTATTTTTGCCATTTTTAATTCTTCTATTATTTCTTTGTGATTTATTATTGTTTATCCATTCTTGATGCATGTAATGAATTCTTTGTGTGTTATATTATCTATTGATATTGCTATGCTTGAGTAGTCTTTTCTAGGGCTAAGGGATTAGCCCATGGATCTTAGGATTTAGATGTAAAGTTGGGATTTTTATGGTGCGTTGGTTATAAATGGGGTTGTATTTTGGTTGATCTAGCAAGATCCCTAGGAGAATTCGTACTGAGATCGTGCCCACGGTCAGTGGAATCGATTAGCTTAAGGAATATCCTACGGATTTAATTAGGGAGTTAGTGGATTCAACCGAGGTACGTAACCATGCCCGGCTCGTGCCTTGAGGGGATCCACCGACGAACTATATAACTAATTGACGGCTACCGCCATTGCGTCAATAAGAGCCACCAAAATACCTCAAAGCTCTAACCCACGAGAGTGGTACGAGCTGAGAGCATTCGAACCACGAGAGTGGTGAGATTATTGTAGATCCTTAACGCACGTATCGTATGCGCCTTCGCGAGAACGGGGTTAACGCGGTACATTAGATTCATGATACCCAGACACATGAATTCACTTCCTAGATGCTACAATCCCCAATAAAACCAACGCAACGTAAAAGTCTCAACCGAGCATCGACGTCCGACGGTCCTAGTGGCGAGTTCTAAAGCCCTAATCTTTTTATATTTTATTCTTTTATATTGTGTGGAATCACTTGTTTGCGATATCGAGTGACACGACTTTCGCATCCATCATCATCACGACACTTCACAATCCACACCCATCAATAAACCCGCAAGTCTAACTCAACCTAGGAGTAGATATGTATTATAGCACCGCTTCCCTGTGTTCGATACCCGCTTGCCACTATACCGTGCGCTTGCGGTAAACGACATCGTTCGGGGTTACATTCCGGACGCATCAAGTTTATGGCATCGTTGCTTGGAAGGCGTTCCGCCATATTATCTATTTACCACAAGTAGGTTGATTAGATTGCATAAAAAATAAAAAAATCACAAAAAAATCAGAAAAATATAAAAATATAAAAAACACACAGAGAGAGAAATTTTTCCCCGCCACCTGCTTTATCATTATTTCTATCTTCTTATGCCACTGATATTTTTCTCCAGGTATTTGCCTTTGTTTATCAGGTGCTATGGCTGAGATGGTTGAGCTTATATGGACCACATATTTTTATGCGCACCTTGATAGGATTCTTGCATGGCAGGCTAAGGACCTTGATGCTTTAACCTGTGAGGAGACAATGGTCCTAGAGACTCTGCAGCCACCTCATCCTTCCACGGACGCTGAGGACTATCCCACAGAGCTTATTGCTCCCATTCAGGGAGAATCTTTTACTCACTCGCCCTTTGCTTTTGATTCCCCTCATGTATATGATGTTTTTTATGATACAGATTTTGATGACTCATCGTGCCTTTTGCAGGATACATATACATATGATCAAGAGGTACGATGGGACGTATACGAGGAGGAGAGCGAGGAGTTAGCACCCATGGATGCTATTGAATATGATCAGGAGGTGCGATAGGATGAGTCTGACGATGATGAGGAGTGGCCAGATGAGATCCACACTCATACGCCCGAGTTGCCTGAAAAGCCAGAGACAAACGACGGAGAGTTGCCTGTCGTGGTGCATGAAAGCGGAGATACATTTTCAGGGAAGTGATGTCAACCGATCTTTATCATGAATATTTCTTTTGATGACCTTCTTTGGAAAAAATTTATTTTGGAAAAAATTTTCCACATCAGATTGATGCGGCTCATCTCTTGCAGGATACAAGTGGAGTCCTTGGGGAGATGCTGGGAGCCGCATTGCTGGAGTCTGATGGAGTCCGTGGACACATGCACCTGGCAGAGCCACAGAAGGAGCAGTTGGTGCAGTTGCCTGCACCAGCAAAGATTCTGGATCCGCCTTTTGCTACAGGTGATACCAATCCAGTAGTGTAGTATTTTATGCTTTCAATAAACATGAATCCTCTCGGCAGTGAGAGGACCGTATAGGATTTTATATCTTTTTTGTTTAATAAATCCACCCCATTTGATGGCTCATTTATCTTTTGTACCCAACCCTCTACTTATCATGCATGCCCACCATTACATGTGGCATTTATTTTGCCTCTCTCCCCAATTTTTATGTGATGTTTAAGCTTGGGGAAGAGAAACTATTTTGTTGAGTGGCCCCCCTTTCTTGTCGTTGTCCTCTAGTTATATCATACACACATTGAGGACAATGTGATGTTTAAGCTTGGGGGATAGAAACTATTTGTTAAGTGGCCCCCCTTTCTTGTCGTTGTCCTCTATTTATATCATACACACATTGAGGACAATGTGATGTTTAAGCTTGGGGGAGTGCATAGTGCACGCACTTTGCTTTATCGTGAAACACACTTCGTATTTTCCATATGAACCATGTTCACTCTTATAGTTATGTCTCATATGCTTTATTTTTTTATGACATATCGTGGATTTATTTTTTTTATGAACGTTGATATCTGTCAGATTAGAGTTTAATTCCTTGATTAGTGTATCTTTGTTAATATACTTTTTTATAGTTGAATCCATAGTTTCACAAGCATATTCTCGAAACAGTTAAGTTAAAAATGAATGAATCAACTCTGAAAATTATTTAACACTTGCGTGATTTGCTTGATAATTCTATTGCTTCATGGATGTTTAGTGATTCAAAAGAGATAGGATAACCCCATGACAACCAAAGTAGTGATGATTAGGATTCCTGAAACCGAGCCATGTCTAAATTCTATGCTTTTTCTATTTCTTTTGTGAATAGCTAATAAATGATCTTTTGATCATATTTTGCATTTCATCGCGTTTACGTGAGTTTGCAAAAATCCCAAAAATACAAAAATCAAACAAATATCTTGAATAAAAGGCCATAGGGTTCTTCGTAACCCGATGCCCTAAGATCGTCTGGTCTGGGATGCATAGGAAGCCTTTTGTATATATTGAGTTATCTCGTGTATACAAATAAAGAAAAAATGTGTATGAAATATTCATATAGCCAAAAACAATATAAAACTACAAAAATCCCATATCCTTATCTCCAATTCTATATAGAACTAAGACATGGAAAAGTTGATGGGTTCTAGGAGTCTTGAAATGGTCGTAGTGTGATGATGTCTTACCTTGATTGAATTTTCTAAATTCATTCCATGAAGTATAACAAAATACCACGCATGCTTGAAAATGTTTGGTCATGACATATTATACTGCTTAGAGAATGAGTTGTGAACATTGGTTTCATTTCTGTGAACTTAGTATATTGCATGATAAACTATTATGTGATATAACTCTAATCTCTTTTTGTTTCTTATCAAGTTCATTTTATTTATTGAAATCCACGTTATTTCAATTTGACCGAGATTTAATTATTTGGGGTGCATATGTGTTCTAATTTCATATTGACGCGTGTTCATGAGATCTTGCATATCTTAGGTTCTTGTATTTTTCTGAATTTAAGATTGAACCCCTTGTCTCCATTTAAACATCACTGCCTCACATCTTCATTGTATCCCACTCCCGTGTTAGCTTCTTACTAGTCTTCCTCGAGAACGAGTAAGAGATAAGCTTGGGGGATTTTGATGTGTCATTATATTCCACATTTTATCGATGAGATTACAAGTCAAAATGATTGCTCAATTACATATTCCATACGCTTTTACGCTATTATTTGGAATAATATGACTTTTGGAGCGTTTATGTCCATTTTAGGGATTTGGAGCGATATTAGAGCAATTTGGAGTCGATAAGACGATCAGCGATGTGAGAGCACCAATGAGACTCATGATGACATGCTCGAGGTGCCAAAGAAGAATACTAGAGCAAGTAAGTGGCAATAGAGAAGGTCGTACGATCGAGCTATGAAGTGACGAAGGAATCGAGTGACCCGAAGTGCTGAAAACAGGACAGCCGTCCACTATTTCTAAATCTGCTATCACCTGGAATTTTTCACTATTTTTCTGATATTTTTCCCAGGTAGTAGACTTCAAGATGGTTCCAACGCCAATAATAACACGCAAATCGGAGGTCAGATGAGCCCTGGGGAATTTCTGCAAGTTGATGGTGCAGTGCTGAAATTGTTCTTAGCAGCGTACTCGGTCGAGTAGCACTCTACTCGGCCCGAGTCGTGCACTACTCGGTCAGAATGCTATTTTTGGTGTCCGACTCAACCGAGCAACCTCCTACTCAGCCCGAGCAACTTCCTACTTGGCCCGAGTCATGTGCAAATGAGGCTGAAGTGCGCTTTTAGTCCCCAATCGACCGTGCAACCTTCTACACGGATCGAGCAACATCCTGCTAGGTCCGAACAACGTCCTACTCGACCGAGCAGCTCCGAATCAGCTCGGGTTGGCAGAGCGACATATTTTGGGGCTTTGATTCTCTGTAAAACTCGGACCGAGCAACCTACTACTCGGTCCGACTGCCGAACGACTCGACCGAGCAGCTTTGTGCTCGGACTGAGTCACTGTGGGCCCATTTCTTGTCCTGCACCCGGATTTTTGGAGTGGGTTTTTAGCGAGGGTTTTCTGTAGGAGAAAGAAGGCGGTGGCCTGGGGGACTCCATTCGAAGCTTTTACGGAGACTTTTAGATTAGATTTTGAGGAGATTTTTGTATACTTTTCTAGAGTGAATTTTTAGATCTTTGTTAGACTTTTATGGAGACGATCTTTTGGGGAGTTTAGCTATGCCCTAGGCCACTCCTTTGTATCAAGATAAGTATTTTTGCCCTTTTTAATTCTTCTATTATTTCTTTGTGATTTATTATTATTTATCCATTCTTGATGCATGCAATGAATTCTTTGTGTGTTATATTATCTATTGATATTGCTATGCTTGAGTAGTCTTTTCTAGGGCTAAGGGATTAGCCCATGGATCTTAGGATTTAGATGTAAAGTTGGGATTTTTATGGTGCGTTGGTTATAAATGGGGTTGTATTTTGGTTGATCTAGCAAGATCCCTAGGAGAATTCGTACTGAGATCGTGCCCATGGTCGGGGGAATCGATTAGCTTAAGGAATATCCTACGGATTTAATTAGGGAGTTAGTGGATTCAACTGAGGTACGTGACCATGCCCGGCTCGTGCCTTGAGGGGATCCACCGACAAACTATATAACTAATTGAAGGCTACCGCCATTACGTCAATAAGAGCCACCAAAATACCTTGAAGCTCTAACCCATGAGAGTGGTACGAGCTTAGAGCATTCGAACCACGGAGTGGTGAAATTATTGTAGATCCTTAATGCACGTATCGTATGCGCCTTCGCGAGAGCGGGGTTAACGCGGTACGTTAGATTCATGATGCCCAGACACATGAATTCACTTCCTAGATGCTACAATCTCCAATAAAACCAACGCAACGTAAAAGTCTCAACCAAGCATCGATGTCCGACGATCCTAGTGGCGAGTCCTAAATCCCTAATCTTTTTATATTTTATTCTTTTATATTGTGTGGAATCGCTTGTTTGCGATATCGAGTGACACGACTTTCGCATCCATCATCATCACGACACTTCACAATCCACACCCACCAGTAAACCCGCAAGTCTAACTCAACCTAGGAGTAGATAGGTAGTATAGCACCGCTTCCCTGTGTTCGATACCCACTTGCCACTATACCGTGCGCTTGCGATAAACGACATCGTTCGGGGTTACATTCCGGATGCATCAGAGGCTACTCGACCGAGCAGCTACCCCGCTCAGTCAAGTTACAGTCAGCTGAAGGGAAGAGCCAAAAGAGCACTCTGTAATTAATTCGACTCGATCGAGTAGCCACCTTACTTGGTCAAGCTACAGTCGGAGTCCAAATATGCTGAAAACATCGCTCTGGAAATCAAAATGACTCGACCGAGCAACTACCCTACTCGATCGAGCTACAGTCGGAGCAAGATGAGCTGAAAATCACTACTCTGTAATTAATTCAACTCGACCGAGCTGAGCAAGCAGCTCGGTCGAGTAGCTGGGCACAGTTTGGGGGATTAAATTCTTAATTCTAATATTTTTAGCTTGATCAAGCAGCCTGCACTGCTCGACCGAGTAGCGACTAAAGGGACGGGGCCCACAATATTTCACTTAAACCGAGTCGCCCCCTGCCACTATTAAACCGAGCCCACCCTAATCCCCCCCAATTCACATAACACCCCAGCTCGAGCAACCCACCTCCCCTAACCCTAACTCGATCGCCCCATCTCGCCAGTCCTCCGCCGCGCGTGCCGCTCGAGTGCCGCCCGAGCGCCACTGCCCCACCAACTCGGTCTGACCCCCTCTCGCCCCTCTCCATCTCCTTTCTTCATCTCTCTCTCCCCCCTCACATCTCCATATCTCTCTAAATCCCAATTTCAATCCCAAAATCAAATTTTTTCCTATTTTAGAACCCTAAACCGAAATTAATTCCTTAAACCGCTATTAATATTATCATAATTCTCTATTTCGTGTATATTTGGAGCGTTTCAAGGAGACGCTTGGTTTGGGATAGCTTGGGGGATGTCTTGTTCGAGGCTTCGCGCATACATCTGTTCTTTACGACTGCTTCTCTTTGCAATATCGGTACACCCATCCCTTGCATTATTATTTATATCGTATATCGAATGCTTGCATTATTATTTATATCGTATATCGTGTCGCATTCGTTTGCACACTACACACACTGCGATGCCACCTAGGCTTATACCTAGGAAGCCCCGGCCAAGAAGAGGAAGGCCGCTGACTCCAGTCCCTCCTCTTCTAGGCATGCACGCCGTCGACGCCGATCACCTTCTCCAGGTGAGCATTTGGATGTCACCACGTCCTCCCGTGACCCATATGTGTGGGGTATTCTAATTCCATAATCGTGCTTAACACAACTTGTAAAAACATATGGTAATGCGTGAACCCATGTGATGGATACTTGTTAAATTGTTATCACATCACTTTAATTATGCAAGTCATCGTGCCTTTATGTTTGCCACTCCATAGTTTTAATTTACCTTATATTTAATTCCTTATGTCTCTTTTATGTTCTATGCCATGATGTGGTATCATGTTACTCCTATGTCATGCTTACTTCTTTCATGTTTCAATTATATTATGTCATTTGCCATGCCATGTAGCATTTGCATAATATGTTAATAATGTGCCATGAGATTGGGAAATCCTACTTGGACACGCTTTGACGTGCTCCTCCCGTGGTTTTTCAGGTGTGACACTAGTCTTGCAGATGCAGCTGGGTGTTGGAGATTGGAGATATTTGTGGGTGTAGTTTTGAGTATTGTTGTAAATGAGTTGTTGTAACCTTAAGAGTTTTCTTGGAGTTGTTATTATTAAGAGTGGGATTAATTCTTGGAATGTAATCATAATATTGTATTGGACCCTTCTTATATATGAATGTATTATTCTTGTAGTACATCGTATTTAATTGTCATTCTCTGGTAATGTATTGTGTAAGTATTGTGTATACTTCCCAACAAGTGCGCAGTGGCCTGCTGGTTTTATTGTATTTCTCCTCGTAACACTCGCCACTCTGGGATCATCTGGAACGGATTCGTACTTTCCGTGTATCCTGGGGAGCAGGTCGTTACAGTGTTGAGTCTCTTCCCTTGCACGGCGGGAAAGGCATCTTGCATCATTCACCCATCTTCACGCCTTGCCCATCGTATCCTAGCGAGCACACTCTTCTGTAGGGAGGAGACTGGCACAGTCACATGACTTGATCTCCTCTTTTTATGGGCCATGACCTAGCCTGTGGTCTACCGCACCACAGAGACTGGTGTAGCATATTGTGCCCTGTGCAGACGTTTCCATACGGGCTCCTGGCTAGCTCATAGTCTTAAGAGAATCACCACGTCCTCCATGGGCAAGATTTGTTGTGCGGTCCCATCACACTTATAGCCCATTAGCCTCCCCTCTCCATTGATTTGGATGACAACATTGACTTTATTCCTAGCCCTACATCCATAGATCTCTCAGTTTTAGCTCACATGCTTATGATTAAAGTAAACTTAATAGATCAAATTTTATGTATTTATAGGGCCAGAGTGTGCTACATACACTACCTTGCCAAACCCAATCCACACAGAGGTCACCGAGCTTACGCAGTGGACATTACCACCTGATCCTATCTTTCATATCCATGCGCGGCCCCAGCAGCCTGAGACTAAGCCACAGCCTCAGCCTCAGCCATCCACTTCCACCCCACACACCACCACCATTCCTGTGACCACCACGGAGCCCGTCACCACACAGATTCCACTTATCACTGATGGCTCTGGACCATCTGGTCCCCTCCTCCTCCTCTTGATGATCATACACATCTTTTTATTCTAGAGGAGATGATTTGGGGATTCCAGGGCCATATGGAAACCTTTCAGGAGATGCAGACCCAGATTCTATCTTATATCTCCGACATCCATGGGCACCTTTTCCCACCACCCCCACCCCACCCCCTAAGGCTGGCACTTCTAGTCCCCCTCCACACTCCTCTGCACCCACCAAGCCTACACCCTAGCATCACGCTAGCTTGGGGGGACCTTTCCTTTTTGTCACTCACACCACACATTTCTTTTCTCACACTTCATTGTTTATCTTGCATTGAGGACACTACAGATTTTAACTTGGGGGAGTAGCGCTTACACTTCTTACTTTTTATTTTTATTCCCCATATCCACCTCCACTTATGTGTTTATATCCACATGTATAGATTGTGTTTTCTCTTTTCATTTTTGCTTTCATTTCCATGCATCATGCATCATGTTTCATTTTCTTTTATTTTCTCTTTTTATTACATGTTCATGCATAATGTTTCCCTTCTATATGCATTTAAAAAATACCAAAAATATTTGCATCGCATCATACATCACGCATTATCCATGCATCATTTGTATATACATATTTCGAGAATTTTCTGAAATCGAGCTATATATGTGTGGTTTCCAAATAGGATTT
Source organism: Scilla litardierei (assembly GCA_030789695.1). Lineage (NCBI taxonomy): Eukaryota > Viridiplantae > Streptophyta > Magnoliopsida > Asparagales > Asparagaceae > Scilla > Scilla litardierei. The sequence goes on from CM061142.1 coordinate 105,271,676, forward strand.
CATTTTCAATCTTTTACGCTCGATTTCCTCGATATCGTTTTGATTATAAGACTAGGACATGTTTTTAGTCTCAGATCACATTTAATATGCTCATTATCACTCTCATATCCTCTAGGATAGAAGTACTCAAAACTAACCTAGGCCTCTTAGAGATCCACTTTATGCATGGCCCGTAGAACTGATAGTTGAGTATAATGGTTTATAACCCATCGAGACTTGGATAATAACATATTAGCAAGTACTGAGGAGTGATGTCACCTAACTTATTCACGCTTTTCAATTCAAAAAATATGTATATATGAGAAAAAGAATAAAGCATTCACCGTTCCCCCAGCGAAACTGAGTAACCGGATCCCCACGATAGAAACCATCGGGGCCTCACGTCAAAAGGTCTAGCTTGGGGGAGTGCATGAGAATAAGTGTAATGATTGGTTTGAGCTAGTAGGTCTGAGGGGTTCTTCTTGACCTGATGCCCTAAGGTCATTTGACCTAGGAATCATCGACCCAACGCTCCTTACACGAACCAATTAGAATCCAAATGTAAAAGAAAAAAGAATATATATATATATATATATATATATATATATATATATATATATATATAAGAAAAAGATTTGGGAGCATGAATAGATTGTTGATTTCATGAGTCATGGAAAGTTAAGGTGTTGTGAGAGCTACTTCTTTGATTGACTAATGACCCATTATCTCAGATTTATCTTTTCTTCGACCCTTGCATAGCTTTGATCTGTCACGCCCCGCTTCCCAAGTACGGAAGGCAAGACGCGAAGAGGTCTGCTCAGACTGAAACTGTGAAGCTACAGTCTGATAAGCGTCTGTGTGTTCATCCATTCGCAGATTCTTGCATTTCAATGAAACAACAGCAATAATAATAATGAAAGCAGGCAATAATTAACCAACATTCAAAACAACATCCAATCGTTATTCAAAACATCCAGAGATAAGTCATAAAGAAGTACAAGAGTCTGAAAAGAAAGGCTCCAAGCATGGTCGAAAATAAGACATAGATAAGGTGCTACACATCGAAAAACCTAACAGCATCAACTAGGAAAACAAACAGCAACTAAGAAAAGTCTCCAGCCGAGACTAGAATAAGTCTCTGGTATCCTCGAACTGAACGTCAGCAGAGGCCTCAAGTTCGACGTCAGTAAACTGGTCGTCCTTAGCAACAACCTCAGACTTAAAACCTAACATGCGACACCCAAAGAGAAAAGGGAGTATGTCAGCAAAATTCTCCAAAAGGTAAAAAGGAAGAGACCTTTGTGCAAGGAAACATAAGAGGTAATGAATGCAACTAGCAGCTTAAAGCATAATGACATGGCATAATATTTAATGAATACAGCAATTTAAAATGAACATGATAGTTAACAATGCATGTCACGTCGTAGCAAAAAGCTACTAAACAATATTTCACGATTTCACAAAAAGCATGCAATCACGTCGTGCATAGGGTTTACGCCTTTTAGCTGAAGTTGCTGTACAGGCACACTTCTACACTGAGTGATCGCTTAATCCTACCCATCCACGTATGTCTCAACTGACGCTCAGCTTCTGGATCACGAGCCAGGAAGTGTTTATTTGGCATAGGGTTGACCTAGCCTCTTTTACATGTTATAGGAGTCAGAATCCTACTCACCGCAGCTTATGATTCATTGTAGCGTATGCTACGCATTCATGGCAAGACAATCAAATGCATGAAATGACATGCGATATGCAACATTGATAGTATAAAAGCAGTTAGTGAATGCGTACAGTATATCAAAATTAAACATGACATGTGATATGCATGAACATGCATGGCAAGGGTATCGGATCTATCTTCGTTTCAAGCTAGATCAAGCATGGGTGTCAGATCTAGCTTCGTTGTCAAACTAGATCAAGCATGGTGTCTAGGCGACTATCATTTCATCGCATAGCCTCTTTTACAAAAAACTCAAAATAGCCTAAACATGGCTTAACATCAACTGGCCAAGTTCCACTTGCCTGAAATAACATCAGCAAGTCTCAGATCAACGGGTCCAGAAACATCCTATGTGCTCAAACCAATCATCCAACCTACAGTTACATATTAATTAACTTCGTTAGTTATTTAATCAAAGAAAGGAAATTACGGCTTTAATCTTGTTACACATGCGGGTGTGCGGGTTCCTACGTTTCGGGGCTTACCTTAACACGACGTGAAAGCTACACTGAGGTCCGATAGCGACGTCAGAGGTTGGATTTCGGTAGCGAGCAAGGTACGGCGTCGGCTTACGGCGAAGATGGCAACAACTAGAGGGGCAGTAGCATAGCGGCAAAGATGATCGTGGGAGGAAGATGAATGACAGGGAGCTACCGTGGGGTTGTGTAGAGGGCAGGTCAGCGGGGGTCTAGGGGAGAGGGCCGGTAGGTGTCGGATTTAGGTGGTGGTCGGCTGCATTCAAGGGGAGATGCGGCTGTTTGTGTGGGACTACTGCACGGTTTGGGTGGAGGACAGGCCGGCAAGGGAAGGAGGGGTTTGGTCTGCAGGTGGGGGTTGAAGAGGGGCTGGTCGTGGGGTTTTGTTGGGCAGCCAACGGCTTAAGGGGGTACTGTGCAGCAGTTTAGTGGAGGAGGGGAGGAGTTTGATCTACTGTTGGGTGGCTGGCGACAGTTTCAAGGGAGAGGGCCGACAGTTTTATGGAGGAGGGCGGCAGTTTTAAGGGGGCACGCAGCTTGTGCTGTCGGTGATAGGGAGAGGGGTGGCCGGAATAGATTGTTGATTTCACGAGTCATGGAAAGTTGAGGTGTTGAGAGAACCACTTCTTTGATTGACTAATGACCCATTATCTCAGATTTATCTTTTCTTCGACCCTTGCATAGCTTTGATCCCTTTGTTTTGGCCTAAGGACGAGTTAGATGAAATATTCTAGGTTTTGAGCTTGATCATGGCGTAGTATATTATTTGACGATTCGAGGTAAAAATCATGTCCAATGGTTATATTCTTATCGATAGAGAGGAGTTGGCATTCTAGATTTCGTGAATTTGAATCTCCTATTTATCCACGTATATGTGCTCGATTGTGCAAATTTCTTGAAACTCATATCATCATGTGCATGCTTGATTGCATACTCCATCCTTTACTCTTGCTTCGTCTTCCTCGAAGACGAGGAAGAGTTTAGCTTGGGGGATTTTGATAGGTTGTTTTTATATATAGTTTTCACGTTCATTTCATTCACGTTTTATTCCTCTACGCCTCGTTTTCTGTACCGTTTTTACCCTCTTTTGTTCCTTTTTACGCTTTTGGTCTCTCCGGTGCTTTTCAGGTTCATTTGGGGGAAGTTTAGAGCTTGAGAGCGAGATTATTGGATTTTTTGTGAAAGTGGGCATTTGTATCTCAACATCATAGTTTTGGACCATGATAGAGAATTTTGGGAGCATGTGAGCTTGATCCCTTTGCAAGGAGCTGGAGTATTGGACAATGGAATGTAGCTGGAGTGTTGAACTTGATGATGATGTAAGCTTAATAGAGTAATTGGAGCTGGGATGGAGCTTGATCAGTTGATGGAGCATGGAGTTCTATATGGAGGGATAGAGAATTTGCATCTGGAAATGAGAAGCAGCAGGACCCCCTCTCCCACACAGCTGTATGGTTCACCCCATACGACCGTATCGTCTCCTCTTCACCCAAGCGGCAGCAGGAGCATCAAAATCTACACGGCCGTATGGACTAGCATCATACGGCCATTCATTTCCCTATACCCAAGCAAGAGCAGCAGTGAGCCATCATACGGCCGCATGGACTAGCTCCATACGGCTGTGGCGTTTATTCTCCAACCCAGACAAAGCGACAGCGGCAACATTTTTGAAGCCGATGCGGCCGCGTTGTAACGCCCCGCTCCCCGGGATACCCGAGAAGTACGAATCCATCCCAGGTTCTCCTAGAGTAGTGGGTGTTACGAAGGAAGAAAAGAATAGAAATACAATAGTCAGCAGGTCCACTGCGCACTGCTGGGATAGTACCTGAAATGTCCCACAAACACAAACATATACACCCTACTGTATATGGCACTAGGGCCATTACACGCATGGTTCAACCATGCGGCCATTGAAAGCGGTTTGGGTGCTAAACCCGTTAACCTATAGGGTTTTGTATTTAAAGATAGGGGAGCCGTCTTTTAGAGTGTCGAGCATTTTTAGGCCTTTTTCCAATCTTTTTACAGTTCCATTCATTTTTAGGAGTAGGATGAATGTTAGGTTAGATGGTAGATTAGATTTTAGATGAGATTTTGGGGCTCTTCTCTTGGATTTGTAATGAGGATTGACAACCCCCTCTATGAATGAATGAGATAAGCATTATCTTCCCTTTTTCTCATTGTTATTGCTATTACTTTTGTTATTTTTGATGTTTTAACTGTGTTTATCCATTTTGATCATTATCCATTTGATATTATTGTTGTCATATGCACTTTCTTACCATATTATCCTCGTGATTCCCTGTAACCCATTTTTCCTATTCAATTAACGTAGCTAGCACAAAACCCCAAATCGAGCTAGTACTCGATCAATCCGCCTCCATGGGACGACCCGTAAAGCGCTACGATGACAACATGCACGTGTGGTTTATAAATTTTAAAACGATAACATTCCATCATTCATACCACCATCATCCGTGAGGTCAATGGTGCTTTGGCATGGTCCTGGCTCGCTACCAACCTCTCCAAGTAAAATCGTGTCCACCCGTGGGCCAATGTGTGGTTCATCATCCATCTGAGGTACATCATCTTGAGTGTGGTGATGGACGTGAGCATCGGTGGTACATGTCTCGAGGATTATGTCTGCATGGAAAAATAAACTCATATCAAAATTCTTTAAATTAGAATCATATGAGTTACCTTTCTGTGACATGTGAGATGCGACTGCGAACTCCATATAGTCCCATGCATCCTCAGGCGGCATGTCAAAGAATCGGCCTACATTCATCTTCATCATGGACTCCTGCAGATCATAGTGCAGTCATCCACTGAAAAAGCATAGGAGGTCGTGCATGATCATTCCATGCTTTGGCAATCCGTCCACGAATCTGATGAATCTCACCCAAGCTTGTCAAAGTGTCTCTTCAGCGAGCTGGGTGAAAGTGGAAATCTAATCACGTGGTGTGTGGAGTTGCCTCGCCTGAATCTCGATGGTGGAGGTGGCTCCTCCATCAAGATTGTCCCAACCTAACGATGTTTAGAGTAATCGAATCCCTACCATACAAATGTGACTGCCCCTGTGATATGACCAATTGGTTCACACTTTGGTAAGTTCATGGAGTTGGGCTAGTGCTATGGTTTGGGTTTCGAGCCATCAAACTTCGTCTCAGAGTTGGTCTGCTAGACGTAACTCCATGTTGGATTTCTGTTGTGGTGGTGGAGGGTTAAGGAAGGAGGGTTCATGGGACAGGTTGTAGGTATATGATGGCGGGACGTAAGGGTGAGTCTAGTTTTGGCATTGAGTAAAGACATGCCCCTGCATCCCACATCTTATACAAAGCACTGCAACCTGTGGATCGTGGTCATAACCTCCTGTCTGGACATCACATGAGAATAATTTGCTGAAACTCTCCAAATACGATCAATCAGGCATCCACATATTCTCCAAATTGCACCTGAAATGTAAAAGATGAAGCTAAGGCAAGCAAGTCAATGGTACAAGATAGTTGCAAACAAATGAATGACATTGGTGGAAAAAAAATTTGTTCTTAAGATTTTTATAAATTTTTGAATAAAATGTAGTCTAGCTAACCCTTATCTAACTAATATCAATCAAATTGTGCCTCCCCGACAACGGCACCAAAAACTTGTCATCGTTTTGAATTTATAAACCGCAAGCACATGGCGTTGTCGCAACGCTTTACGGGTCGTCTGCAGGGAGGCAGATTGATCGAGTACTAGCTCAAAATAGGGTTATACGCAAGCTACGCTAATCGGATTGATGGAAACATGGATTTACGGGGTTTAACAAAGAATGTGATATGAAAATATATAATAATGGAAGTAATCACAAAATGGGCAATGATAGAGGGAGTAAATACAATAGAAGAGCAACAAATGATAGTAGAACGATAATAAAAACAACAAGAAAAGAGAAAGAAATACTCAACTCATTGATCCATAAGAGAAGTTGTCAATTTCCATTACAAATCCAAGAGGAGAGCATCCCCAAATCCTATCTATTTAATCCTAATCCTAAAAATATTCAATGGAACGGTGAAAAAGACCAAAAACGAGTCAAAAAGCTCGGCCCTCCCCAAAAAGACAGCTCCCCTCTCTTTAAATACAAACCCTAAAGTGAATCAGGTCACAGCAAACCTGCATTCAACACTGTCGTTTAAATAATCCAAACAGCCGCGTCGTATCTTGTCGCTGTCGGTACTGGGTGCTAAGGAGAGACGACGCGGCCATATGGATTGAGCCCATATGTCCATGTGAATATTTGTCGATGCTGCCTCGAGTGAATGGGAATAGAAGACACGACCATATGAATTTAATTCATACGGCCGTGGATCCTTGACGCTCTGCTGCTGAAGAGTGATACAGCCGTATGGAGGCATCCTATACGGCCATATGAGAGTCCGTGGTCTCTTCATCTCCAGCTTCATTCTTCTATGCTCCAGCTATTCTCCATCTTCAGCTTCAATGTTCCAGACCAAATGCTCCAACTTCATCCTTCAGCTCCCATGCTCTTATCAACATGCCCATCTTCACATTCATCTACAAGCTTCTTCCAAAGCTCCACAATGTAGACTCCACAACACTCCACAACAAACTCCATCTACAATCCAATGCTTCATCCAAGCTCATTTCTTCAGCAACCCTCTCCATTGCTTTAGCTTCAAGGTCCAGTACAGCAAGCTCCACGACAATTTCCTCATCTACAAGTTCTCAACAAACTCCAGCTCACTTCAAGGCTCCGCGAAGCTCCCAAAATGCCCCATTATGCTCCATAATCATGAAATTGAGCTCCAAGTGCCAAACTTAGCTCCAAAACCCAGTAATCTCGCCCTTCAACTCCAAAACTCTCCAAATTCACCAGAAAAGCACTAGGGAGACAAAAGTGTAAAAAGGAACAAAAATTGGTACAAATGGCACAGAAAATGAGGCGAAGCAGAATAAAACGTGATTGAAAAGAAAGTGAAAACCACGTATGAAAACTACCTATCAGTATCCCCTCTACTACGGGTTGAATATGAAGTTGAACTCCTTTGTCTAGATATTGAATTAATCTTAGGGTGAGGTCGTCGCACCTGATGTTTTTACTCTATGATAGGACCACCTATCGTGTGGCAAAGCCAACTGTCGTTGGTCATCGTCACATGACGGGTGCATTACCGTATATTTTCCATCGATTGATAATATTGCATCACCGTATATTTTCCATAGTGATATGATCATTTCTGTACAGTTGCATTATATCATATGGATGATTCTCAACACGTTATCATCACGATAGTTTCTTCCAAAAATCTGAGCAAGGAAGATCGATTTGCTTTCATGCGGTGCTTTTGTAAACTACGTAAGGAGCGGGATCAGTATATTTGCTTCGGATCTTTTTGCATCGGATCTTTCCTAGATCTAACAGATCTAGGGTACATTGCTTAAAATTTTTAGATCTCAACTCATTATTTTTTATCATATGTGTTTACATCTGTATAGTTTGGACCAAGATTAAATTATATTATTGATTACATATAAAAATCCATAATGATCAAGATTGTCTTGCTGCATCACAAATAAAATTCATGAAGGAAATTAAAATGAAAACCTTGGAAAAGCATCACAACTGAGCATCAAATAATGATTCACATGAAGCATGGGCCTTGGTAATGCATGCAAGCAAGAAATAAACATGTAATTTTTTTTGAATCCAGACTATCTCCTACATGAGCATAGAAGATTGTCACGCCCCGCTTCCCAAAAATGTGGAGCGAGACGTGAGAAGGTCCGCACAAACTTGAAGCTGTGAAGCTCCAAGTCTGATAAGCGTATAAAAACACTTATTATGGCAAGTCCTTGCAAATGCGATACGAAACAAAGATAACAATAAGAAAATGAGACAATAAGCAATTTATTGAATCCCTGAGTATCCATAAATAAATTACAATATCACAGAAAAGCCACCAGGCTCAAAAGGGAAAAGCTAAGGCCCAACATGGCCAACAGAGTATAACTTACATACAAAGGTGCCACGCACCAAAGACTAACAGCAAACCTAAAAAGGAAGTGAGCACAAGCGGTCTTCAAGACAGGCCCATGGCGTCCACTCACCACCACAGCAAACATCAGCAACACCATATCCCCTGCAACAAAGCTCTGGCTCTGGGTCTAACATGTGACACCCAAAAGAGAGAGGGGCACATGTCAGCAAGTCTGTAAAGACTTGTGCAAGGAAACTGAAAGTAACTAACAACCTAGCACTTGTAATATTAAGCAATGACATGGCAGTTAAGTATGATGCAACAGTTTAAAAGAGGCAAGCATGCACAATGTAGCAAAAGCTACCGAATCACTAATTACTTATCATTTAACACTTATCACTTAGTGCATAGAGAGTCCACCTGCTGACCACTCGTGGCTCAGTCCGCTTATCTCTATCACTATTAATAACACTTATCACTTATTACTTATTACTTATTACTTATCACTTAGTGCACAGAGAGTCCACCTGCTGGCCGGAGTGGCGGATCAGGCCAACTCGGGCTCAGTCCGCTTATCTCTATCACTATCAATCACTTAAACACTAGAGAGTCCACTTGCTGGCCGGAAAGGCGGATCAGGCCAACTCGGGGCTCAGTCCGCTTATCTCTTACCCCACCCACATGTGTCGAGCGTTGTGGTTAGCAACTCATTATGCTCGCTTCTGGTCACGAGCCAGGAAAATAAGTGTGTGTTTGGCATAGGGTTGTGCCCGCAACGCAGGTGCCTAGCCGGTATCCGAGCGTTGGGGTTTCCAACTACAGGGCTCGCTTCTGGAACATGAGCCAGGAATATAATTTTTGTAGCGTGTGCTACACAATCACGATAAATAATCAATGTATGCAATGACATGAACAATATTCGCATACCGTTTATTGAAACTAGACATGACAGGCAAAATGCAATGGATGACATGAACAGTTAATACGCGTACCGTTAATTGAAATTAAACGTGACATACAAGCATGATGAAGGTGACGGACCAAGCTTCGTTGTCAAGCTAGGTCAATGGCGTCTAGACGGCTATCCTTTCACCGTCTAGTCTCTTTTACGCTAAAGCAAGGAAATGGCCTAAGACATGGCCCAAAACCCTAAGAAGCAAGTTTCACTTGCCTAGCACCGGGGATGACGACCACTTCGTCTCACGGATGCTAATCTACGGGGAAATCGCTGTTATGGGGAAACAAACATCAAACAACATGAAATTTTATTAGGGTTTCATAAAAATATAAATAGGTTATGAAAACAACGGTAGATCGATTTCTTACCGAGAGGAGGCGGAAGAAACACTTCGGGGAACCCTAGGATCAGATCTGGAAAAGATTGGAGAAGTTTGGGGAAACTAGGGTTTTGGGGATTTGGGGATTTTGATGGGTTTTGGTGAGATTTTAGGGAAGATGAGGGGTAGATAGAGTGAATGGATGGTTTGGATGATGGATTTAGGGCTTGGAATGAAGGATTGAAGCTTGGAGGAAGATGGGGGCTGAAGGGGGAAGATTTTAGGGTTTTGGGTCGTGTTGGAGAAGATGAAATCGTTTGGGTTGGGTATAAATAGGTTGGGCTGGCGGCTGCCCAGAAATTAGGGTTTTAACACTGGTTAGTCGGTCAAAGAGCAACCACTGACCGACTAGTTTGGCAACTAGTCGGTCGGTCGACCAACACAGACCGACTAAGTGTAAACAGTAACTCCTGAACGAAAATAGGATTTAGAGTTAGTCGGTCCATGAACAAATACTGACCGACTAGTTTAGCATCTAGTCGGTCGATGAACGTTCTTAGACCGACTAAGAGTAAACAGTAACTAGTGTCAAAATAATTGAAAGAGTTAGTCGGTCTGAGTACAAAACTTAACCGACTAGTTTAACAACTAGTCGGTCGAAAGATGAACTTAGACCGACTAAGAATGAACAGTAACTCCTGAATTATTGATTCAAAGAACTAGTCGGTTCCAGTTGATTTCCTGACCGACTAGATTGGAATCTAGTCGGTCGGTCCATCTTCTTGAACCAACTAACGTGCACGAAAAGTGCCGATTCGAAGCGCGAAGCTTCGGGAAGATTTCTATGGCTTCTAGGATCGATTTATACTCTAAGATATGATCGATATGAAGCTCGTCACGAGTGACTTACTCCGAATTCAATGATTCTAAGGAAGAACCTAGAAGATCACATCAAAATGAAAGAAAACGAAAGATAGGAAATCTCAACGGGATGAATGAAAGCGAGAACTATGGAAATGGAAACCACACAAGGAGAGAACCCACCGTCACAAGCAAAACACACTGATAATCCAATCATACAAAAACCAATCGTTACATCCTACCCCCCTTAGAATAAAGTCCGTCCTCGGACTTTCTAACATATATATAGTCGCTCTGGTAACTACCCTCAACCAATAACACATCATAAATCCAACCAAGTACTTTCATTTCGAGTGCTTATATATATGCACTAAAAATCAAATATTACTACCACTACACACATATTTTCACGCACATAGTACACTCATACTTATTATAGTCAATTAATTTCATACACGTATTTCAATCACATATATATATTCAATATATTTATACAACAACAAACACCTATCACTTACTATAAGAAAATAACCAAGCCTCTCTTAATTGAAAATAATTTCACATTTATTTAGACATTTAAATACATGCAAATATTTCACCTTATTTTCACCTCACATATAGTCCTATAACTATATATTGGTATAGCCACCCACAATCGTGTGCGTAACACAACCAAGCACAAACAATGCAAACACCATACATACATCATCCATTACTATTCACCATCACATACAATTTATACCAAAGTACATAGAGTATACCCACTCAAGCTTGAGTGAGACTCAAATCATAGCAGGACATTTATATGCGTAACACAGTAACCATACACATACCAATACCACTCCAAGGCATACACATCCATGTATCACATATCTTCACACCATATCCATCCATTTATAATCACCATATCAACACATCAACTACATACAAGTTTAAGAGATGCAATAGTCGGGGATACCTCCTGATATACACGCATACGACATCTCATAAAACAAGTAGTACCAATCAAAATTATCATTCTGTTATCATACGTATATCACATCATATACAAACAGAAAATTACCTACACACAACATACAAATGCCAACACCCATACCACTATATACACACCACGAAATCAACACTACGACGCCTTAACCACTTAACTAATGGGCCCACCAAACCATAACAAGGTTGACACAGGCAACGACAAGCTCTATGGGCTAGACAAAAGGAAGAAATTGAAATCAACAGCGTAACGAATAGAAGGATCGAAAGCACGAAAACGGTCGTGTAATGATGTAATGATGCTCCATTAGGACACATGGAAAATAGTGTAATTAACATATTCTAAAATACGAAAAGTTTGAAAACCGTTATACTTCAAAAGTTGGAGTCCCTTTTCGTATAAAAATATTTAGGGGTCGGTAAAACAAATTGTTTGAAAACGAGTTTGAGACGAATATACGTAATAAGGGGAAAAGTGGTTTATTGGCTTATATAAAAATCATCATGAGGAAAAGGAAATCGTTTACTCGAACATTAAAACATTGGTCAGAAATGTTATGCGGCAGCAACCTAAAAATTTTGGAAAAATTTTGAGATTCGAAGATTGAAATCAGATCAAGTATAATGTGGAGAGTTTAAGCGCATGCTAAAGGTTTTCCGAATCTTAAAACTGAAGATAAATCCCAAATAACCATATCGAAAATACTCTTTTAGAGAAATCCGGATTTGCCAACAAAATTGATTTATACAAGATCTTAATGTACGAGAAAACGAACGTGGTTCCGATATACAAAACAATTGAAGTCATATCTCAGAAATTATCTTAGAAGTGTGTGTATGGTGAATGGAAAGATAATATCTTAGTAGTATGGAAAGAGAAAAGGATATTTAAACTCATCAAGTTAGTATTAAACTTTTAAACCGTTTTATGAAGGGTCTAAGTCAGGAATGATTTCGAAATAGTAATAATTTTTTTATACAAAAATCTGAAATATGGAAAATGTTGAGCATAAAATCGACTTGCTAAAAGCCAAAGTCCAAAGGGACTTGAAAAGTTTATTAAGAGTAAGCACGAAGTGTTTTCGAATAAAATTTTAATGGCACAAGTAAGAAAAGAAATTATGAATCGAGTTAGGAAAATAGAAATACGGTTCAGAATGAAATTTGTATATGAAAAGGGACAAGACATTTATATCGATACGAAGGTATATGCAGAAAATATTATAAACTTCTAATCTAAAAATCTCAACACAAGTTTCGATATTTTAAAACATAAATAATTTAAGTCGGCGAAGGGGCATGAAACCTTACATATATCAAAAGCGTTTCGAACAAATTTAAACTTAATGAGTACGACGAACCTATAATTGATATACACCAAAAATTAGTTGAAGTCCATTCAGTTTGGAAGAATACCCCTAAAGGTATGTAAGATAAGTGGTTAAAAATAAATTTTTGTAGTCAGGATAGTAATAAAGTTTAAAAATTCGAAATGCGAAAGATACAATGTTAGAAAAATAGTACAAGATAGTAATTTTAAAAGTACAACCAAAAGTCTTCAAAATTCAAGAACGACTTTTAACTCCATCGAAATTTAGGGAGACATATTTAAAGAAGTTTAGAACAAAATTTAAATTGAGTGAAACTTCAAATAAGGAAAGCATTCGAAAATAACTTTGGAAGAATCAAGATTTGCAACGGAAAACATTTGAGAGATCAAGGAAATTGTAATGAGGTGGTCATGTGAATTGAGGACAAGGGAAGTGGTTACGGAAACGTAATTTTCCAAAAATTTGTCGTCGGGAAAATGTTTGAACATAACTTTGATTTGTTGAAAACTGAAATCATCTGTGACTTGAAAAGTATATTAAGGGAGTGCGACGAGACATTCGAATAGCATAAATAAAAGGAAAATTCATAAATCGAATTTGGAAAATAGAATTGCAGCTCAGAATTAAATCGATTTATGAAAAGGGACAAGATGTTCGAATAGGTATGAAAGGTATAGGCTGTAAAACATTATAAAACAGTAATCAAAATCTCGTCAAAACTTTCGAATTTCGAAAATTAATTTAAGTCAACGAAAGAGCACAAGATATAAGTATACATATAACAATTGAAATTCCATTTAGCTTTGAAAAGATTTTAAAGTATGTATGCTATGTGATTAGAATGGATCTCATAGTTAGAAAATGGTATATCGAATTTTTCCAAAATAGTATTGGAGTCTTTAAACCGAGATGCGAAAATATAGACTAGAAGATGGTTACGAGATAGCAATTATAATTACAACCATTAGACTCCGAAATCTACAAGGAATTTTGACTCAATCGAAAAGTGAGAAATTCAAGTATATACGTAGCGGGTTTAAAACAAAATATAAACTTAGCGAAGAACTTTTAATAAGGGGAAATCGAAATAATAACTTTGGAAAAATCAAGTTTTGCGGAAAGGACATTTGAAAGTCAACGATTATCGAAATGTGGTGATCACGTGAATCGAGGCAAGGAATTGGTCGGATGATCAAAACATAAATACGTCTAGGTTTATGACTTAGGAAAATCCACGGAAATCTCCTACGGTCAACCAGCTAAAGATTATGGAACTAAGCGCTAAGACTCCCTAAGGGCTAGACAGCGATGAAATGAGTTCAGCTTGGTCCGAAATCGACGAACCCAAGCGAGAGACTAAAGAATTCTAGGAGTCTATCACGGCCAGAGCTAGGCGGGGACCACTAAGGTAACTCTTAAGACAATCAAACAAATCACTAACATGGAATCTAGCTAACAATCAAGGATTCCTAACTAGCAAGCACAGACGTCTATATAAGTCTAGCTAGGGTCCTGATCTAATGGGTTCCTACTAAGCCGAGACAGATGCCCTAACACGTCTACCAGCTACCTAAGGCATAGGAACACTAAAAACCCTAGACTCCAGGCTTATAAATTGGATGTTCTAATTTATTTAATGGACATTCCATAATTATTATCGTTGTTCCGATAGTTCACATTTGCAAATGGACCTGCATGGGCCACCACTAAAACCTGTCACGCCCCGCTTCCCAAAAATGTGGAGCGAGACGTGAGAAGGTCCGCACAAACTTGAAGCTGTGAAGCTCCAAGTCTGATAAGCGTATAAAAACACTTATTATGGCAAGTCCTTGCAAATGCGATACGAAACAAAGATAACAATAAGAAAATGAGACAATAAGCAATTTATTGAATCCCTGAGTATCCATAAATAAATTACAATATCACAGAAAAGCCACCAGGCACAAAAGGGAAAAGCTAAGGCCCAACATGGCCAACAGAGTATAACTTACATACAAAGGTGCCACGCACCAAAGACTAACAGCAAACCTAAAAAGGAAGTGAGCACGAGCGGTCTTCAAGACAGGCCCCTGGCGTCCACTCACCACCACAGCAAACATCAGCAACACCATATCCCCTGCAACAAAGCTCTGGCTCTGGGTCTAACATGTGACACCCAAAAGAGAGAGGGGCACATGTCAGCAAGTCTGGAAAGACTTGTGCAAGGAAACTGAAAGTAACTAACAACCTAGCACTTGTAATATTAAGCAATGACATGGCAGTTAAGTATGATGCAACAGTTTAAAAGAGGCAAGCATGCACAATGTAGCAAAAGCTACCGAATCACTAATTACTTATCATTTAACACTTATCACTTAGTGCATAGAGAGTCCACCTGCTGGCCACTCGTGGCTCAGTCCACTTATCTCTATCACTATTAATAACACTTATCACTTATTACTTATTACTTATTACTTATCACTTAGTGCACAGAGAGTCCACCTGCTGGCCGGAGTGGCGGATCAGGCCAACTCGGGCTCAGTCCGCTTATCTCTATCACTATCAATCACTTAAACACTAGAGAGTCCACTTGCTGGCCGGAAAGGCGGATCAGGCCAACTCGGGGCTCAGTCCGCTTATCTCTTACCCCACCCACATGTGTCGAGCGTTGTGGTTAGCAACTCATTATGCTCGCTTCTGGTCACGAGCCAGGAAAATAAGTGTGTGTTTGGCATAGGGTTGTGCCCGCAACGCAGGTGCCTAGCCGGTATCCGAGCGTTGGGGTTTCCAACTACAGGGCTCGCTTCTGGAACACGAGCCAGGAATATAATTTTTGTAGCGTGTGCTACACAATCACGATAAATAATCAATGTATGCAATGACATGAACAATATTCGCATACCGTTTATTGAAACTAGACATGACAGGCAAAATGCAATGGATGACATGAACAGTTAATACGCGTACCGTTAATTGAAATTAAACGTGACATACAAGCATGATGAAGGTGACGGACCAAGCTTCGTTGTCAAGCTAGGTCAATGGCGTCTAGACGGCTATCCTTTCACCGTCTAGTCTCTTTTACGCTAAAGCAAGGAAATGGCCTAAGACATGGCCCAAAACCCTAAGAAGCAAGTTTCACTTGCCTAGCACCGGGGATGACGACCACTTCGTCTCATGGATGCTAATCTACGGGGAAATCGCTGTTATGGGGAAACAAACATCAAACAACATGAAATTTTATTAGGGTTTCATAAAAATATAAATAGGTTATGAAAACAACGGTAGATCGATTTCTTACCGAGAGGAGGCGGAAGAAACACTTCGAGGAACCCTAGGATCAGATCTGGAAAAGATTGGAGAAGTTTGGGGAAACTAGGGTTTTGGGGATTTGGGGATTTTGATGGGTTTTGGTGAGATTTTAGGGAAGATGAGGGGTAGATAGAGTGAATGGATGGTTTGGATGATGGATTTAGGGCTTGGAATGAAGGATTGAAGCTTGGAGGAAGATGGGGGCTGAAGGGGGAAGATTTTAGGGTTTTGGGTCGTGTTGGAGAAGATGAAATCGTTTGGGTTGGGTATAAATAGGTTGGGCTGGCGGCTGCCCAGAAATTAGGGTTTTAACACTGGTTAGTCGGTCAAAGAGCAACCACTGACCGACTAGTTTGGCAACTAGTCGGTCGGTCGACCAACACAGACCGACTAAGTGTAAACAGTAACTCCTGAACGAAAATAGGATTTAGAGTTAGTCGGTCCATGAACAAATACTGACCGACTAGTTTAGCATCTAGTCGGTCGATGAACGTTCTTAGACCGACTAAGAGTAAACAGTAACTAGTGTCAAAATAATTGAAAGAGTTAGTCGGTCTGAGTACAAAACTTAACCGACTAGTTTAACAACTAGTCGGTCGAAAGATGAACTTAGACCGACTAAGAATGAACAGTAACTCCTGAATTATTGATTCAAAGAACTAGTCGGTTCCAGTTGATTTCCTGACCGACTAGATTGGAATCTAGTCGGTCGGTCCATCTTCTTGAACCAACTAACGTGCACGAAAAGTGCCGATTCGAAGCGCGAAGCTTCGGGAAGATTTCTATGGCTTCTAGGATCGATTTATACTCTAAGATATGATCGATATGAAGCTCGTCACGAGTGACTTACTCCGAATTCAATGATTCTAAGGAAGAACCTAGAAGATCACATCAAAATGAAAGAAAACGAAAGATAGGAAATCTCAACGGGATGAATGAAAGCGAGAACTATGGAAATGGAAACCACACAAGGAGAGAACCCACCGTCACAAGCAAAACACACTGATAATCCAATCATACAAAAACCAGTCGTTACAAAGATACATGTCAAAGGTTTATATTTCACTTTCACTCCATGTTTACATGACGAATAGCTTCGCATGAATTAATCAGTGGATCCATGTACAAGAATAAAACTAAGATTTGCACTTCACTGAGCATGCGACACATCCTCTTCGAGTTTTCATGTATAGAAACACAGTTGATAACTTGAGCATGGGTATTAGAGCAAAAATTGGGTTTTTTTTGTACAGAAAAAATGACATGGGTCAAGGTGAACAATTTTGCATGTAATCCACATCCAACAGCAGTTATAGTCAAAATCATTCCTTTTAGTCAGTTTAGAACAAAATAAGTTGCAATCCCATCAGCAAAATCTGAAAAATATTTTAAAAAATTCAGGAAAAATCAGGGTGTGTAAATAATTATTTTTTGGGGGATTTTTATCTTACTAATTACTCAGTATTCATCTTTTGGTCCATTCTATGTGTAATTCATCATTTAGGCCTTTTTAATATTGGATTAGATTATTATATATTTCATGTTTAATAATTATACTGATCATGAGACTGCTCTCTCGTTAGTTAACTAACCTAACGGGGAATGACATTTTCACGTGGTCCAATTAATTATTAAATATAAATATTTTATTCCTTTAAAATGCCTGTGATGTTGCATATTTTCATGCCTGAAATTCATATTAAACTGCATGTGATGTTTATTAAAACTATGTTGTGGTTTTGGATTGGCCACTTTGTCACCGCCTTTAATTTTCTGCATTTTTTCTATTTTAAGAGAAAATGTAGTGAGGTTTAAATTGTAAAAGCCAAAGACCTGGTTCACTTTCTATGGAGACGGATGCCAAATTTATTGAAGCTGGGACCCACTGGGTTTCCAAATTGTACTTTTCAATTTTGGGATTTTGTACTTCGGACTGTTTTCTAGACTTTGGACTTTTTAGTGGTGACTGTCCGATCCACACAACTAGTTAATATGCTTGGTTTCTGCATGAATTTTAATTTGTCATCAGTATTTAATACATGCTCATGTATATGCTTAGATATAATGGCCAAGATAGCGAATGTCGATTTTGAAGTTCTGGATGCTGCTGGAAAGAACTACTTGAGTTGGCAACTGGACCTGAAGTTCCACTTGCGCTCTCAGTGTATAAGTCTCACAATCACAACAACTGCTAACATAACTGCTAACACAACTGCTTACGCAATTGCTGCTACGACTACGGCTGCGTTTACTTCTACTTCCATTGTCTCTGATATAAATAATGCGAAAGCCATAATCTATATCAGATGACACATAGATCGGACCCTGAAGGCCGAGTACCTAACAGTAGAAGATCCATATGAATTGTGGACTGCTCTAGAGGATAGGTACAAATATCAAATAGATGTAATCCTCCTCGAGCCCGTTATGATTGGAAGAATCTCTGACTTCAGGACTTCAAGTCCATCGCTGAGTATAACTCAGCTCTACAAAATATCACATCACGCCTGAAGCTGTGTGGTGAAGAAGTCACGAAGACACGCATGTTGGAAAAAATATTCACATCTTTCCATGAGAAGGATGTTATCCTCATGCAACAATATCGTGAATGAAAGTTCACGAAGTACTCTAACTTACTCTCTTGCCTTATGTGACGGCCTGTATCTATCAATACGAGTATTTACTTATTTACGTATTTTACGTATTTTTACATTTTGAAAGTATTTAAAAATGCATAGTCAGGAGCATGATATCTAAAACAATTTTAAATTACTTTTCTATTTGCTAATTAACTGTTATTAATACATGTTAATGACATTTTTATAATTACTTTTACTAATCACTTTTATCAATTACTAGTTACTTTTAGTAATTACATTTCTACCAATTACTGATACTTCTATTTCTTTTCCTAATTACCTTCATCAATTACTAATGACCTGTAACTAATCACTTTAACTAATTATCATTTATGTTTACTAATCTACTTTACCCCTAATTATCATCCTCACCTAAATTTTAACTATATTTAATTTATTGTTGATTAATCTCTAGCCAACTTACTATTTCCCATTTCTCTTTAACATAATCACCCACCCACCTATACGGTGGATCTACCCCTAATTAATTTCTAACCATACCCATTAACCCACCGAAATATGTAGGTGAGATCCAACATGCAATTAAAACATCAACCCACATCCAGCTCCTCTCATCAACCTCCAAGCACTTCAGTGTTCTTAAAACAAACAATGACGATGGCAACAACAACATGCTTTCAGCTCCCTACAATCTTCCTCTCCTCTCTCTGATCAACCCAAACTCCTCCAATATCTCAATCCAAACCAAATTCACAATCTCCAAACCAAATTCAGCCTCCCATGTGGTTCATGCACTCAACCTCCCAACAACCCATCGTAACAACACCTTCTCTCCTTCACTATCTTCTGATATCATAAAATTCCTTCTCCCCACTTCATTTGGCAGCATCCCTCAAAACACAGACACACACTCACGCAGGGGATGAGAAAGCCAATTTCATCATTCCTCATCTCCTTCTTCCTTCAAGAAAACCAAATCCAAATTTAGCAGAAATCAAACCAAATCATCTTCCCAATTCCCTGCACCAACAGCAAACAAACCTAAATTAAACTCCTTCAACCCAATTTCATCATTCCCCTACTCCAGTTCAACCCAAATCAAACTCCAAATCAAAAAGAAAAATCTGAAATTGAAATTGAGATAGGGGGGATTAGAGGAATCAAAATTAAACTTCATAATCAATTTCATCATCTCCCCTCTTCACAACTTCACCGACAACCAACAAACCTCCGGCGACCCTCGCTCCAATCACTGTATCAAATTCTGAGCTCGCCGACCCGCCGCTGAGATCGGGCCGGATCCACACCATCGCCCTCCGCCAGGCCGCGCCCTCCTCCCCTTGGGCCGCCCCAACCCCTTGCCGTAGCCTCTCCCCCACCAGTCCCCACTGCTCCGCCAAGCAGCAGCCCGCTGCGCCGCTTCCCTACATCGTCGAGCCGGCTGCCCCGCTGCTGCTGCAGGCCGCGCGTGCCTGCACCGCCTCCTCTGTCGGCGTGCGCCGCCCCTGCCGAGCCAGCTGCCGAGCCCCCTTCTCTTCCCTGGAAAAGAAAAGAAGAAAGAAGAGAAAGAAGAGGAGGTATAAAAATCTTATTGGGTTTAAGTTATTGCTATTGGGTATGGGTTTTATTGGGTTTAGATGAGTATTATTATTGGGTTTTGGGTTTCAAATGAGTTATTGGGTATTAGGTTTGAATGGGTAAGTTATTACTTATTGGGTTTTAAGTAGCTTATTAAGTTATTGGGTTTGAGATTATTAACCTATTGGTATTTAAATGAATTTAAATTGGGTTTAATTGAGTTAATTGGTTATTTAGATTATTTGGAATTATTAAGTTATAATTTTTTGAATTCGTAATTTATAAAGTTATTTAATTTTTTGTTAGTTATATTATTTAAAGTTATAGTGTTATAATAAAATATTTAAGTTATGTGTTTTAAATCATATATTATAATTATACAAAGTGTTAGCTTTATATTAAGTTTTATTTAGTAAGTTTTACATTAAATTATTATAACTTATTTTTAGTTATATAAGTTAGCTTTAATATTATTTTAACTGGTTAAGAATCTTTTAGCCTGATATTAAAAAAATCTAAATGACACAGATAACACGCGCCTTTACGCTACAATCACTTGGACACCCAACGCCCACCTCCTCTTCAGATCTACGCATTGTATAGTAGGTTCCACACATCTCTTTCATCTAAATAAATTAATATGTGTTAATGCAAGTGTGCATGTTTCTCACGTTTTAAATACCGTTTCATTTAAAACTGCATATGCTTACTTTTGTGTATTGCAAGTTAAAAACATGTGTGTGTGCGTGTGGACATTTCAATAAGCTAACACAACTGCTTACGCAATTGCTGCTACGACTACGGCTGCGTCTACTTCTACTTCCATTGTCTCTGATATAAATAATGCGAAAGCCATAATCTATATCAGATGACACATAGATCGGACCCTGAAGGCCGAGTACCTAACAGTAGAAGATCCATATGAATTGTGGACTGCTCTAGAGGATAGGTACAAATATCAAATAGATGTAATCCTCCTCGAGCCCGTTATGATTGGAAGAATCTCCGACTTCAGGACTTCAAGTCCATCGCTGAGTATTACTCAGCTCTACAAAATATCACATCACGCCTGAAGCTGTGTGGTGAAGAAGTCACGAAGACACGCATGTTGGAAAAAATATTCACATCTTTCCATGAGAATGATGTTATCCTCATGCAACAATATCGTGAATGAAAGTTCACGAAGTACTCTAACTTACTCTCTTGCCTTATGTGACGGCCTGTATCTATCAATACGAGTATTTACTTATTTACGTATTTTACGTATTTTTACATTTTGAAAGTATTTAAAAATGCATAGTCAGGAGCATGATATCTAAAACAATTTTAAATTACTTTTCTATTTGCTAATTAACTGTTATTAATACATGTTAATGACATTTTTATAATTACTTTTACTAATCACTTTTATCAATTACTAGTTACTTTTAGTAATTACATTTCTACCAATTACTGATACTTCTATTTCTTTTCCTAATTACCTTCATCAATTACTAATGACCTGTAACTAATCACTTTAACTAATTATCATTTATGTTTACTAATCTACTTTACCCCTAATTATCATCCTCACCTGAATTTTAACTATATTTAATTTATTGTTGATTAATCTCTAGCCAACTTACTATTTCCCATTTCTCTTTAACATAATCACCCACCCACCTATACGGTGGATCTACCCCTAATTAATTTCTAACCATACCCATTAACCCACCGAAATATGTAGGTGAGATCCAACATGCAATTAAAACATCAACCCACATCCAGCTCCTCTCATCAACCTCCAAGCACTTCAGTGTTCTTAAAACAAACAATGACGATGGCAACAACAACATGCTTTCAGCTCCCTACAATCTTCCTCTCCTCTCTCTGATCAACCCAAACTCCTCCAATATCTCAATCCAAACCAAATTCACAATCTCCAAACCAAATTCAGCCTCCCATGTGGTTCATGCACTCAACCTCCCAACAACCCATCGTAACAACACCTTCTCTCCTTCACTATCTTCTGATATCATAAAATTCCTTCTCCCCACTTCATTTGGCAGCATCCCTCAAAACACAGACACACACTCACGCAGGGGATGAGAAAGCCAATTTCATCATTCCTCATCTCCTTCTTCCTTCAAGAAAACCAAATCCAAATTTAGCAGAAATCAAACCAAATCATCTTCCCAATTCCCTCCACCAACAGCAAACAAACCTAAATTAAACTCCTTCAACCCAATTTCATCATTCCCCTACTCCAGTTCAACCCAAATCAAACTCCAAATCAAAAAGAAAAATCTGAAATTGAAATTGAGATAGGGGGATTAGAGGAATCAAAATTAAACTTCATAATCAATTTCATCATCTCCCCTCTTCACAACTTCACCGACAACCAACAAACCTCCGGCGACCCTCGCTCCAATCACCGTATCAAATTCTGAGCTCGTCGACCCGCCGCCGAGATCGGGCCGGATCCACACCATCGCCCTTCGCCAGGCCGCGCCCTCCTCCCCTTGGGCCGCCCCAACCCCTTGCCGTAGCCTCTCCCCCACCAGTCCCCACTGCTCCGCCAAGCAGCAGCCCGCTGCGCCGCTTCCCTACGTCGTCGAGCCGGCTGCCCTGCTGCTGCTGCAGGCCGCGCGTGCCTGCACCGCCTCCTCTGTCGGCGTGCGCCGCCCCTGCCGAGCCAGCTGCCGAGCCCCCTTCTCTTCCCTGGAAAAGAAAAGAAGAAAGAAGAGAAAGAAGAGGAGGTATAAAAATCTTATTGGGTTTAAGTTATTGCTATTGGGTATGGGTTTTATTGGGTTTAGATGAGTATTATTATTGGGTTTTGGGTTTCAAATGAGTTATTGGGTATTAGGTTTGAATGGGTAAGTTATTACTTATTGGGTTTTAAGTAGCTTATTAAGTTATTGGGTTTGAGATTATTAACCTATTGGTATTTAAATGAATTTAAATTGGGTTTAATTGAGTTAATTGGTTATTTAGATTATTTGGAATTATTAAGTTATAATTTTTTGAATTCGTAATTTATAAAGTTATTTAATTTTTTGTTAGTTATATTATTTAAAGTTATAGTGTTATAATAAAATATTTAAGTTATGTGTTTTAAATCATATATTATAATTATACAAAGTGTTAGCTTTATATTAAGTTTTATTTAGTAAGTTTTACATTAAATTATTATAACTTATTTTTAGTTATATAAGTTAGCTTTAATATTATTTTAACTGGTTAAGAATCTTTTAGCCTGATATTAAAAAAATCTAAATGACACAGATAACACGCGCCTTTACGCTACAATCACTTGGACACCCAACGCCCACCTCCTCTTCAGATCTACGCATTGTATAGTAGGTTCCCCACATCTCTTTCATCTAAATAAATTAATATGTGTTAATGCAAGTGTGCATGTTTCTCACGTTTTAAATACCGTTTCATTTAAAACTGCATATGCTTACTTTTGTGTATTGCAAGTTAAAAACATGTGTGTGTGCGTGTGGACATTTCAATAAGCTAATTGAATATGTCTTGTAAATTGGGAACATTTATGGACATGTATGGATACCTTGCACTATTTGAAACTCACAAAACATTACAGGCCGGTTTGGCTATTCATAGACTTCATGCCAGTTTGGCTAAATCATAGATATCGCATGCCAAGATTTGGCTAAATCATAAAACAACAAAAGAGCATGTTTGGCTCATCTGACTCGTGGTCCAGAAAGTACACTTATGGGTGGGGTAGTCCACTATAGTAGAGGCCGGAATGCTAGGTTTCACACTATTTGGTAAACTTAACCGTCACCTGGATGGGGTCGGTGAGTATAGAACCCATGGGTAGCTCCCAAAGGTTGGTGAAATTGTAGTCTCTTCCCCCCTCAGACATTGGGCTTGTCACTAGATTACGAGATTGAATCACACACCATTTCACTTCGGCTGATTGCCATCATAAATTGTGTAACCTGCTAGCTTCTCTCTTACCATGCTTATGTATAATTTCCATGCTTACCACTCTTTACTTTGTGTACTACCCCCTACTATGCTCACATGTTTTTATTCTATTAGTAGACAATGCCATTTCCCAGATATATTCTTTAAAATGTTTAAATGAGATTGATGCTTGGGAACCTACATGAGTAACCTTCACTGACGGGCATTGTATTTTTGTTTTAATGCAATGTATGTCAGGTTCTGAGGGCATTTTTTGCAGATCCTAGTTCCAGCTAGAGTGATCCACTATATGCAGGACTCTTCCAGGAAAATATTCTTAGGCTGCATTTCCTTGTAATTCCATTGTATTAAATTTATATATTATGTGTTGTAAGAGCCATAAGGCCTCTCTTCCTTTCATTATTGTTGTATTTCATTTCTGAGATGATTGAGATTGTAATAATAATAATTATCTGTATTGTTTTTAGTATGCATGCAAGAACCTGTGAGATTTCACACAGACGCTTATTGTGTTATGTCAAGGAGGAAAGAAAAGCAAAAGTACATCCTCCTTACTTACACATGCGGACCCACTCGCGTCCTCGCCCCCAAACATAATGGGAAGCGGTGCATGACACTTTCTTATGGCTGAGCAAAACAGAGACCTCCTACTTGCCACTCATAACTTAGACCCTGCTGGCACTACTCCTCCCCCTAAGGCCCACAAAGTTTCTTCCCAGAAGCTGAAGAACAATCAGAAGGGAAGATTCAATAAGAAGAACACATCAAAGAAGCATGCCAGAGGACCTACCCAACAACGCTGAGGCCCTCCTCAATGCAACAATAACGTAGGGAATAAGAAGAAGTTCACATGGAAAAGGAACAACACAGATCAGACGTCTACTCCCAAAAAGGACTGGAAGAACAAATGCCACAGCTGTGGCATGACTGGACATTATATGGCAAACAACACTAGAAGGGGGTTGAATAGTGTTGTATGAATTATAAAACTTTTGCGTTAATTAGTACAACACAATAATTCTCTTCCAATGTTGCCTACGAAAACAAGTAGGGTGATTTATGCTTAGTTCTTAATCAACAAAGTAAGATATAGCAATTATAAAGAATAATTACAAACAGAGAGATATTAATACAGCGGAATAAAGAGAACAACTTTGCAATATATTAATAAATGATTACAAAGATGATATATTAACAATAAATAATATATTGCACAATTAAATAAACAAATGCAAAAAGCCCGCAGAGACAAGAGATTTTTATTCTGGTTTCCCACAACCTGGGTACGTCCAGTCCCCGACCAATCCGGCACGAGATTCAATCCATTATTGCCTTGGCAATACAATTACCTAGCTTCACTCGACGACCTAGTATCCCTGCCAGGATTTCCAAGAACCTAGACTTGTCTAGGATTTTCACAACCCTTATCACAAAGGGAATCCCAAATAAAAACAAAGATCCAATTCTCCACAATATTTGATGGTGATTGGTTTACACCCAACAAAAATTCTATAGTCAAGATAATATTGCAATTTGTGCTTATGTGGCTAAAAGAATTCAAAGTGATCTTAGATCACACAAAGAATATAGTTTGATTCGATGTGATCTAGATCCTTTTTGTTTTTCAAAAAATTCCTTTAAAGAATATTAAAAAAAGAGTGAGAGATTTAGAAAAACAACTTTCAATAGCCAAAAATAAAAATAGATCTCAGAAAAGAATTTCAGATATTAAAAGCTAGAGATCAGAAATTTAGAATCAGAATTTCGGCTACGAAGATGAGAGCAATTGAAAGCGATTGAGAACTTTTAAGATTATAGCTTTAGCTCAAAATGATAGAGAATTAGTGTTTTGAAATGTTCTCAAAAAGCTCTATTTATAGAGTTTCAAAAGTGTTTTTGAAATTCAAAAATGTTTGACTTCTGCCCATAAATCAAGGAATTGAAAGCAAAATCAGAAAGTCAAAACATAGCAAAAACACAGCTGGCAGTCGACTCCCAAGGGAGGTAGTCGACTCCTAGAGAGTTTTCAGTGAAAACTCTGCTCACAGCTGGTAGTCAACTCCCTCCTTTGGTAGTGGACTCCCAGAGCATGTTTTCACTGAAACTCAGCTGAAAAGACATGTAATCAACTCCTAGGTGTCTGGAGATTGACTACGAACAATTAAGCGAATAGCTTAGGCTCTCAAAGAGTTTTTAAAACAAGTTTAAAAACTTTTATTTTGTAAATCATTTTGTGTGTGTGTGTGCAATAAGACTTGGCTTTAACATATTCCTAGAAAGACCAACCCACACACTAGACTTAAATGAATACTACTAGAAGTCGATCGGATGTTGACATAGATGCACGCTCCACTTTGAATTGGAGCTCCTCTTTAATTAGGCTTGAGCACGTTCCATGAACTTCATCTTTGAGCTTCACTTGTGCTTGACATAGAGCTATCAAATTCGTCTCCATCCTCTGAGTGTGGTTGTGCTTCATCGGAGTATGCATAAAGCTATTGATCGCACAACCTGTACACTTTAGATAGTGTTTATAAGTACACTAACATCATTTGGTGTGATCATCATCAAAACTACTTAGGGGTGGGATTCGATTTCCCATCACATTGGTCTAGGATCTGTTGTATTCTACGCCACCTTCAGGATTTGTATCAAGCAAGCCTGAAGCATCCTGTTGAGACAAATCTGGTGGACACACAGATCTAGCCTCCAACTCAGTTCACCACTGAGGATTTACAAATGACGACCTCCTAGATTGATGCCATTTTATCTTTTAGCATTACATCTTTTATTTAGAAGCATTTATTTACTATGCATTGTATTCTTTCTTATAAATGGACTGTAAATGCCTAGTGGTGCATCTACGCACACGATCCTTCGTGACAAAAAAACTATTTTAATAGCATTAATAATTATGATGGTCCTGTCAATACAATCTCTGGACCATCAAATATAACAGAAGGATCAGAGGAAGCAACCTTACTGCTCCCTAATACACAGATTATATTAAAAGATGCCTTATTCTCTCTAACCTCGAATAGAAATTTATTAAGTTTCAAGGACATCCGTTTAAATGGATATCACCTAGAAACTATCGAGCTAACTGGTAACGAATTTTTGTATGTAACAATTCAAAAAGATGGTGTCAAACCCATCTTAGAACTCTTTAAGGGACTCCCGTTGGGTCTCTATCTTACAAAAATTCGACCAATCGAAGCTAATCTAACGGCACACTTAAACTGCCCTAAATCACCAGAATTCCAACTCTAGCATAATCGATTTGTTCACCCTGGATCAGTAATGATGCACCACATCATAACCCAATCTCGTGGACGTAATTTGAAGAACATGAAGATTCTTCAAAAGGGTGAATTTCCTTGTCTTCCTTGTTACAAGGGCAAATTAATCACGAGACCCTCCCCACTAAAAGTGCATATGGAGTCTCCTAGCTTCCTGGAGAGAATACATGGAGATATTTGTGGGCCTATTCACCCATCAAGTGGCCCATTTCGGTTCTTTATGGTACTCATCGACGCATCTTCAAAATGGTCTTTTGTGTGCCTACTGTCCAACCGTAACTTAGCTTTTCCTGAGCTTCTTGCACAATTAATTAAGTTGTCGGTCTATTTTCTCGACAACCAAATAAAGAAAATCCGTCTGGATAATGCTGGAAAATTCACATCACAAGTCTTTCAAGACTACTGCCAAGCAACTGGTATTGAAATTGAACATCCAGTAGCCCATGTTCATACCCAAAATAGGTTAGCCGAGTCTCTTATAAAGAGACTCCAATGGATTGCTCGTCCATTGTTAATGCAATCTCAGTTGCCTATACATGCACGGGGACATGCAATTCTGCATGCTGCATCTTTAATAAGAATAAGACCATCTGGAGGTCATCTATATTCTCCCATGCAACTTGCATATGGAGCACCACCAATATCTCTCATTTGAAGGTATTTGGGTGCACAGTCTATATCCTCATAGCACCACCTCAAAGGAAAAAAATGGGTCCTCAGCGTCGTCTAGGTATTTATGTAGGGTTTGATTCACCCTCGATTATTAGATCCCTAGAACACCATACAGGTGACTCCTTTAAAGCACGTCTTAAAGACTGTGAGTTTGATGAAAATAATTTTTATAAACTAGGCTTAACCTCTAAGAAGCCTAAAGCTTCGGAGACCATTTCATGGGACACCAAAACATTGTCTCATTTTGATCCGCATACTAATCAATGTGAAGATGAGATCCTAAAGATCCTTCACATACAGAACACAGTTCACTTATTACCGTATAAATTTACTTACAACCAGAAGATCGTCAGGTCACACGTCTCTGCTGCTAATACGCCATCTAGGATTGACATACCCAAAGATGGATGTAATCCACTGGTAGCAGAAGCGGCCATACCTCAATTAAAGAGATGACATCCACCAGGCTCCAAGGATAAATTTCCTCGAAAGAGAAAAACTCCTGGAGATACTATGATGCTATCACCAGAGGATGCTGAGCTCAGACTAGTTACCTCTCCCCTCCTTAATTCCCCCGAAGAGGAAAATATTGGAGAAATATCATTAAATTATGTACGTACTTGGGAGGTATTGGACAGAAAAATCATTGTCGTCGACGACAACTTTGCGTTCAATATTGACATTCACGTCGCTAAATTCGATGATGATATCGATCCACATTCTCTAACTGAATGTAAACGCAGAGATGATTGGCTAAAATGAAACGAGGCAATATGAGTAAAGCTGGACTTACTCTTGAAACACAAAGTTTTTGGACCAATAGTCCAAACACCAAAAGGTGTAAAACCTGTGGGATACAAATGTGTATTCGTCAGAAAAGGAAATGAAAATAATCATATCGTACGCTACAAATCACGTCTTGTAGCTCAGGGCTTTTCTCAAGGACCAGAGATAGATTATGAAGAAACATATTACCCAGTCATGGATGCGATCACTTTCCGATTTCTTATAGGCTTAACAGCTAGGGAAGGCTTAGATATGCAGCTCATGGACGTTGTGACTGCATATCTATATGGAAATATAGATAAAGATTTCTATATGAAACTCCCAGATGGCTTTAAATTGCCTACAAAAATAAAAGATAGATCTCGGGACGTCTACTATGTTAAGCTACAAAGATCATTATATGGTTTAAAACAATCTAGAAGAATGTGTTATAACAGACTCAGTGAGTTCCTTGTAAAACAAGGATCCGTCAAAAATGAAGTCTGCACTTGCATCTTTATAAAATCAAATGGAACAGAATTTGTAATAATCGCCGTCTATGTAGACGACCTTAATCTCATCGGAGCTCCTAAAGAGATAACTAAGATATCTAACAAAGACTTTTGAAATGAAAGACCTAGGCAAAACAAAGTATTGTCAGCGATTGGATCCTGTTACATCAATCGACATATACAAGGAAATTGCTGAAAAATTTCCACATGGATAAATGTCATCTATTGAGTACACCAATGGTCGTAAGATCTTTGGATGTACATAAAGACCACTTTTGTCTGCTGGAAGAGGGGGAGGATATATTAGGTCCTGAAGTACCTTACATAAGTGCCTTCGGAGCATTTCTCTATCTAGCCAATTGTACGCGGCCCGATATAACGTTCGCAGTTAACCTACTAGCCAGATACAGTGCAGCGCCGACAAAGCGACACTGGAACGGATTTAAGCATCTTCTGCGCTACCTCCAAGGGTCAATTGACCTGGGATTATATTACCCGAAAAAAGTATCATCCACTTTGATTGGTTATGCAGATGCATGTTACAGATCCGATCCCCACATCGAAAAGTCACAGACTGGTTTTGTGTTTACCTATGGAGGGACATCCATCTCCTGGAAATCTATGAAACAGACCACGACAGGAATCTCATCCAATCACTCTGAGCTCCTCGCAATCCATGAAGCAAGCAAAGAATGTGTCTGGCTACGTCCAGTCATTCACCACATCCTACTGACAACTAGTCTGAAAACTTATGACCTTGAGCCAACCACTGTGTTTGAAGACAATACAGCCTGCATAGCTCAACTACAATCTGGTTACATCAAGGGTGACAGGACGAAGCACATCTACCCTAAAATCTTCTGGACGCACGAGCTGCAAGCGAAGAAACAGGTCGTAGTGCAGCAGATTCAATCTTGTGACAACCTTGCAGATCTAAGCACTATCTCGATGTACTTTTAGAAAACTTGTAAGAGGGATTGGAATGAGACAATTAACAGATCTACAAGCCTGAAACTTGTACATCTCAGGGTGAGTTAAATGTTATGTTGCACTTTTTTTCCTTTGCTATGGTTTTTCCCACTGGGTTTTCCATAGCCAAAGGATTTAACGAGGCAGCCGCATTAGCTCTGGATCCAGAAGCATCCACCCCTAATGATATCCACATAACAGTGGAAGTTAAAGAGACTTTTGCTCTTTAATTCAGGATCCATTAGTATCCACTACTCGTGATACTCATAAATACTATGAATCTTGAAGCATTCATATGTCTAGTTTACAATAATGGATGGACAAGGGGAAGTGTTATGAATGGTCTTGGGACCTTTGGTATCCAAGACCCATTTGTATTCTTCTCTTTAAATTGTTACTCTATATAAATATAGTCTATCACTTCCACCATAGATGGATGATTCTCAACAAATGCTCCTTTCTGCACGACAACCCCTCACACATTTCATTTCTTAGTATCATGAACATAGCAAGAAACATTTTCATTAATTATATGCATGCATATACGTACACCGATACAGCCTGACTTAAAGTCTCACCACAAGGAGTACAGAGCAAGCACCCATTGAGTCCTTCCTCTTCACCCTTTTTGGATAATGCTACAGATTTTGGATCACCCATGTCAACTCCATCTTCCCAGGTGATCAACCTCCCCCGCGTCGAAGCCACCTCGTCTCCAGCAACTACTAACATGTTATTGTATTGACTTAATCTAATGAATGGCATGGAATATATTTATACAAAAATGAACAGATGCCCAAAAAAAAACTATTTTTTATTTTTTAAAAAGAAAGAATAGAAGTAGACATGTTTCTTGTGGAGTCTAGGCTCTAGAAAAGGCCATAAAGCATTTCGAAATTCTACTTGAAAAATTGCCTGCCGACAAATTCTATGCACCATGTAGCTCTGTATTCATGTGAATCATGCCTCATTATCTTTAGGACCCCATGATCTTAAACACAGCCCACTGCTTACCTTTTGAGGAGGCCTAACGTGACATAAATTGCAATTAATTGAATCTATATCATTTCTTTTGGACTACTGAATAGGTTGCTTGGATTAAAACATTGGGGTGTGCTTTTTACCACGTGAACAAGTCAATAGCTTCCCCCTTTAGTTTTAGATTTCAATGCAAAAATTGTGTCGGTGCTCAAATGAAACAAGCATCCCTTTCATTGTCCCACTCTCTCCTAACGTAAGCTGCTCGGTCTCAATCATCCAACCATAATCTATGGCTGGCTTAATTAACAACCACATCTGTGAACAGTCGCCAACATCCACACATGAGTGATTAAAACTAATACTGTGAGATCACCACTGATTTAAGGGGACCCAAGCAACAAAAAAAAAATTGACTAATAAATGAACGCAGATGGAATCAAAGTACGGCACACAGCAATGACAGGACTAGGCGAGTCATTGTATGCTGCCAACAATGAATGGTCCAATACAGCATGTATCCAACTGTCAAACACTATCATTTGGCAGCAGGCAGACGATATCTCTCAAGAGCTGGAGACAGCAAACCATCTACAGACCAGAAACAGCTTTGCCCAGACAAATAGAGAATGGAACTTTGTAATTGAACGGATGAATGATGATCTTTCTTCACAAAGTTTCAGCAAACAAAAAGACAAACACAAGATTACATCATATTACAGACAGTTCTTGTTCTCAAGATACAGACAGACACCAGTATATTATTACAGAAGACCCTGAGCCACCTGTGAGGGAAAAAATAACAAAATTTGATGTATGTGGATCTGGGTTTTGGTATTGTACACTTGCAGTTCATTGCACACATTCTTCAGTTTCTCATATCATCACAAATGATGCATCACCAATCTACATCTTGTTCCAGTTTATTGTGATGAATCGACGGAGATCAATCAGACTGCACCAATACATGAACAATGTAGGATCTTGATCTCCCATTTACATCCAAACTAATAAAGAATCAAAGAAGTCCAGCCTTCTGACTGCCTATCTTCGACCAACGGACTACACAATGCTGAGATCTTCACTTGGACTTGACCGACGAGCCATGAGCTTGACTACTAACCAATAAAAGAACAAAACAAGCATAACTCTGCTGTTATCTACACACAGAATGAAGAATCATATGCAGTGCCAAAATTCTGATGATCGGTTCTGTACTAGTTACAGTCCAATCCACATTCTTCGAGCAGTGGTCCGTCCGACTTTGCCAAGAAGGGATCGATGCGAACCCACAAAAGGGACAAGATGGAAGCGAGAAGGATCGACCAGACAATGATGATTGTGGGCGTTCTGTTTTGCCGCCCGACCAAACCCTTCAGGAATGGATAGAGATGAACAATCACCCAGAATGCAAAGAAGAGCTTACCAAACAAAGGCCCCCATGATTCATAACCGTTGTTAATTGCATTTGAAACTCCAGCAACCACACCGATTATGTTGAGTATTAGAAGAGTCGTGGGTGGGATAAGCAAGGTTGTCCACTTGAAGGAATACAGCTCTGAGAACTCTTCATCATCCGTAGCTTTTGATGTCACGGTGAAATTGGTATCAACACCTGCAAGGACCTTCAAAAGACCCTGAAACAGTGCAAAGAGATGTGCCGAAACACCCCCAATCACCCAAAACTGCTCGTTCCTCCACCAGTCATCAATACCGACGCCACTCCAACGCATTTCAAGAATACCCGTTGCAAAGATACATATGAAGAGTGATATAAACCACAAGCTGGCCACATTGCTAAGCTGCAAGGCGCACAGAAAATGTGAGAATTATCAATAGGTCCAGAAAAATCAATTTCATCAACAAACCGTTCAGAGCAGTAGATACCTCTGGAGTAATAAACTTTCCGGTGAGCAAGCAAACAGCAGGCAGAGTACAGTATGCCAGCAGAGGGATAGATGTCAAAGGATAAACAACAGAGTTTATGTATGAGAACCGTTCCAGCCATTTCAACCCCCCACCATAACCATACCAGATGGGACAATGACGAGACAATAAAATTTCGACAGAACCTAGTGCCCACCGAAGAACCTGGTGAAGACGATCGGAAAGATTAAGAGGTGCTGAACCTTTGAAAGCCGGCCTTCGAGGAATACAATAGATAGATCTCCATCCATGGCAGTGCATTTTGAAACCAGTTAAAATATCTTCTGTAACAGAACCATAGATCCAGCCAACCTGAAAAGAAATTGAAAGGTTTAGTTGACAGGAATTGCACCCAATGATATTTCAGATCTACAGAGTAAAAGAAGTAGCCAAGTAGTTGACCTCTTTCCCCCAGTCTGTCTTGTCTTCATAGCCACAGCTGATGACATGAATAGCTTCTTTTAGTAAAGATGCCGGAGAAGCACTCTTCAATGTCCCGCCATCTTCAAGCAGCGTTGATGCAACAAAAACTGGAGATTGCCCAAACTTCTTTTCCAACTTTTGCTCAGACATAAATGACTTTTCGCTCTCAATACCTGATCAATTTTGAATTTAAGTCAAAACATCATACCAAATGTTTTCAAGGTAATGCGAAAAAAGAGGCACAACATTTGGGGGAATCAGTTGATCAGCAAATATCAAAATTTTATGTTCATCGGCAACTAAAATTTAGAGTTTGTAATCAAAGTACCTATATTCAAATAGCAACACAATGGAAGAAACAAAACCAATTTCTACGTCTTGAAGCACTATAATTAGATCACTATAATTAGATCGTTTAATCAGCCAAGCAGCACACTGGTTACCTAATAGCCTAGAGCCCATTCCGATATGCAAGTAATTCAGCATCCATACTTAAAGAAATGATGGTCTTTAATTGGTTAACCCTGTAATGTAGTTTACCTTCAATGCCTTCTTCAATGCCCTCCAAGGCAAAAACAGGTGCTGCATTATCACCTCTCCTAAAGAATTTCTTTTTCTTTGCCTGCTTATTCTGTGTAGCCTTCTTCTTCCTCCTCCCAGAACAAAAGCAACCACAGCAGCACCACTTTGGCAAACAGTTGCAAGTCCTTGTGGGTGGCTTTTTTGTCTTCGGAGCATCAAAGCCATAGAGAGCTTGTCTTCGGAACACGCATCCTGTACCCACATAAATTGGCCCTTGAATTCCATCCAGCCCCTTCATGTTAATCTGTAAAACGAAGTCTTCGATTAGTTTGTTCCTGACAACAATAGCCTACTGGACAAAAATATTCGATAAGAAGCAATACGGAATGTGTCTACAAAAGTCTTGGATGATCATGCTTACATCAAAGAACACAACATTCCGATTGGCATATCGATCATGTCGATCGATACCATCGAACCTCTGAGGAAATTGCACATAGCAGACTTTCTTTCCCAATAGTGGGTCCATCATGAAACACATAGACTCCCTCAGTGCCTTACTGTTGTTGATGTAATGATCACAATCAAGGTTCAGCATGTAGGGTGCATTTGTGAGAACAGCAGAGACTCTAACCTACAAACACAGAAAAATCAAGGGAGAAAACAGAATAAGCATTAGGACAACTTTCCAAATGCAGAGCAGCAAGATCCAAAGGAATGATGATTTACCAGAGCATTCATAGCACCAGCCTTCTTATGATGATTAAACCCTGGTCTTTTTTCTCTGGAGACATAAACCAAACGTGGGAGTTCGTTCCCTTCCATATCATGCCCGCCACTTTGGCCAAGAAAAACCTTCATGTATTTAAGGGCACAGTTGTCATGAACGAGTAAAAGAAACGAATTAATGACAATAACGTAATATGTAAAAGGGAACAGCTGAATAGGTGTTTACATACCTGAATCATTCCAGGATGATCGCGGACGTTATTTCCAGGCCATAGAGTTCCATCCTGCATTGTCCATCCTTCTTCAGGCACCTTTTGAGCTTTCGCGACCAAAGCATTGATCCGTACTTTGAACTCCTCATATTCTCTCTGGAATGACCATCAAAATCAGTGCCAACTCAAAGGCAGTAACCATTTTTCCAAAGAACTAACTAAAAATATAGTGGATTTACTAGTGCATACCTTCATTGCTCTTCGCTCTTTTACAAAAGAAGCTAAGACCTTGTCCTTCAAATAGTCTATTTTCTGCTGAAAGTACCATTCTGGTGCACGTGGTTCAATACTGAACTTTTTGCAGAATGGAACCCATTTCTTTGCAAATTCAGAAGTTTCTGATAGCGCCTCAAATGTCAGCATTGCAGCACCATCGTCAGAAACATAACATGAGACTTTGTCAACTGGGTAATCGACAGCAAGTATGGACAGTACTGTGTTTGCTGTGACCAGAGGAGGTTCTTTCAAGGGATCGACTGTACTGACAAATATGTCGACTGAAGAAAGTTGAGATGACTGGCCTTCCTTCTCATACCTTTGGAGACGAGCAAGACACATTAACTTGCCAGTCCCATTAAGCAGATAAATTATACAAATAATGTTTGCAATTTGACTTACCGTAGTGACAATCTATCCAGATAGGTTTCCCGTTCAATTGGGAGCCACTTTGGAAATTGATCGAGAATCCATGAAAGGGCAAACCAAATTTCACAGATCACAGACACAAGCCACAGTGCAAATGCATCATTCACCGGATGCATGATTCGGTAATGGAAGAAGAATCCAAGAACCACCAGCCGAATAATGATAATAATCCTGTATGGATTGATAAGACTAGAAGCAATTGGCAGTTTTCTTGATAATGGCTGCCTAGCTTCATCCATTCTGTTCAACAAAGTTTAAAATATGTTATTTATGCTTGGCAAAAGCATTAGAGAGAAAAACTGTTAACACAGTCAAGTTATCATCCACATTTGCCATATTCAAGCCATCATGAATAAGCATTTTAGTTCAAGAAGCACAATCCGTCTCATTTCAAACAACCAAACACCATCAAATGGCTCATTAGAATTCACATGCGTTACTGCTTGACAAACCTTAATTTTGTGGATTAATTTTGGTACTTGTGAGTCATTGATATTAAATTCATAGGTCAGGGAGATTGGTTGTTTACGCACGATATTAATTAGTCCATGTCTCGTGTCCAATGATTGTAACAAAAAACCTAAAAGCTGAGTTTTTTTTAACTTTATTAAAATTTCATTACATAAAAGCAGCTCTATATATCATGATATCATAAATTGGAAATCATGTGTGCTTGCATCAGAAACTACAGCAAGAAACAGCTACTGTTGCTGCAAAATAAACATAAATTATGCTGTGAAAACTGAAGAATTCGATAAACTCACGATGGTAAATCTCCATCATCACCATTGTTGTCCCATTTTCCACCATTTTCATTTCTTGTTGCTTGCAATTTCTCCTGCTTCTGCTTCCAAATCTCCATCCTCTCCTTCCATGCAATACTTCCATAGCCATAGGCAGCAAGATCTTTGGAAGGATCCATGGATCTCGGTTGCACTGCACAGGCTCGTGAGATTTTCATAAATATAAGCATCATTTTCTCCGACCCTATTCAATTATAATTTAGCATGATCCAAAATTGTGCTAGTAGATTCTTATACCTGGAAGACCGGGATCGGCAAAAGGAAGAGGATGAATCCTTTTCCCTCCCCCACTCACGTATGCCGGGACTAGAGCATGCTGCTCTGGAGGAATATCATCAACCTGTGAAGGAATATCCACCAATTAATTCTACAGGAATGTACACTCCCATTAGAGACCGAAAAAGAATTCAAGAAAATTCCCCAACAAGTTACTGGTAGGCATTATATTTTGCTACTCATCATAAATTCTAAGAGACATTCTTCAGTAAGCTCTAAAATGTAATGAGGAAAGTTGCAGTTTTGCACACATAAATCAACGTAAAAAGATTGGGATTGCTAAAAGTTTCATAATTAGTAATTAATAATAAGCAGCCACGCATGAGGCATGTAATATGTGTAAAATTACTTTTTACTAGATAATCATCATTAACTTTAAAATACATGAAGATAAAACCCATCTATTATCAAAAGGTTCAGCTTCGAATTGTTCAGCTGATTATGGCCTGGTAGCCTTTTATCCCAAATTTTTGGGGCCAATTGCGCGAATCCTTTTCTAAATTCAATGTTGTTAAAGGCCTGATACACTAGTCCTAGCTGCTGCTTCAACTTAGATCCTTTGCTCCTAAGACATACTCATTTGCTTCAATTGCATTACTTGAAGCATGTCATGAACCATAACATTTATCCTGCTCATGAATGTATTTTCAAGAACTAGTGAGGAGATCCAATCCACCTATAAGTATTTCAACCTTCTGCCTATTTTAAAACTTACTAGTATGACTACTGCAATATATTTCACCGGTGGACATCGTTAGCCGATTATATAATTTAGGGATAGGAAGGCTTATGGAGCGAGTTCGGGTTATTACAATGCAAATGGCAAAAACTGTTCAAGTTTGCATTCAGAATGTCCAACAAGAAAAGGAAACAAACGTGGAGGACAAGAGAATGGCATACCATTTCACCATTGGTAAGAAGAGGCACCGAAGACAGAGGATTAACGCCCTGAGGCATCTCCACATCGGTCCCTCGACCGTACCTCATGTGACCCTGTAACATAGCCTCAGCACCAAACCGCATCTCCTCCTTCCCCCTAAAACTGAACTCATTCTCAAGATCATCAGTGTCGTCCTCGTCCTCATCCCCGGCAACTCGCGGGCACCCTGCAAGATCCAAACTTTCATATATCCCAGTTCTTTCAATGAACAAAACCACCAAAAATAGCAACAAAAAATTTAAGAATCTCTCACCTTTGAGCCTTTTAAACCTAGTTTTGCACTGTGGGCAGACTTGGCTGCCCTCTCGGCGCTCATAATCATAGCAATCCCTACACACAGGGAAAGCACACTCATTGCAAGCCACGAAGAGCTCCCCATCGGGCGTGAGCCCGACGTCATCCCCACAAATCTGGCAGATTTGCCCGCTCACTTGGTGCAAGGGCTTGGGCTGCAATCAAAACAACCAAAAAATCAAAAATCAACGCATTTGCAACCAAACTCATCAACAAAAATCGAAACCCCGAAAACACCAACAACAACAACAAAATTCAACCCCACTTACCCCCACCTCCCCGTCCCGGCGAATAACAACGAGCTCATTCCTGTTGTGAGAGCCGGCGACGAGGCCGGCGCTGGCCTCCATTACAAACCCAATGCCCTAAACCCTTTCAGATCCGGAGAAACCGATCGGTACCCAGTTCGAAAGATCCGATTTTGACGCCAACGGGGAGGCGCCCGAATCGGTTGGAGGAGGGGAAGGGATATGGGTCAGTACAAGAGGAGGGAAGAAAGGGGTATGGATTTTTCTTGTAATGGAAGAGGACTGTGGGTTGCTAGCTAGTTGCCACTCCTCTCTTGGAGGAGGGCTTTTTTATGAGAGAGTCCACCGACAGAGCGAATGCGTCAAAACGATCGATCCCCCTCGCTCTCTCTTATCTCATAAAAGATGCAGAAAGCGATGGGCCATCAGCAGGAAGAGGGAGCAAAATAATAATAACAATAATGGGGGTAGAGAAAGAGAGATAAGCCTTGCGGCAGTCTTTAATTTAGTTCAACCGAGGGTGAGAGAGTTGAGAAATGAGGGGGGTAAATTTTTTACAGAGGATTTTTAATGGCGAGAGAGAGGGAGGGGAGAAGAATCAAGAGGGAAGAAGGGGGAAACAAACAGGTTGGCACATGTGGGTGGTACAGTAGACAACACGGCTTCCCTTCCCTGGATCGGTTGGCAGTGGGCCCCACACGGGGAGATGGGTTGGCAATCACCATGGCGTCGAGTGCTCTAAAAGATTTGGGGTTCGCTTCCCGCTCGGGCTTTTAATTCCCTTTTTTTCTTCTTAATTTTTTAAACTAGAGCACAATGGTAGAGAAGCTAGTTCCAAATAGTGGAAAAAACAAACTCTTTACACTTGTTTTGAAATGCAAAATTTGTTGAAAAAGAACCTACAATTGATCAGCGTAATGGAGTGTGCAAGCTTTTGCATGAGATCAAGTGCCACTTTCGATCTGGGAAGTGATTGTCACGATAGTAAACTATTTATTGATTAATCACGTACAACGTATGTTGCATATGGTATCACATTTTTCTTTCTAACAACCTTAAAAGTCATCGCATCTTTCATCTCCTGTCCTCGTACTCATGGACTAGAGGTTTTCGCTTATTAATTACTTTCTTCTTTTGGTCATCGCCTCGTTAGTAAACTATTTATTGATTAATCGTGTACAATGCATGTTGCATACGGTTCCCATTTTTCTTTCTAACAACCTAAAACATCATCGCATCTTTCATCTCATATACTCGTGCTCGTGGACTAGAGGTTTTGGCCTAAATTTATTCTCCTTTTATGCCATGGGTTATTCCCTCATATGTCATTATTTTCTCGTCATCTTCTTCATCTTCTTACACAATGCAACATTCAACTCTGCCTTTCATCCGCCTTTCCGTAGTTAAACCGAAATAATGTTTGTCGGCTTTAGCTAATTGCCATTCAGCCCTCTCGTTGTTACCCAAAAAACCTTGAAAAAGATAGCAAAAGAGACAGAGAGGAGGTGAATAGTGTCTGTTATATCAAGCGCAAGAATTCTTGGAGTAACGAAAGAATATCTTTTTAGAATGCGGAATAAAATCAATCTCCGTAAATATAATACGAAGAAAAAAGATCAAATCAGAAAGAAGTCACAGACATCGCAATTTGTATCATGTTTTGGTCATTCATACATACTCTAGTCCCCATGGCTTACTGTTTGAGATTTTCCACTAAAAATCTTATTAGGGCATGTTTCTTTTGTGAGAAAGTTGGGGGGAAAGTGTAATTTAGATACTATTCACGCGTCTCGTCGTAACTGTTCACCCACTTTCCTCTTTCGCTTTCCTTCGGGCTGTTTCTTTCGTCGTCTCCTCCGAGCGAAATCGAGAGCTCCGTGATTCCGACGTGGCGGTGAAACTTTCTCGGGCTGAAATCCCCCGAAATCGCGGCGATTTCGCTGAGAATCCTCGTTCTGGGTCCCACACTGTCAGAAATTGCTTCCCCTCACCCTCTTTTGCGCGGGATTCAATTGGGGCTTTGCAAACCCTAGGGGCTATTTGCGGTTTACGGCTGTTTTGCAAGCTTCCGTTGCTGATCTCATGGGTTGTTGGATTTGATTTCGTGGTAGGCTCTGAAGGAGGGGGTGTGCCTAGCTTGTTGGGTTCGTCGGTGAAGCTCAGAGCAAAACCCTACCTTTGGTCGTCAGGATCTATATCTAAATTTAGGGGCTTGTCGCAGAGGTATAAGCTACGAACTCTATAAAATTTCTCTATGTTGTGTTGAAGCTAGGGTTTCATATGGGTTGCTGATGCTTTCCTTCGGTTTGCTGGGCATGTGTGCTTGCGGCTATGTCTTATTACTGATCTGTTGAGATGATCTGACAGGGTTTGTCTTATTGCTGATGCTTTCCTTCGGTTTGCTGGGCATGTGTGCTTGCTGGGCATGTGTGCTTTCCTTCGGTTTGCTGGGCATGTGTGCTTGCGGCTATGTCTTATTACTGATCTGTTGAGATGATCTGATTGGGTATGCTATGGTTTTTTATTGATGAATGAAATTAATTGTGCAATCTAAAATGTGCCCAATGATGGATGAATTTTTGAGGAACGAATGAAGGGAATTTTCATTTCATACATACACGTAGGATGGCTTGCTACGATGGTTCCCTTTAAGCCCCATGTTGATGTTTACAATGTTGGGTCATTGTAAAAAATGTTTGGTTCATTTTAAAAAATTTGCGGGGCCATGGATTCCAATGGATTGTTGATGTTTTGTTGGTATTTTTGATGTTTGGTATTTTGATGTTGGTATGTAAAAATGTATGGATTTTAGATGTTTTGGTGTTGGTATTAAAAAATGTTTGGATTGTTGATGTTTTGATGTTGGTCTTAAAAAATGTTTGGGATTTTGATGTTGGTATTTTTCGCTCTTTTTATAATATGGTTGGTGCATGCCTCCTAGCTTAATGAAGCTGTGTTGTGATGTTATGTCCATGGTTACTGCTTTCTGTTTTTTTGGTGAAAGGAAACTTGTTGAATTTTGGGGTTTTTGATGCTATTCTAGGGTCAGTGTATCAGATTATAGGAGCTTGTCTCCGTGTTGGTTTTTATACCCAGTTTATTTTTTGGGGGGCTTTGCACATTGGTGCTGCAGTGAACAATGAGAAACATATGTATTTTTATACCTAGTTTACTTTTTTGGGGGCTATGCACAATGGTGCTGCTGTTCACACTGAGAAACATATATGTTTTTATACCCAGTTTCTTTTTTTTGGGGCTTTGCACATAGGTGCTGCTGTGAACATTGACAAACATATGTGATTTTATACCCAGTTTCTTTTTTGGGGGCCTTTGCACAGTGGTGCTGCAGTGAACAATGAGAAACATATGTGTTTTTATACACAGTTTAATTTTTTTGGGGGCTTTGCACATTGGTGCAGCTGTGAACATTGAGAAACATATGTGGTTTTAGACCCAGTTTATTTTTTTGGTTGCTTTGCACATTGGTGCTGCAGTGAACAATGAGAAACATTTGTGTTTTTATACCCACTTTAATTTTTTGGGGGCTTTGCACATTGGTGCATCTGTGAACAATGAGAAACATATGTGTTTTTATACCCAGTTTAATTTTTTTGGGGGCTTTGCACATTGGTGCATCTGTGAACATTGAGAAACATATGTGTTTTTAGACCCAGTTTATTTTTTTGGGTTGCTTTGCACATTGGTGCTGCAGTGAACATTGAGAAACATATGTGTTTTTATACCCAGTTTCTTTTTTTGGGGGCTATGCACAGTGGTGCTGCTGTTCACACTGAGAAACATATGTGCTTTTATACACAATTTAATTTTTTTGGGGGCTTTTCACATAGGTGCTGCTGTGAACATTGACAAACATATGTGATTTTATACCCAGTTTATTTTTTTGGGGGCTTTGCACATTGGTGCTGCAGTGAACAATGAGAAACATATGTATTTTTATACCCAGTTTATTTTTTTGGGGGCTATGCACAATGGTGCTGCTGTTCACACTGAGAAACATATGTGCTTTTATAACCAGTTTCTTTTTTTGGGGGCTTTGCACATAGGTGCTGCTGTGAACATTGACAAACATATGTGATTTTAGACCCAGTTTATTTTTTGGGGGGCTTTGCACATAGGTGCTGCTGTGAACATTGACAAACATATGTGATTTTATACCCAGTTTATTTTTTTTGGGGGCTTTGCACATTGGTGCTGCAGTGAACAATGAGAAACATATGTATTTTTATACCCAGTTTATTTTTTGGGGGCTATGCACAATGGTGTTGCTGTTCACACTGAGAAACATATGTGCTTTATAACCAGTTTCTTTTTTGGGGGCTTTACACATAGGTGCTGCTGTGAACATTGACAAACATATGTGATTTTAGACCCAGTTTATTTTTTGGGGGGCTTTGCACATAGGTGCTGCTGTGAACATTGACAAACATATGTGATTTTATACCCAGTTTATTTTTTTGGGGGCTTTGCACATTGGTGCTGCAGTGAACAATGAGAAACATATGTATTTTTATACCCAGTTTATTTTTTTGGGGGGCTATGCACAATGGTGCTGCTGTTCACACTGAGAAACATATGTGCTTTTATAACCAGTTTCTTTTTTTTGGGGGCTTTGCACATAGGTGCTGCTGTGAACATTGACAAACATATGTGATTTTAGACCCAGTTTAATTTTTTAGGGGCTTTGCACATTGGTGCTGCTGTGAACATTGAGAAACATATGTGATGTTATACCCAGTTTATTTTTTTTGGGGGCTTTGCACATTAGTGCTGCTGTGAACATTGAGAAACTTATGTGTTTTTATACCCAGTTTCTTTTTTTGGGGGCTTTGCACATTGGTGCTGCTGTGAACACTGAGAAACATATGTGATTTTATACCCAGTTTCTTTTTTTGTTGGTGCATTGCACAGTGGCTGATCCTAGCCTAATGATGAAGATAATTAGCTGATCCCCTTGTCCCTCGGGTATAAAAAATAGGTGGTTATAGGCTGGATGGTTCCATTACCAATGAGGGGGAGAGATGTGATGGAGCAACTGCTTATGTCCACCAGGATTTATTGAAAAATTACCTTTCTTCCTGAGGGCTTATGTATACCATAAACACAAACAACTACATTGAGCCATGACCCAAAAACTGACCCTATGAGCCATTCACATATGTTTCAGCCTGCTGATGATGAACATATATATACTGATCAATTTGTCTCTATGTTACGATATTTCCTTTTATCTTTTACTTCTGAATTAAGCCATGTGATGTAATCTTCCGCGGGGTTGTCATTGCTGTAGGTACGCTGCTTCCCCCATTTTTCATTTCATTGTTATATCTCTTTAAATCATTATTCACGCTAATATTTTTTATTTCTTGCAAGGTTAAAATGAGCACCGGTTCCAGCTCTTCTATTCAATACAGACCCAGATTTCCTGCAGGCGGTGAGTTGGCGGCTGATGATGATGACTGCAAGTTTTGCTACTGTCAGCTCAGGGTTGCCGGGCGGACATCATGGACCCGGAAAAATCCCGGCAGGCGCTTTTGGAGCTGTCCATCCCGCGTGAATGGATGCAACTTCTACGAATGGAAGGATCCACCACACTCCGACTGGTCAACCTATGTGATACTGCAGTTACTGGATGAGATTGAAAGAGGCCCCACCAATGCTCCCTCTTCCACATCGTTCTCTGATCGGCGGCTTTTAGAGATAGAGGGTCGGTTGGCCTCGCTCGTGGGGCGATTTGAGCGGACCACGGTGAGAATGGACACCGTGAAGTTGGTTTTGTTTACGCTCCTAGGTTTGATGTTAGTTGTGTTATTGTTGATTATACACCAGAGTGGTTGATGTTAGGTTGGTTACATTGTAACACTTTATATTTTTTGGATGTTTGTTATGCAAACTGACTGTATTATGGATATTATATGTCTTCTGTATATGCTGGGTTCATGTGTTATGTTAAATAGGATTGTGATTTCTGTTGTAGGCTGTCTCTGCAAATTAGTTGTACTTTTTAGAATTTATGATTGTTGGAAATGCAAGGGATAAGTGGTTCGGGTGCTTGCTTTGTGGGTATTGCCTTCGTTTATATTTAATAGCCCAGAAATGAAATTAAATAATTCTTTTTTTTTTATTAAATTCGGTATTTTAATTTTGATGTTTGATACGCAGGATTTAATTATGAGTATTTAATAGATATTTACTTAATAGTTATTATTTAGTTAACTAATAGTTATTAGTTTAGTTAATTAAACGATTTTTCTACTTCATATTTCCATAGGGGGTTATTCTCACCTCATAACACCATAACCAAATCCCAACAATCCACATCCAACAATCCCAAACACACTTTAACCCAAAGAAACACAAAACTTTACTATGGGCCCCACAAACAAATCCCACCACAACTTTCCACCATAGAAACACAAAACTCTATTTCTCTCTCCTCAGGAATCCACCATGGAGTTACTATTCACAACAGTAAATCCCAATCCACTTTCAACCAAAGAAACAAGCCCTTACAAACTGGAAGAACGCCTTGATAACCAAACTGATACCAAGAACTTTACGCCTCTCTCATTCTCCTTGAAAGAAAATTTGCAGAAAAGAGAGTTGTACAAACGCCTATGCCTTGATTGTGTACGTGTGAAGGTAATAGAGTTAGT
Organism: Scilla litardierei; assembly: GCA_030789695.1. Lineage (NCBI taxonomy): Eukaryota > Viridiplantae > Streptophyta > Magnoliopsida > Asparagales > Asparagaceae > Scilla > Scilla litardierei. The sequence continues at coordinate 105,316,646 of CM061142.1, forward strand.
ATTATGTTCAAAAGATTGGGCTTTCGATTGAACAAAAGTACAGTACATAAAATTATAGAACTTTGGCTTGACAACAAGAGAAAACAAAATTGTTGAGAGGGCCAAATCAAGGTGTCCATCGGCCCGGCCCGGCCCGGCCCGGGCCCTGCCGGGCTTTGACCGGGCCACGGGCCGGGCCGGCCCGTTTGACCCGGAGGTCCGGGCCAGGCCGGGCCGGCCCGGTGGCCGGGCCGGGGGCCGGAAGCCCGGCCCGAGGCCCGGACAAGCCCAGGCCCAGGCTGGGCTGGCCCTATTAAATTAATAAAAAATATTTAAAATATTTAAAATATTTAAAATATATAAAATTCATTAAAAAATCTTAATAAAATGGTAAGTTTAAGATGGTAAGTTTAAAATTCATTAAAATACCTAGTATAAATTTTTTAAAGAGGGTAAGTTTTTTAAAAACATACTATTTTAGTACGGAAGAACAAATTGAGCAAGAAATTAATGAGTAAATAAATTAAGAAAGAATAAATTAAGGAGTAACCTAAAGAGGAACTATTATATATGAAAAAAATTTAAAGAGGGACAAATTAAGGAAACCATTTTGAAACAAAATTAAATAGAGAACAAATTAAAGAACTCATTTTTGGAACAAAATTAAATAGGGGATGAATTTAGTATGAGAAAAATACAAGGAAATGGGGCCGGGCTGGGCCCGTTGCTCCTGGGCCACGGGCCGGACCGGGCCCGTCGGAGGGCCCGGCCTGCCCTCCGAGCCGGGCCGGGCCCGTGGCCCGGTCAACCCTGCCGGGCCCGGGCCGGGCGGGCTGGGCTGCGGGCTTTCGGGCCATTTGGCCACCTTGAGGGCCAAAGCATTGTGAACATGAAGGGGTCATCCCTATGAATAGGAAGATCCTAATGTTCATAAATGTTTAGATTTATACCCATTGTAACTCATCAATCAGATATATCATGAATACACACAATCAGAAAACGTGATCATTAGTCGACTAAAATGAACATTAGTCAACTAATAGTTCAAGCTAAAGAAAAAAATTTGATCTGTAGTAGCCGACTAAGAGATACATTAATCTATTAATTACAAATATCATGTTTTATGCAAATCATCATCAGTTGACTAAAAAGTTGTTAGTCAACTAATGACCAAAAATTATATTTCCGTAAACATTTAGTAATTGACTAATAAGAGCAAAATCAAAAGATAAAAATTTGTGGTAGTCAACTAATGTCCTAATTAGTCGACCAACGATATAAATAGCATGCGATCTTCTAAGACTTTTTCACCACACAACTTCAGGCATGAGGTGATGCAAAAAAGAGCTGAGTGTTCTTGGATTCAAGACTAACGTTGTTTTGATGATAATCAATACATTATGTTAGTGTGCTAATCAATCTTATGTTTTAGTCTCAGTTTATCTAAATGATTATATATTGATGAGACAAAGCATAATGCTTGGAGGATTTTACAAGGGATATCTTAAAGACCTCCAAGAGTGATGGTGTGCTCAAGTTTGGATGAAGTCATGAAGATCATTTAATGAAGCCAAAGCTTGGAGCATGATGATGAATGGACATCTAGATGACCAATGCCAAAGCTTGGAGCTTGATGAAGGGAAGCTCATCAAGGGGTGCCAAAACTTGGAGATGTTGGGGAGCATCAAGGTATCATGTGCTTGAAGACTTAGACTCTAGGAGATGCAATATGTAATCCATGTAATTTCAATTACTTGCATTTCTCTTTTTGAGTCTAGGATTAATGTAATGCCTTGATAGATGGTCTACTCATTCATGCATATGCATTTAACCATCTTAGCGAGCCTTAGGATTATCATAGAATCTAACCCAATAGGTTCATCTTGTACAAAGACTCAATTGGAGTCTCTGGCTCTCAAACATTCGCCTGATGAAGGTTTTACAGTCGACTGGGTGATTCCAGTTGCCTGTCGAGCCTTCTACAGTCGACTGTGATGCATAGCTCAAGTCAAAATTTCTATTGACTCTTCTTGAGCTTTTTGCATCAGTCGACTGATGTTCAATTTACAGTTGCCTGTGTTTCTACAGTCGCCTGTGAATTGGTCGACAATCGACTATGCCCAACTTGCATTTTCTGGGCTTCATCCCAATTTGCAAGACAGTCGACTGTTGCTGTTTTTACAGTCGCATGTATATTTACAATCGCCTATGAAATGACCATCAATCATCTGAAAGGCGTAAGTACGAAATTTGCATCTCTCTCTGTTTTATTTCCATCCCTGCAGCAGTCGCCTGCTGAAGGATATACAGTCGACTGTCTGTTTTACAGTCGCCTATGTAGTCTTCTACAGTCGACTATCCTGGCTCAGATTATAGCTGTTGGGATTTTTCTAGCCATTGAGCAGTCGACTGTCATTTGTGTAGGAATATGGTGCCCTCGAGGCCATTTATTCCTGTGTGAATAGCACAAACATCTTGTTCTAAATAACAGTAAGCTGTTTGGTAATGATTTATCTAAGCTATATTGTAATGTAGTCAACATTAGATATAAACTTAGGTAAAGTCCTGAGACTTTATGCAAGGTCAAACGGGTATCGAGATGAGTATCTCGATCATGGAGAAACGTTTAACCGTCTGTAGCATAAGTCTAAAATGGTTCGTGGTCGTAGATGATCCGAGACAAGGATATCGAAACATCGGATAGACCATTGTGTCTTAGTCTTGACCGTTTAGCGGTGGCGATGATCTCATGATCGCTTGACTTGGCGAAGTCGAAGACGAGACACAGGTGCTCATTAGAATGAGTTCACTGAACGATCCACTAGAGTTATCATATGGTTATATTGACCAATCTATCAGTGATAACTCTGAGTGATGATAGGATAGTTGGTCTTTTGACTTGAGGTCATTTTGACAGACCTGTGCGTGAACGGTGCCACTTAGATCAACTGACCTAGCTTCGAGGCAAGGCCTGTCGAAAGGTCTTTTGATTGGGTGTCACTTGAAACGTACGAGGCGAGTAATGACCAAGAAAGGATTCGTCTCTCCCGGTCAATGGGAGTTAGTGTCGTAGAGTTAGTTTGGTCTTTAGTAAAAACTCTGCGCAGAGTATGTTGGAAGAAGTCCAACATTTATTGACTAAAGATCGATAGAAACTAACCGGAGTCAAGTTATTGGGGTTGACAGTTTTGACCGTACCCCAGACTTGATCTACACGACACAGTTTAGACGAAAAGACTATAACTGCGGAATTCATCACGGAAACAGTCAGGTGGTCCCGACAATACTCATGTCAATGAGTCAACCACATAATGATGATTCCTGAAGCAGGGACGGCAACCACTGCTCGTGGTCACTGCCGTATAGGGCTTCGAGCCCAACCTGTTGTAAGGGTCAGGCTGTAGGGTCTCACACAGAGTGCAACGCTTCGTCTAGTAATAGGTAGAAAATAGTTAGGGAGAATATTTTGCATTTTGATGCAAGGGATGAAATAATTGCATTTAGTGCAATATGGTAATTTAAGCTTAGATAGGGACTATTTTGCATTTGATGCAAAAGTGATTAAATATATATTAAATTGTTTAATACAATATTTAATAAAATAAATGCAAGGAAAAGTTCACGGGTAAGACGGGAATGTCCCGGTCTAGACCCAGGTTCGAACGGCGTCCAAATCGGACACCAAATGATCAAGTTATGCCCAAAACAGCCCAAAGGGTCAGATCAGGCCAGACCAGGCAGACTAGTCTGAACCTGGTCTGGCCTGCTGGCCAGACCCTGTCAAGCCCAAGCCGGCCTGGGCCTGGGCGCCCAGACCCGCCTGGGCCTGGGCACCCGGCCCAGGCCATGGCCCTGGGCGCCTGGGCGCAGGCCTAGGCGCTGTGCGCCAGGGCCTGGGCCCAGGCGGCCCAGGACGCCTGGGCGCTGGGCGCCCAGGCGTTCTGGGCCGGGCGCCTGGCCCGGCCCAGGCACCCGCCTGGGCGCCAGGCGCCAGGCGCCAGGCGCCAGGCTGGCGCCTGGGCGCCCGCGCCAGGCACCTGGCGCCTGGGCGCCCGCGCCCAGACTTGGGCGCCCGTGCCCAAGTCTGGGTTTGGGCGCCCAGTCAGATTGGTGGGTCCCGTTTGTGCAGAAAATTCTGCCCTAGGGCAGAACAGATTTGACGGCTCAGTTTTGTGAAAAACTAGCCTAGGGCTGATCTTTGGACACTCAATTGGAGGGTCAAACGACCTCCGATTGACGAACCGTTTTTTTCCTATGCGTTCACCGTTGAACGCTTGTCGTATTGATAGGTTGTATCAATCCTGAAGCTCAACGGTGAGTGAGTTAAAATTCACGGAAGTTTGCACTTTGTGAAGTGCAAACTAACTTGATTTTATTAACTCTATTTTTTAGTCCCACATCGGATTTTGAGAAAAGGGGAGAGTCCGCCGCCTATATAAATAGGGGTCTCCCCCCTTTCTCAAAACTCGTCCCAAGCTCTAGATCTGAGCGGCTCTCGTAAATGTTGGAGCACGCTCGGATCTTAGCTTAAATTAAATATTTCTCTATCTCCCTAAAATTTCTGCCTTACTCCTGCGAGCTCTAGCAAAGCCTCAAAGGAGTTCGGATTCTGGATCCGAAATCTTGGCGGAGGTTTCACTCGCGTGAAACTTTCTTCGGCGGTTGGTTGGCTCGGCGGCACGGGTATTGATCGCCTCGGGATGCGGAGCGGTTCGAGGAGCGGTTCGGGGAGCGGTTCAAAGGAGCGGCTCGGCGTGGGACGGGAGCAGCTCGGAAGACGGCGCGGAACATCTCGCCTGCTCCAGGGCTGAGATTCCGGGTATGTGGTTAAAGTAGTTTATTAGCATTAGTTTAGTTTAATCGCAGTAGGCTAGATCCTTCTTGGGATGGTCAGATCCATCCCAAGTCGGCATAGATCTTGGCATAGGGTCTTGGACCTTAGGGCTAAGTTAAAAATGTTTTAACTGCTTGTTAATTTAGATTAACTAGTTTTTCTTCCGCTGCAAATGTTTTTGTGTCTATGTTCTGTCCGACTTAGGACGGGACTAGAATTTTTGTGCCCTAAGGGACCGCCAATTCCCCAACAGTGGTATCAGAGCCTAGGTTTGCGTAGCGATCTAGTTACTGCGATTTTATTAAACGTGTTTAATGCTTTTAAATATTTTTTTTTAATTTAAAATGTTTTTAAGTTATGAGATAACATTTTAAAAATGTTTTAGATGTTCAAAATTCCTTTTTGATATTTTTGAACATGGAAAATTTTAAAATAATGTTTTAAAATTTATGTGATAATTTTAAAAACTAATTTTAAATATTTAAAAGTTTAAATTTATTTTGGATGCCTTAAATTTTTTATTTGATAAATTTTTAAGCATGAAAGTTTTAAAATGATGTTTTAATTTTATGAGATAATTTTAAAATTGATTTTAAAGATTAAAATTTTTATGAGATAAATTTTTTTTTAAAATAGCATGCATTGTTAGTGATTTTAAAAATTAAGTTTTTTTTTATGAGATAAAAATAAAATATTTTTAAAATCATATTTTAAATTTAAATGTTAAATTTATGTATGCATGCTAAAATTAGTTTATGCGATAAACTTAGTTTATTTAATTGTTAAATAGTTGTGCACTATCTTTATGCGATAAATTAGTGTAGTTGTTTATGGCTTGCGAATCTTGTCCCTTATTTGATAACACAAGACAACCTCTTAGGTTAGCCATTAAAAATGATTAAAATTTATTACTTGAATTTTAATGACATGCTATGCTTTAATAAATCATTAACAACAATATTAAAGACCTAATTCCTGATTAGGGTAGTCCTTTAAATGAACTTTAAATTCTAATTGTTATAATTAATTTTCATTAAAGGACTTCGCTTCTAGCGTTGTTAATAATTTATTAAAATCCTAATAACGATTAGGGTAGCACGTGAACCTTATAGTTGATAAGGACTTAATAAAAGTTATTAAACAAATCCTAAAAATTTTGAATTTAAGGATTCAACTAGTTGATAGGATTAATTAGTTGTTAATAAAAGCTGTTTAGTCTATGGCATACATACAAAAATGACAAGCTTCATTCAATGGACCATGATCCAGTCAATGTGCTTGGCTAAGAGTTCTGGGTCAACCCTTGCTAGTCCAAGGGGTAGTGATCCTGGCTTAGTCAATTCCCTGGCTGAGTTCCGCTGGACCGCAATGTCGCGAATCATGATTGTATGACACCCTGGACTATATCTAAGTCAAATACGTTAATGATCTTTTTCAAGATTAGTCGTAGCCCTCCTTGTTTTAGGGGTTAGCAACTATAGGGCCCGTGTTATAGTTGTTGAGATACACTCAAGCTGTGACATGGCAACCCTGTAGAAACCAACTCCTTAAATACATAAGATGAAATCTTGACTAACCCTAACCGTCGTCTCGTACCCCGAGCGCCGGCGTAAGTTAAGTCAACGATGTAGTCTGCCTAGATGTAGTCTAAGACCTGACCCAAACCGACGTGTCGTGCATACACCGAGCTGAGGGGCGAGTCAGGCTAGACATGAAAACAAGGGTCCGACTAGACTAGACATTGTGATTTGGATGAGCACACTCATGATCACGAATGGCTAGGGGCAAAAACCGATTAAGAGAGTCATATCCGATATGATCGATGAAGAGTCATCTTCCGATCGCAGAGTCAATCAACTTGTTGAGCTACACTCAAGGTTGTTTAGACTCAAGGTGATTGGAACTCTTACCCATTAATTTTTAATTCGATTAAATCGTTCGTTATTAAGCTTTAAAACGATCGTAAAAATAGTGGGAGGGTATAGATAGATAAAAGCCAATCTACCTATATTTAATATTGAACATATGCTAAAACTAGGGCAAGACTATGTTTATCGTAGGAATTAAAATATAATATTTTAATAAGTTAAATGGTCAAAAGTTGATTAATTGAATATCAAGTTAAATTCTAATTGATATAATTAAACTATATTCTCATTGACATTAAATGACCTTCTAAAGAACAGACTTAAGAAATGTGATTTCATTAAGTTCTGGGTCCAACAAATAAATTAAAGCTACATGTCACTCGTCTCTATATGAGGCAGCTTGAACATATAAGACATTCAAAGTATGTTTCTCCCTACAACTTGTCGAGCTACCCTCAAGGTTGTATGGACAAACAATTTTGATCCGCAAAGTTCGAAAATTCGATCAAACCGTTTGACTCGAATACGAGTGCATGAGCGGTGCAAGACTATGTATCCCAACCGGATCTTGAGACTAGCAACTTCTTGAGCTACACTCAAGATTGCAAAGCTCAAGCGTTTGGATACATAAGTTCCTTGCAAAGCTATTTATTTATGTTGATATCTAAATATGATTTAGAAAAGGAAGAAGGCACTTCGGAAAGTCAATTGAGAAAGTTAGTTTAATTTATCATTAGTACAGGCATAAGTAGGAGGAAATGAAAATGTGACATATTTGATGTCACGATTTCAGAATAAATTGTTATACAAAAGACGTTTAACACATTTTGACGAATGTCGTCACATTGCTTCTGAAGTAATGTTTTGTGTTAAGTAATTTGTAAATAACTAAATATATATATTAAATGTTAATATATAAATACACAAGATAGTAGCAAACTTATATGGTAAAATTAGACTAGGCCGTATCAAGAGATTAAGCTTCACAAGTCACATAAAGAGGGGTCTGACCTCTCATATTATGAAGTCTACGGACACTTGTGAGTCTTAGCCTCTTAGATACAATGGCCAAAACCCATCTGTAAGACAGTGGGAGAATGAGTTGTTGAACTCAGTCTCGTACATACTGATGTACCCGAGTCTAATTTTAACAAAATAAGTTATTCGTATATTTTACTAAGACACGTGTTCTTGATGAAACACAAGTCTGATAAAATAAAGAACGAAATGACTAAAGTATTTAAACTGATTCGATTAGATCGAATGGTCAAATACTTAGCCAAATAAAATCTTGTGTAATTAAAAGAAAATGTGATTTTCTCTCAGATCAAGTCTGTTAACACATCGGTGTGTTAAAAGGTATGAACCACACTTAATTAGATTTAATGTGATCCATTGTAAGTGACTCTGAGTTAAGTCCTCCCTCTGGGTTAAGTCCCAGATAGTAATGCCTAGGTTTTGATAAAGTTCTATGAGAACATTATCAATAATATATTCAATAAATCAATAGTAAGGAAGTTGTATTATTACTCGAATCTCGTGAGACGGATTGTCAAGTAAGACATCATAACTGATGATGACTTAGTCAACTTCTAGGATGAAATTCGGAGTAGTAACTCCGATTTAAAACTTGATGCAGGTCCATGTGCGTAAATAAAGTTGAGAATTTAGTTTACGTGCCCAAGGAAAATGTTTCCTCACTTTCTGCAAGTAAATCTTTAAGTTGAAAGATTGGTGCAGAAAGAAAATAGTGAAGTACAATCATGTTGGTCGAGAACGGTTTTCATCCTAATTTCTTTAAAACGGATTATGATGAAACCGGTTTCGCCAACAGATGTGTACAGATCTACTCGGACCAAAGCCGATGTAAAACGCTTAAGTTGACCATGAAAATTTGTGCATTCACTTATAAGTTCATTTTTCTAAATATGATTTAGACGAACCAACTTATATGAATTGGCCAGATAGTTTTCAAGGTCAGTGGGAGCGTATAAATTACATGCGAGACATCAAAGAGATGGAACATACATTTTGACAAAGTAATCAAAAGGTTTGATACTTTATCAAGAATAGTTATGAGCCATTTAAAAATGACCATTAACTAAATTTAAATGATTATCGTAAAGTACGATAAACTGGATAAGATCCAGGGAAATAAAATATTATAGATTCCGATAGACCAAATGAATTATTTGAATGAGATTCAAATGGTTGGTCTGACTTAAACATAGAAACCCCTTAAGTCTATAGTGTAGACGGTTTTAGCAGATCCACTCACGAAGGCTCTATCACATGAAGTCGGAAAAACTTATGTGTAAAAACGATATTAGATATCGTGATAAATGGGCCTGAGTGCAAGTGGGAGATGTAGGAATATGGTGCCCTCGAGGCCATTTATTCCTGTGTGAATAGCACAAACATCTTGTTCTAAATAACAGTAAGCTGTTTGGTAATGATTTATCTAAGCTATATTGTAATGTAGTCAACATTAGATATAAACTTAGGTAAAGTCCTGAGACTTTATGCAAGGTCAAACGGGTATCGAGATGAGTATCTCGATCATGGAGAAACGTTTAACCGTCTGTAGCATAAGTCTAAAATGGTTCGTGGTCGTAGATGATCCGAGACAAGGATATCGAAACATCGGATAGACCATTGTGTCTTAGTCTTGACCGTTTAGCGGTGGCGATGATCTCATGATCGCTTGACTTGGCGAAGTCGAAGACGAGACACAGGTGCTCATTAGAATGAGTTCACTGAACGATCCACTAGAGTTATCATATGGTTATATTGACCAATCTGTCAGTGATAACTCTGAGTGATGATAGGATAGTTGGTCTTTTGACTTGAGGTCATTTTGACAGACCTGTGCGTGAACGGTGCCACTTAGATCAACTGACCTAGCTTCGAGGCAAGGCCTGTCGAAAGGTCTTTTGATTGGGTGTCACTTGAAACGTACGAGGCGAGTAATGACCAAGAAAGGATTCGTCTCTCCCGGTCAATGTGAGTTAGTGTCGTAGAGTTAGTTTGGTCTTTAGTAAAAACTCTGCGCAGAGTATGTTGGAAGAAGTCCAACATTTATTGACTAAAGATCGATAGAAACTAACCGGAGTCAAGTTATTGGGGTTGACAGTTTTGACCGTACCCCAGACTTGATCTACACGACACAGTTTAGACGAAAAGACTATAACTGCGGAATTCATCACGGAAACAGTCAGGTGGTCCCGACAATACTCATGTCAATGAGTCAACCACATAATGATGATTCCTGAAGCAGGGACGGCAACCACTGCTCGTGGTCACTGCCGTATAGGGCTTCGAGCCCAACCTGTTGTAAGGGTCAGGCTGTAGGGTCTCACACAGAGTGCAACGCTTCGTCTAGTAATAGGTAGAAAATAGTTAGGGAGAATATTTTGCATTTTGATGCAAGGGATGAAATAATTGCATTTAGTGCAATATGGTAATTTAAGCTTAGATAGGGACTATTTTGCATTTGATGCAAAAGTGATTAAATATATATTAAATTGTTTAATACAATATTTAATAAAATAAATGCAAGGAAAAGTTCACGGGTAAGACGGGAATGTCCCGGTCTAGACCCAGGTTCGAACGGCGTCCAAATCGGACACCAAATGATCAAGTTATGCCCAAAACAGCCCAAAGGGTCAGATCAGGCCAGACCAGGCAGACTAGTCTGAACCTGGTCTGGCCTGCTGGCCAGACCCTGTCAAGCCCAAGCCGGCCTGGGCCTGGGCGCCCAGACCCGCCTGGGCCTGGGCACCCGGCCCAGGCCATGGCCCTGGGCGCCTGGGCGCAGGCCTAGGCGCTGTGCGCCTGGGCCTGGGCCCAGGCGGCCCAGGACGCCTGGGCGCTGGGCGCCCAGGCGTTCTGGGCCGGGCGCCTGGCCCGGCCCAGGCACCCGCCTGGGCGCCTGGCGCCAGGCGCCAGGCGCCAGGCTGGCGCCTGGGCGCCCGCGCCAGGCGCCTGGCGCCTGGGCGCCCGCGCCCAGACTTGGGCGCCCGTGCCCAAGTCTGGGTTTGGGCGCCCAGTCAGATTGGTGGGTCCCGTTTGTGCAGAAAATTCTGCCCTAGGGCAGAACAGATTTGACGGCTCAGTTTTGTGAAAAACTAGCCTAGGGCTGATCTTTGGACACTCAATTGGAGGGTCAAATGACCTCCGATTGACGAACCGTTTTTTCCTATGCGTTCACCGTTGAACGCTTGTCGTATTGATAGGTTGTATCAATCCTGAAGCTCAACGGTGAGTGAGTTAAAATTCACAGAAGTTTGCACTTTGTGAAGTGCAAACTAACTTGATTTTATTAACTCTATTTTTTAGTCCCACATCGGATTTTGAGAAAAGGGGAGAGTCCGCCGCCTATATAAATAGGGGTCTCCCCCCTTTCTCAAAACTCGTCCCAAGCTCTAGATCTGAGCGGCTCTCGTAAATGTTGGAGCACGCTCGGATCTTAGCTTAAATTAAATATTTCTCTATCTCCCTAAAATTTCTGCCTTACTCCTGCGAGCTCTAGCAAAGCCTCAAAGGAGTTCGGATTCTGGATCCGAAATCTTGGCGGAGGTTTCACTCGCGTGAAACTTTCTTCGGCGGTTGGTTGGCTCGGCGGCACGGGTATTGATCGCCTCGGGATGCGGAGCGGTTCGAGGAGCGGTTCGGGGAGCGGTTCAAAGGAGCGGCTCGGCGTGGGACGGGAGCAGCTCGGAAGACGGCGCGGAACATCTCGCCTGCTCCAGGGCTGAGATTCCGGGTATGTGGTTAAAGTAGTTTATTAGCATTAGTTTAGTTTAATCGCAGTAGGCTAGATCCTTCTTGGGATGGTCAGATCCATCCCAAGTCGGCATAGATCTTGGCATAGGGTCTTGGACCTTAGGGCTAAGTTAAAAATGTTTTAACTGCTTGTTAATTTAGATTAACTAGTTTTTCTTCCGCTGCAAATGTTTTTGTGTCTATGTTCTGTCCGACTTAGGACGGGACTAGAATTTTTGTGCCCTAAGGGACCGCCAATTCCCCAACAATTTGTTCATCAGTCGACTGTCTATGCCATAAACTGCCAAAATCTAGCCGTTGCAGATTTCTTCCCTTTGGGTTTTTGGCTGGTTTATGGGCTCTTATTGGCTTCATATATATATATATATATATATATATATATGAGTTGGCTTAGTTCATTTAGAACACTTGGTTAATATTGAACATCTTTGAGAATCATTAGCCACTCCTATTCTCTCCCATTTCCCTCTAATGAGCACATTCCTCTTCATGCGTTGAAGCTAGCTCATAGGGAAATTCTCCAAGGGATCTAATTCTCATTCCTTTCTTGGAGATCATCTTTCTTCTCTTCATTTCATACACTCAAGTGAGAAGTGTTAGGATTCATTCCTAGAAGAACCAGGGTAAAATCCTTGTGTTTGCATTTGTTGTTGAGCATACTTTTTAATTTCTGCTGCTTATTGTGCTTTAATTTTAGTAATTTTTAATTAGCCACTTTACTTGTCATTACACTATTCACCACCCTCTAGTGTGTGTGTGTGTGTGTGTAGCCCCGCAAGGTCCCTTACACTGAGTTATCTCAGCTATGGACTTGAAGTCCTGCAGTCTCATGTTCTCCCACTCTTATCATGCCCTTGGTGTATAACATCTTTCTGATGTTTATATCTATCCTCAAGGGCAGTCCACAGCTCAAGTGGGTCTTCGACCGTAAGGTATTCAGCCTTTAGTGTCTTGTCTACATGGCGACGAATATAGATAATGGCTTGGGCCTTTTCAATATCGCTTACATTTTAATCTTTAGTCACAGCAGAAATGAGGGACTTGGCCCGCAGCTGAAATTTCACATCGAGCTGCCAGCTCAAATAAGTTCTTCCTGATGCATCCAGCACTTCGAAATTGACACTTGCGATTTTGGCCATTTTATCTAGTAGAGCACAAATTTGCATGAATTAATACTTTATACAATAAATATTTTCATGCGGAGGTTAGTTGACTAACGGCAGAGCGGTCGCAGGATCTTCTTAATTGTTAAGTTAATATTGCACAACAGAATATTAATTAATCCACAGAATAAGCCATTTAAAAGTGATGCATGTCATATAATTATGATCCTAAAAAGATATCATGTAATGCAAAAAGTTGTGGTTGTTGAGGGATTCGGATTGAATATGACATATTTAACACCTTATGTAGCCCCATTTTGTGCATATATGATACATATTTGGTCTCTAATACAATCGTATTTAGAATACCCTTAATTATTAGAGCAAACTCTCATTCTAAGAATAAAACAACAATATACTAAGTATTTCTGCGCTTTTTGTATTTTTTGTACGAAGATCTCAGTCTCACGATTCCAACGACTATTTATTTGTATTTATCTGAGATCTGTGCTAATTTCTATAAATTTTTAATGCAGAATACCATTTAAATTGAGAAATACGGAAGAAATACGCTTAAACTACAGAGATACAGTCGCCTGCTCGATCTGTGCTGCCATGTGGTAGCATCTGAAAGATTCCTGCTCGAATCGAACGGCGCATCGGAGCGGTGACGCGGTCAACCATCAACCGCATGATCTCGATCCAACGGTCAAGGTTCCATCCGACTTCGTATCGGATCGCAGCAGAACCCAACACGACGTGGCACCATCCAGACGGTTCACAGCTCGATCGGACGGTCGAGGATCTCTCTAAGCGGTCTCATACTTGCAAGTGGATGCGGGCGAAGTCGGATCCGCATACGGGCCACGTGGCGTTCCCAGGATGAATCCCGCAACGATTGAACGGCTATGGAATCAAGCGACTATAGGATGCAGGTTTTATTCGAAATTGGTGAGGGCTTGAACCTGCTAACGCTTATAAAACCCGCAATTTAAGTATTTAAGGTATTTTTAGGAGTTTGTTGTGTATTCTTGCGTATTTGGGGCTCTAGAGGCCATATTTTGGCTTGAGATTTGGAGACCCTGGAGACAGAGGCCAGAGTTATCATTTGAAGGAGATCTAGAGTCTATTTGGAGAGAATTGGTGATTAATTCCCTATCTTTAGCCTTGTATTTCACGTATTTGGCTTGTATTTGGAGTATTCTTCACGTATTTTGAGACTTTGAGCATGTATTTGTCTATGTATATTGTTTATTTTCTCTCCATGCGTGTTTAATCTCTATATGTATTGGTGTTGATGTAGTTAGGGTGTTGTAATCATTGATTTCAATATATTTTCGCCCTATATTCACGTTACATTGCGTATTTCATTGATTTCTACATATATGTTATTTGGGTATGTTATACGGGGAAGTGGGCATGCTTGAATTGAATATGATCTTTGCGGACTTATTTGTGATGCGATCCGAGAGGATGTATCGTGACCCGAGATGGCACTTGTGCGTATTTTCCTTATAAATCGATGATATACGTGATTACTTTTTGGCACTATTTTACGCTCGTTATCGCCATACCTTCCGACGTTCTCGTGCCCTAGCCAGACGAAACGTTAAGTTAGAGAAAAGATATTAAAAATCATTGATTGCACATACCCTAACGAAATCACTACCAACACATACTCTCCATATTAGTACCATAGTATTGAATTCACCGTAGTTATCGTAGGATTCTCTTTTATTATTTTAAACCATTGATACCATATCTTTAGGTGGTTAGATATTATCGTTTTAGTAATCTCTATAAATTGAAATTCGTGGTTTTGTAGGTCAGTTGTCCCGTGGATACAATACCTGGACTCATAGGGATTATTACTTGTTCGATCTCCTACGCTTGGGAGTAGCGCTCACACATTTTGAGACGAGTCAAGTTTTTGGCGCTGTTGCCGGGGATAATGGTACTTGTAAGCTACAATTTCAGTTCGTTTAGAGGAACATTCGGTGAGACCCTTACACCTTCTAGCTTAGGATTTTTTTTTCTATTTTCATATCTTTTTTTTAAAAAGAAAAATATATATGGATGGTAATGCATACTTTTTAAACTTTATTTCTAATTTGACCCGAATCCTACCAGTCTTCCATGGTACGGAAGAGGAGAATCCATATTTACACGTGCAAGAGTTTGAAAAGATATGCCACCAATTGTTTCATGGGAAAAAGCTTGAGCACATTGAGAGACTATGTATTAAATATTTTCCGTATTCTTTAAAAGACAATGCTATATCTTGGGTTAATACTTTGCCTCATGACTCATTATTTACTTGGTTATAATTTCAGGCTGACTTCCTTAAGAGATTCTTGCCTCCTTTCGAGTGGCAAGCACAGAGACAACAAGCTACGAAACAACAGATTGCGAACTTTATCCAAGCTGATGGGGAGGCCTACCATCAGTATTTGAAGAGGTTCAACGAGTTAATGCTTGCGTGCCCACACCATAGCCTCCACGATGATCACCTCCTGCAAATCTTCTACCTATGATTACTACCTCCTACGCGAGATTTCGTTCAGATGAGCTGCAATGGAGAATTCTTTTCATATACGACAGAGGATGCATGGTGGTACTTGCAGGACCTTGTAGTGTATGAGAGAGCTATGCCATCTGAAGATCAATCACCAAGATATGAAGATGATGGCCAGAGCATTCCTTTTGAGGACACATTTCAGCTGGTCCAGGGACAGCCTGAGGAGTTACCTTGGAGTTATTACCGATGTGATCCTATGGAGCACCAAGAGAAAACATATGAGATGGAGCATCAGAACTATTTAGATGAGCATGAGGAGATGAGTGATGGGGTGCATAGGGACTATAAGGGCGACATGATGCATTTTCATTTTGACGATGATGAAGATGGGGTGGAGACAAGTGATGGCGAGAGTAAAATCATTGAACCTGAACCATGTCTTCCTTCAGATTCATCTTCCTCACCTGAGGAGTACGAGTACATTAGATGGACTGCTACAGGTTATCACTACTATGAAGAGGAAGATATGAGCGAGGGAGAGAGATTACAGACTACATTGGAGCCCGAGCCATACATCCCCACAGATGCGATTCAGCAGCCACTATTTCCTCCACCTCAGGATGTGCACCAAACCATCATCCATGAAGACCTTCAGGAAGAACCACGGAGTTTTGAGAGGCCTGCAGAACCTAAGATTACTGATGAAGATGGTGGAGCAAACGAAGGTGACTACGAGAGGCCCTACACTGAGCCTGAGTTGTCTTGCCCTCCCGACCTACATTGAGCCTGAGTTGTCTTTCCCTCCCTACACTTCTTGAGGCAGAGTACCAAATCAAGTATAGTGATCCTTTTCAGAGAAGTTTCCATGAACTCAAACAATTTAATTCTGAATCTCAATTTTTAACTCCAAATCTTTTAGATTCAGATGGCCGTTAATTAGCTTTAAAATCTTTTATCGTTTATGACGACTCATTATGGCAAGCTTTCATGGATAATCAATTACGTCCATCTTTATTTGACACACCGTATCTCATGGAGGAAAAACATACACACATGGAGGAGATATGCTGGATTGTGTCGATGCTTGACCACAAGGAAGCGAGTGGAGGAAGAATACTCGTCGAGGAGCACAAGGAGCATATAGAATAGCTTCCTCCACCATTAAAGATCCGTGATCTGCCATTTGACTACGGTGTGTTCTTTCCATTATTGTAGATTTTATATGTTTTTAGGATGCTTGCTTTTGAATAAACTCGTACCCCTTTCGACATTGAGGACAATGTCCATCTTTAGTTGGGGAGAGTGTATGAGGCATTAGGATTTTTTTTAAAAAATAAAGCGAGAGAAAAGAATAAATCACCAATTCTCATCATTTAAAACTCCTTCACATACCACAAATGCGGATGATTATGCATTGATTGAGATGTAAAAATCATTTATGGCTTGAATTAATTTTTATTTCTTCATGGAATTACTCATTAATATGCTATTTATGAAAACCTTCAATTGCCATGATTAATATCTTGAAATAGTTTGAATTTATTTCATGCATGCTACTATGACGCAAAAGCTTAAGTATACACGATTTATTAGAACAGTCTTCAAGTTAAAGAGGAATTTGGCCTTTGTTACTAATGTTTATGTTCATATTTATGGGCGTTGAGTTGCTTACGAAAAAAATAAAAAAAGAGAAAAAGAAAAAATGTATCGTTCCATTGAGTTCATTGATTAGCCGGATCTTCGTGCCTCAGGAAGCATTGGAGATTCGCATCGAAAGATGGATGAATGGGGAGTGCATTCAAAAAAAGAGAGAAAATAAACCTTAGATGAGTCGAGTTATTAAGTTCGAAGGCTCTTCTAAGCCTAATGCCCGAAGGTCGTCTGGCCTAGGAGTCATTAACTGAAAGCTCGTTACATGGATCATTCTACGTCGTCAAAAAAAAGAAATGTTGAATAAACTAAGCAACTTCAAAACCCATGATTTGAACGGTCTTTTTGAGATGCCAATTCTTTAGAAATAAGAAAACTAGAATATAACGGCGTATTATCCTTTCGCTTGCGCAAAACAATGCTCGCATGTTATTTATTCAAATTAAATTAGAGAAAATATCATGTGATTGATCTTATTCATCGATTATGTATATTGATGGTCAAAATCATGTGGGAAACTGTATTATTGAGCCATGCCATAAACGATCGATAGAATTTATTATTTTTACTAATCATCCGACTTAATCGCTCTTTTTGCTAGGGACTAGCAAATCGCTAGTTGGGGGTGTTATTCGGATTGAAAATTGCATATTTAACACCTCATTTAGGCCCATTTTGTGCATATATGATACATATTTGGTCTCTAATACAATCGTATTTAGAATACCCTTAATTATTAGAGAAAACTCTCATTCTAAGCACAAAACAACAATATACTGAGTATTTCTGCTCTTTTTGTATTTTTCGTACGAAGATCTCAGTCTCACGATTCCAACGACTATTTATTTGTATTTATCTGAGATCTGTGCTAATTTCTATGAATTTTTGAATGTAAAATACCATTTAAATTGAGAAATACGGAAGAAATACGCTTAAAATACGGAGATACAGTCGCCTGCTCGATTTGTACTGCCACGTGGCAGCATCTGAAAGATTCCGGCTAGAATCGAACAGCGCAGCGGAGCAACGACGCGGTCAACCATCAACCGCACGATCTCGATCCAACGGTTAAGGTTCCATCCGACTTTGTATCAGATCGTAGCAGAACCCAACGCGATGTGACACCATCCAAACGTTTCACAGCTCGATCTGACGGTCGAGGATCTCTCCGAGCGGTCTCCTACTTGCAAGCTGATGCGGGCAAAGTCAGACCCGCATACGGGCCACATGGCGTTCCCAGGATGAATCCCACAATGATCGAACGGCTATGGAACGAAGTGTAGGGGTTTTGGTAGACCCTCAGAGCTCAGATCTGTGTCCGTCCTAAGTCGGATGGACCACAGAGGCATAACGCACATCGGAAAATTAAAACTTACTAGCTAAACAATTTAGCTAAGCCCTGAAAGAGCCAGAACCTAGCCAAATCTATGCCAACTTGGGATGGATCTGACCACCCCAAGAGGGATCTATCCTACTGCGACGAAATTATTGAGTATTGGTGTTTCATACCAATCTTATTTTGATGATGATCACAACGTTATGTTGTTGCTAATGACTCTCATGTTTTAGTCTCTCAATTTTATCTCAAGAATATCTTTCTTGGAGACTAATCACTTGGTGCAAGGATGGACATCAAGTGGAGAAGAGACAAAGCTTGGACTCAAGGAGTGCCAAAGCTTGGAGATGATGGAGAGCAATCAAGGCATCAAGATTGAAGACTTAGACTCTAAGGAAAGCATTGTAATCCATGTAATTTACTTTATTTCTTTCTCTCTCTTTTGAGTATAGGATTAATGTAATGCCTTGTTAGATAGTTTACTCTTTCATGCATATGCATCTAACCATCTTAGTGAGCCTTAGGATTATCAAGAATCCAACCCAATAGGTTCACTCTGTCCAAAGACTTATTTGGAGTCTCTGGCTTTCCATCAGTCGCTTGCTGAAGGAAAAACAGTCGACTGGGTGATTTCCAGTCGCCTGTAGATCCTTCTACAGTCGCCTGATATACACAGCTCAAGTCAGCATTTCAATTGACGCAAACTTGAGCTTTACGCACAGTCGACTACTGGTTAGTTTATAGTCGCCTGTAGATTGGTCATCAGTCGCCTGTATAGCATAAGTGCATTCTCTGCATCTCTCTGTTGTTTCTCCATCTTATACAGCAGACGACTGATTAAGGTTTTACATTCGCCTGGCTAATAGACAGTCGATTGTATTATTGACATCAGTCGCCTGTGTGCTTAACTGGAGAAAGAGTGAAGCTCTCTGTTTTATTCCATCCCCTGTAGCAGTCGCCTGCTGAAGGATTTACAGGCGCCTGTCCTGTTCTCAGTCGACTGTATCGACTTCATCAGTCGACTGTCCTGGCTCAGATTATAGCCGTTGGATATTTTCTAGCCGTTGATCAGTTGACTGTCTTTTGATCATCAGTCGACTGTTCCTGTCGTTTTCGCCCAGTTTCTAGCCGTTGCAGAATTGATTCTTTGGCTGTTTTCTTGGGTTTTGGGGTTTGATATAGGGTTCCTATATATATGAGTGTGCTGATATCTCTTATACTTCTTCATGCTATTGAATATCTTAAGAGATCCATAAGCAACTCTTAAACTCCCTCAATTCCCTCTCAAGAGCTCTCATTCATCTTCATGCATTGAAGTCCAGCTCAAGGGAATTCATCCAAGTGCTCTCAAGCATATCTCAACACTTGGAGATCCTCTTCCATGCCTTGCATCCATTCATGAGTAAGCATCTCAAGGCATAGGTAAAAGTATTTACTTTACTTGGTGTAATTTGTGTCTCTAATTCTCTTTGTGGGAATTAGAACTTTCTCTCTTTGTGGGAGGTTGTCTCTTTGTGGGACTTAGGATATTCTCTTTGTGGGAATAACTCTCTTTGTTGGAGTAACTCTCTTTGTGGGAGTTTAGTGTCCTAGTGTAGGGCTAACCCTAATTCTCTGAGTGGGAGTTAGTGATTCTCTGTGTGGGAGTCTTGATCCTCGTGTAGGATTGGTTGGGTCCTTGTGTAGGGCATAAATCCTCTTTGTGAGGTATCTCCTTGTGAGATTTGTATTCACTTCTCTGTATGGGAATATAGTGAATATTGGTGTGGCTGGATGTACCCAAGTTTATGGAACCAGGGTAAAACTTTGTGTTTGCGTTTGGATTGATTGTGCCTTTTAATTCCTCTTGCATTTATAATTCTGCATTTGCAAGTTAAATGTTAATTGGACAATTTTATTGCCATTACACTATTCACCCCCCTTAGTGTGTGTTGTTAGTATTGCAGGGGTAAGGCGATCCTTACAATTGGTATCAGAGCGAGGTTATAGCATACTGCAATGATGGCATTCAACGCTACATCCGCGTGACATGAAGAATTTCACTCAACCGTTCGACCCCCGCTCTTCAACGGATCCAACTAACCTAGTTGGAAGATCAGGATGATGGTCTACTTGAAGGGTCATGACCTTTGGGACATTATATAGTCGCCTTTTGAGGAGCCTACTTCACTCGCGGCCTCGAGAACTAAAGCGGAGAAGGATTCGATCAGAGTCAATGCCAGGGCTATGTGTGTACTCCATTGCGCCCTCACTCCGGATGAGTTCGATTGCATCTCCGTGTGCATATCAGCCAACAGTATTTGGCATACTTTGGAGATTTCTCATGAATTGCTTCTTCAGCATAAGGAGGAAGTTCAACCAACCAAGCCCGAGAAGGAAAGGGGTTTGCACTCCATCTTGAGAAGGAGTCATTCAAGTGGAAAAAGAAGTACCATCAAGAAACTACGAGTGAAGAAGAAGAAGATATTAGCGATGATGATTACATCGAACTTGCCAAGCAATTCAAGAATTTCAAGGCATTCCTCAAGGACAAACAAGGTATATCTTCGTCAAAGTTTGCCTCTCATTCTAACAAGTTGATTTGTTCCAATTACAGTGGAAGAGGTCATGTTGTTACCGAATGCCCTTCCAAACCCACCAAAGATACCTATAAGGGTAAATGGAAGAAATATTGGAAAGCAAAGTCCGAGGTCAAGAACCAAAAGAAGGGACTTATTGGCACATTTGATGATTCTGATGTGGACACATCAAATGATGAAGAAGAATGTTGCTTCATGGCTAATGGGGAAGAATTTTCGTCAAGCTCAAGCGAGGAGGAAAGCGATGAGGAAGTCAAGGAGGAAAGCAATGAGGCAGCTGAGGAGGAAAAGCCATCCTATGAGGAGCTTGAATATCGCCTAAATGTGGCCTCCAATTTGGCAAGTAAGTGCATCGATTCATATAATAAAATGAAAGCTAAACTTGATAATGCTATAGGTAGGGTGCATGATTTAGAATCGTCTAGTGTAAATATTCATGATGAAATGCATGTTTGCGACACTAGTGAGAGAGACACACTTCTCTCTCAAGTTAAGGAATTGAGCCTTACAAATGAAAAACTTGTTGCTCAAAACCTTAGCTTAGAGTCTCACATTCAACAACTTACGTTGAAATGTGAAGAGGAAACCCATAAGCTCATAAGCTTTGTGTATTCTAGGGATTCACTCCACGATTTATTGGAAAAACAACATCCGGCAAATCATAGAGGAGGTTTGGGTTATATTCAAAATGTGGTACACAAACCCACCTCTAATTATTCTTATGGTGCAAATACAAGAAATATTGCTAAAGCACCTAAGAAGAATCACCATGCTTTCTTGTACAACAAAAACATCAACAAGAAGCATGTAGATCACGAGGTAATGAGGAAGAATGAAAAATCTTCATTTTTGCTAAGAAGCAAAATCCTCATTCTTTGCATGCCAAGAAATTCCTTTCTACACCTAAGCATGCCACATCCACCCCTCTTGCAAAGGTAAAACCCTTGCCTAGGAAATCCTTGAGATTATGGATTCCCACTAAGGTTAGTGTGCAAGAGAGGGATAGCTACATCAACTCTCTAGTTAGGGATGTGATCACCTCATGTGATTACATTAGGAAATTAAACTCCTCTTGGGTTCGATTGCCTAATGTTTAGGTTCCTCACACATATGCATATTGCATGGGTATTGTGCTTGAATGTTTATTTTTAGCATACCCATTATTTGTGTGTGTTTCATGATTTTGAAAATATTTTCAAACTTATTTTTCATGAAAATGGGGACCTTGGGGTTTATTGACATGCATGCATTTTTGATCCATGTGTTTGTCAATGGGGGAGTTAATATGTTATATGTTTAAAGTATTTTAAGACATATTTTAACTATCATTTTGGAGGTTATTTGAGATCATTATTCACATTTGGTTGTTTTTGATCTCAAACCAAACCTCTTGTTTATTGCCAACATACTTCATGTTATATTTGTTTTGGCAATATTCTTTGTGTATCATTGAAGCTTGATTTTTCCATATCTATTGCTTTGATACATGTCCGGCCCATGGCTCCATTATTTATATAATTGGTATTAGATCCTAGACGTCAAAAGTTGACCATTTCTATGATTTAAGGGGAGCATGAGATAGTGAATTGATACCCACTAAATTTTTAAATTTGGAATCATACATATCTTTCTTTTCTTGCATATTGTCACATCTTGGTTAAGATGACAAAGGGGGGTATTTTTGAAGTCCACCTTTTTGACGATGTCAAGGGGGAGAGACATATGCATTATGTAAATATATTCATATGCATATGGGAAGAGATATATCTATGGGGATTATGTAAATATATTCATATGCATATGCATTATGTAAATATATTCATATGCATATGGGAAGAGATATATTCATAAATATATTCACCGCTTCCACCCAAAATTGATGGCCAAGTTGGCTATCATCAAGCATAGTGCGAGCACACTCCACTAGCGTCATATTCTTTCTCTCAACAACACCATTTTGAGGAGGTGCGCGAGGGAATGAAAAGGTGTGTGTAATACCAACTTCATCACAAAACGTTGAGAAAGACTCATTCTCAAATTCCCCTCCATGATCACTACAAATAGTGACAATGGTGGTTCCAATGAGATTTTGTACTTTCTTAACAAAAATTGTGAAGTTTTCAAAAGCATCATTTTTATTACTTAAGGAAAATACCCAAGTAAATCTAGAAAAGTCATCAACGATGACAAGTCCATATCTAGCATTACCTAATGAAGCAACTCTAGTTGGCCCAAATAAATCTAGATGTAATAGCTCTAGTGGCCGCTTAGATGAAATGCTTTTCTTAGGTTTAAATGAAGATTTTGGAAGCTTGCCTCGTTGACACGAGTCACAAAAGATTTTCTTTTGAAAGACAAGCATATGGAAGCCTCTAATAGAATTTAACTTGGAAAGCTTATAAAGTGTTCCAAAGTTCACATGACCAAAACGTCGATGCCATAAGTGTTGTTCACTTGTGTTGGCAATGAGACATTGTTCATGTGATCTTGGAAGATCTAGGATATATATATATCCTTATGGCGTGTGCCGGAAAACAATAATTCATTATTATCTTTTCTTAAAATATGGCACATTCCTTTCGCAAAGCTAACTTTGTAACCTTTGTCACAAAGTTGGCTTATTGAAATAAGATTGTGGTTTAATCCTTTAACAAGGTAAACATCACATATAAGTGGTTTAGAAGGATTACCCACTTTTCCAACACCTATGATGGTTCCGCTCTCGTTGCCTCCAAAGACTACCCGGTTTCCATTTGCAATGGGCACCACTCCGGAGAGCAATTGAGCGTCACCCGTCATGTGTTTTGAACACCCGCTATCGAGCATCCAATTATTCTTGGAGTCAAATTTGGATTTGTTGCTCCGTTTATTTCTCTTGAGTACCTATAGATATAAAATATCGTATCATGGTACCCAAGGTCATTGGGTCCAAAATATTAGACCTTTGGAAGCCAAGTCCAATTGGACTTAGACTTCCCCACATAGTTATCACTATGCACAACATTCATGAAATACGAATTCATGTAAATTTGTTTTTCATTCATACTTGTGTCCTTTGGGCTCCAAATAGTGAAAATTTTGGGAGCCTTAATCCTATTGGGAGCATGCATGCGTTGTTGATTTCTACGTGATGCATGTCGTGGATAGGCATAAGGAACATGATGAAATGGTGCATGATGATACTTATTCATATGATGATGTGAGTGAACATATGCATGTGGAGGAACACATGCGTGAGGGTGTCTCACATGGTGTGCATGTGCCTGTGGATGTGGTGCATAAAAATCATCATATGTGTGAGCATGTGGAGTAGGATGTGTGTTCCTACGTGGCATGGTATTTGTGTACATATAAGCATGACCCTTCTTTGGAGGTCCACCCAAAGTGGTTTTCTCTCCAAACGAGGGTGTGTACGAGGTGGAAGCACCATTGGTTCATAAACTACCAATAGAGTGTTTGCTCCCACTCGTCGAAGCATCGGAAGTTGGCCTAACAAAGGTAGTGGCCGACTTGGATGAATTTCCCAACTTATACCCCAAGCCAATGTGATGATTGGCCGGAGGTAAGTCATTTAGGATATTATCCAAATGGCCCTTACCCTTATTGAATTCATTGATTCGGCCTAATGTGCACTCATATTTCTCGGTGAGAGAACGCATAGAAGCATCCAAAGTGGATACTTGCGATGTGAGCACATAAACACGAGATTTGAGATTCTCATTCTCAATACTCAAAGTCGAGTTTTGAGAAGTCAAATTCGCTATCTTGTGTTCCTCCGAGTCCTCAATGCTAACATGTTCAAGTTGAGACTTGAGATTTACAATCTCATTTCTCAACTCTTCAACAACGGTGTCATTGTTGGTGATGATAGATTTAGGCGAGGTGTGAATGCTAGCTGAATCATCTTTTACCTTAGTATATCTATTTACTAACTTAGTGTATTTAGACCATATTTGCTCATTAGCATTTCTAAGGTCATCCATGGTTACCTCATCGCCTTCATTGTCGCTATCATCGGAAGAGGAAGATCCTTGATCATGCTCCTCTCGTGTCATGAAGCACATGTGTGCTTGCTCTACTTGCTCATCATCCGACTCTCCACTTGATGAGTCCTTGGAGTCGGTGAAAGTCCCGACAAGTCCCTTCTTGTACCCCTTTTTGTACTTCTTGGACTTGTCGAATTTTGGCGCCTTCCACTTTTTCTTTTGCTTGTTTTGAGGACAATCCGCTTTCATGTGTCCTGGCTTGTTGCATTTAAAGCACAAAGGAGAGGAGGCGTTAGAAGAACCAAATTTAGGCATGTTCTTAAAATTACCTTTCCGGAAGAACCGGTTGAATTTCTTTGCCATGAGGGCAATGGACTCCAAGTCCAATTCTTCTTCCGATTCTTCACCATCGGTAGATGTGGATGTGGATGGAGCGGCCTTGAACGCAATCGCCTTTTTCTTAGGCTCGTCTTGCTTCAAGTAGGACTTCATCTTGTCCTGCAACTTAAGCTTGCTATCCTTGCGTACCTCGTAAGACATCAAGGTACCCATTAGTTGAATAACCGTATACTTACTCATATCATTACCTTCCTCGATGGCGAAGGTACGTTTCTCCCAAGAAGAAGGAAGTCCATCGATGATCTTCGAGACTTTCTCCTTTTGGGTGTATGTCTTACCGAGAGCCTCCAACTCGTTTGTGATGTCGACGAAGCGAGCATAGTACTCCTTCATCTTCTCACACTGTAGCATATGAAATAACTCGTAATCTTTATTTACTACTACGAGTTTGGAGTCTCTTACCCTACTCGTTCCTTCATGCAAGATGAGGAGGGAGTTCCATATTTGATATGCACTCTTACATGTGCATATCTTATTGAAGTACTCGGGCTCCAAAGCGCATTGCAAGGCGTTCATTGTCTTGGCATTGCTTACCTCCGCGGCGACTTCCGCGGTAGTCCACTTCTCGAAATCTTCTTCGGCGGGATCGACATACTCCTTCATCGTGGCCCTCCATAGTGAAGCACTCCGGAGGAAATTTTCCATCCGGCATTTCCAGTACCCGTAGTTGGTACCATTTAAGAAAGGAGGCCTCGCCGAGGAGTGTCCTTCCATCACCGAAGATGCTCCTTCACGGTTCCTGAAGGTGCTGTAGTCGGAAGGTGGACGAACGCTTTTGTTGTCGTTGGCAGACATAGCTAGGTACTTGGCTCTGATACCAAATGTAATGCCCTACGAAGCTACTGCACAAGTACTAGAGGGGGGGTGAATAGTACTTTAAAATAATTAAGAGGATAATTCCTAATTATCTTGCAAACTCTAACAAACAATGCGAAAATGCGGAAATGTAAATATACTAGTCATAACCCGTGCCTGCGGGCACGGTTCATTTAAGATTTTTCCCCGCAAAATCTTTGTTCCCAAACATTATTTACACAGTCAAATTTGTGCGGAACAACAAATTAGCGTAAAAAAATTCGACGCGGGCGCCTTCGGCGCGAAGGGTGGAAGTGCATAAGTGTGTGTGTGTGTGTGTGTGTATGGTGGGCGCGGGCGCCTTCAGCGCGAAGGGTGGAAGTGCATAAGTGTGTGTGTGTGTGTATGGTGTGTGGGTAAAAAGTAAAATGAGATGGTTTTTTTTAGCAAAAAGGGGAAATAGGTGGTATTCTACGCAAATGTAGTGAATGGTGCCCGAGGATCTCCTTCCAGCTTTGAAGGATGCCTTGTATTTGCTTTTGGTCAAGTTTAAAAGCTTTGTTTATTAGTACTACAGGTGTGTGTTGTTATCTTTCAATCTTAGGAAGCTTGTTGATGTAAAATATTTCAGATTATAGAAGCTTGTTCAATTTGTTAATGTTGCACTACTCTCCCTCCCTCTCCCTCTCCCTCTCAGTTTTGAGCCCAACTAAATGTCGTTGTAACTGATTGAAGGAGGGAGGCTATTCGAAGGTCATTGCAACAAAAATTAGTTGGGAAAAATGTATAAAAGAGATAGTGATTGTAATAAGAAGTTCATCCTGAAAAATCTCAATGAAACAACTCAATTTCTGAGTCTCTCTTTTTTTCCTTTTCTTTGCCTTTCTTTGATTCTGGGCTTGATTCCTTGCAATTGGAAGCATCATTGAAGGATATTTGACTCCATGTCCCATCAGGGAAGAAGGCAGGAGCCGTGGCCAACAGATTTTCACAAAGAAAACATATAATTTGTATGCACAAAACACAAACATTAGTTTCATTTTAACTTGCAAAAAATGAAGATACAAAGATGCATTCAGCATTCTCAATGTCTTCACTACTCCCAGCTATCATGCATCACACATACATTGTTATCTTGAGCTTAGCATTTGAGCTCTGTCATATCCTTGTATGTGTGTGATTTAGCGATCTATTATACATTTGACAGTGTTTTTTGAATCCTAGGGCTGACTAGGACAAGATAAAGAGTGGCTGAGATTTAATCTTGATAAATCAACGATTGAGATGAGTGAAAATTTTGGGAGGAAGGGTTTTGTTTTTGAATGGAACCGTATGAGGAAACCCCAATTCATGCTGAGGGAAATGAACAGCCAAACTATTTCCACCGCACTCTTTCATCTTTCCAACGCACTCTTTCCAACGCTGGCAATGCATCACAGCCTATTCATCATTTCGTATCAAAAAAAGACCTCTTCTTCCTTCAAACCCTCACACCATCCCACCCTTTGCTTGTGGTAGCAAAAATGGCAATCTGCTGGTATAATATTTGTTATTCAAATTTGGGTTAAGATTTAGAAATATGTGTAAATCCCCACTTTATCTCTCTCTGTATTTTTATATTTTGGATTCTTCCGCATTCAGATTTGTGACTTCGTTAACTGGTTTTATCTTTGCTTTAGGTTTGTGACTTCAGCATCTAGATCTTTTCCCATGGGGCTTTAGCATTCAGCATCCATATTTGTGACTTCAGCATCAAAAATTTCGGTCAAGATTTAGAAAGATGCTTGCTTACAAGATCAGTTAGGGCAACTAGGTTAGTTTCAAAGTTCTATATATCAAAAATTTCAAACCCTTTTTCTCTGTCATTTTTTCTCATCCATTGCTCAAAACCAACAACTTCGCTGTAGAGACTCAAGCCTGTCTCTTCTAAGGATCAACGATTCCGCCCGTCAGAAGATCTCAGATCGAGTATGTTTCTTCTTAATTTTACTAAGGAGATCTTTCGAAAGTGATCAGATTTTTTCCAATCACTTTGGATTCAGATTTTTACCAAAAACAATATCTTTTTTGCAAGAAACTGTGTGTTGGGGATTACGATTTTTTTTGAAAGTGATCACTTTTAAGGATTTTTTTTGAAAGTGATCACTTTGTTGGAGATCACTTTTTTTACGATTTTTACATATTTTTTCCCCAGATTTTTTTTGGATTTTTTCAAACCCTTCTTCTTTTTTTGCGTGAATCTGTGTGTTGGGGATTACGAAAAACCCAGGTCTTTTCATTTTTAGATTTGGCGGATTACATATGTAATCTGTGTTTCTTTTTTTCTTTTAAATTTTTTCAAACCCTTTCTCTTTGGAAACTTTGTTTTTTGCAAGAACAACAAACAAGTCTTTCTTTTTTTCTTTTTTTAGTTGTGAATGAATCAGAGATCAATAAGCTGATGCTATTTTTGCAAGATTCAAAGTTAAATATGTTCATGGTTCTGGTTCATATTTCACGGAATCTATTGGTGAAGGGCTTTCAGAGTTCAAGAAAGAGATATTAGTGTCTACTCTTAGTGTGAGCGCTGTATGCTTTAATAAGCTGATGAGGTATATAAAATTTTTGCTTAATAAGATTCAAAGTTCAATTCTTTATGCTTTATCTGATAAATATCAGTAATACGTTTGTGCCTGTCGTTTTCTATCATTTTTTCAACGAGGGAGCTCTGAATCTTCTAACGGATCCCTGCTACATTTCCTAACTGTTTCTTTAATGTGAGTTTTATTTTTCTACCTTTTCACCGAAATTCTGCATTATCTTTAGGGGTGTTTTAACGCTTAACTCAACGTGTCATCAAATTTTGCTAATATCATTTGTTCTTAGATAAGTTATAATGTGCTGAATTGTTCATTTGATGGATGCTAGATTAAAGAATTTTTTCAATCGACAAAGAACTAGAGGAATCTGAACAACATGTTGAACGGGAACAGAGTTCCATTGTACTGTAGAGGAGCGAGCTTGACTAGCATGCATGGCAAGACAAATGTCACGGTTCTGTCTGAAGCCCAAGTTCTATTTGAACGTGCATTACTCGGTTAACATGGACCAGACCAAGCTCACCAAGACTGAGTTTTGAAGAACCAATGATATGTTAGCAACTGAAATGCAGTGGATTCTTCTTCTACATTATCTATGTTCACAGACGTAAATTGTTGGATGATAGGTTTGATTTGATAATAAAGCGTGTTTCTTATTTCAAAGCGTGATTCCCCTTTCAATCATGTGGTTTTTAAGCCTATCATCAAATCCATCAGATGTAGTTACTTATTATTAAAGGATGTCCATTAAAGTTATGGGTTGTAGTGGTATAGGTATTTGCACAGTGAACTGAATCAAAGCATAAAAACATCAAACTTGCACATACATGCCATACATTTTTTGCATGGGACTGTTGGAGGTAAAAGAGATGGCAAAACATTATCGATGTGGCAATTGTGACCAGAGGCCTGTAAAACAAAACATTTAACATTATCAATAAGAATAAGAAATGAAAAATTGTTTAATTTAAATAACTACATCAGTATGAAAGGAAAAAAATATGTGGAAAACATGAAAGTAACGAATTTCTTCAATATATATACAAATAACATGGAAATAATTTCTTAGTGTTTCTCTATATCTTTTTATAAATGCAACACACTTTCAATTGTTCCTTACAACATAAACAATTTCATAGAAATGGAATAGATATACACATATTTATTGACAGAATCTTAGTGATGATATCAAAAGATGATATTGTAGGGTAATTCCATCATACAAATAAACACATAATGTCATTGTTTTACAGTAAGAGTTTATGTCACATGCAAGTTAAAATGTACGAAATTGTAGGTCAAATATCACTCTTATGAACATAATCATGGCTAATTTTGGTTGACTGTGTGAATGCATCTCAATCTACAAATGATAAATCCTGAACAACAAGAGGATTCAAGCAAACAAGATGAAAAGAATGAATCAATTCAATTGATAAAATAGAAGATAATATTAAAACATGTACGAGTACACAGTTTAAGGATAAGAATTGGCTAAGAAATTTCAGAAAATCTAGAATAAAATTTCATTGCTTTGCGAGAATTTTAATTTTGCGAGAATTTCACGATCCTGGATCAAATGAAGACTCACTGCGTAAAGAGTTATACAGAAGTGAGGCTAAGAGAGCTTTTAGGATATTTGAATCCAGTCCTCCTTGCATTCAAATTCATCGGCTCTTTTTGTGTATATTAGAGCATGAAATCGATAGGTTGGATGAGAGCTCATTGATGCGGTCGTTGCAAAGAGGTGAGCATTAGGGACTAACAAACTTCTGTTTGAATATGGAATATTTCTTTTTTAATAAATGAACCTTTAGTTTATTGTAGATGTGAACAAATTTGTTAATTAGAATGCTAGATCCAAGTGCTGAAAGTATAAAAACCACATGATATTTCATCCATTATGTTTTACACCATGATGACATTGGATATAACGTGACATTAATTTTGGGATTTATTGCTTCGGTTTTGATTTCGATGGGGAAAAATCTTAAATTTTGGGGTTTATAAGTCGAATTTGTTGTTCCGCGCCGAAGGCACTCGTACGTTGTTTCGCGCCGATGGCACCCACGCCAATTTTTTTGTTCTACGCCAAATTTGGTGTTCCGCGTCGAAGGTGCCCGCGTCGAATTTGTTGTTCCACTCCGAAGTCGTACGCACCGTATTTGTTGTTCCGTGCCGAAGATACCCATGCCGAAGGTGCTCGTGCCGCTAAATATTTTTACACTAATTGGTTGTTCTTTTAATTTTTGGCTTTGGAAATAACGTTTTGGGGAACAAAGATTTCGCGGGTGAAAATCTTAAATGAACCGTGCCCTTGGGCATGGGTTATGACTAGTTCATATATAAACAAAATAGCAGCAATGTGGACACTTACATGGAGGCCCAGTATTGCAGAAATTTAGGGGATTTGGTGTTTCATGCAAGACAGATGAAACCCATGTACGTGTGCTGCTTCATGACCAGAATAGCAGCAATGTGCTTCATGCAGGACAGATGACAAAGTTCCAGAATCATGTAATTGTTTAGTTGCAGATTCACCTTCCTTGCTTTCAGCATTCATTTTCTAGTGGGCATTCTTTTATCACCCAATCAGCATAAAACATAAAAACATCCAGATTGCAACTCATATCATAGAATCAAACAATCTAGCATAAAAACATCAATCCTTGCATAAAATCATGATTACAGCCAGATACAATGTAAAGAGTTCTTTCATAACTGCACACATTAGCTTTAGTGTACTGGATTAGGGTTACTGGAGGATGTACAAAGAAATTGAGAATCTGCACAGAATACAGACATGTACTTTTGCATCTGATCACATACAGAAAAGTCACATCTTAAAATCGAGCAGCACACATGCATAGTCTGATCACACATTTTTCTCTTTTCACCATTATTAACAAACATACACTGGGACACTCATGCACACACATGCTTGCATCATCGAGGGGTTACGGCCGAAATGTCAGTATGCGGCAAGAAAGGGGGAGGAAGAAGAAATTTTGGCCATATGAGAGAATTCAATCCCTAACAATGCTGAAGGGGTGCTATCATCTTCAGGCATCATCCTTTGTATGCTCTCCAGGTCCCTGATTACCTCTGGCATCGAAGGCCTGGCACTTGTCTCGTCCTGGCGACACTTAAGTGCTAACGATATGAACTTAAAACTTCATTCAGAAGGATATGAGCCCAATCGGCCGCCACTAATCGAGAACACCTGAACATAATGATATGCCTTTTTAACCTAGAAAATGAAAATATAAAGTTTTCATGGTGGCTTAAGGAGTAATACCCATATCAGAAACTATATAAAATTTGCTTGTGGATTAATTTGTTACTTTATAAATTTTTTACTTTATAAATCTTTATAAAACTTTATATGAATGGGGATAAACTTCTCATAAGAGATCAGCAGTTGCATGGTGGCTTAAGGAGTAATACCCATATCAGACACTTTCAGCCGTGGCCCATTCCATTGTGGTGGATGTAGTATATATCCATAACGCCTGCAAGAATAACTGAATAATTTCAGCCGTGGCACATTCCAAAATTTGAAATTCTAAATTAATTTATATGAGGATTGTAAAGTCTTAATTAAATGTCAATTCTAAATTGTTTTGCCTGCTGCACATAATTGCTTATCACTTGTTTGTAAATATGATAGCAAATGTGTATGAACAATATTTCTAGCCACATGTGCACCCTAATCATGTAATCCCAACTCTAACACACATTTACAAAAGCTCCAGCATTTATAATCCTATAGAGGTTACTGAAACATAAAGCAGTCTTGCAAGGAAAATGTGTTATGTTAGTCTTAAAAAAGAATAAACAGATATTTTACTGAACAAAAGTAGAAAAACATATAGTCCTTTCTTACATATTCAAAGATGGAAAGAAAGCATTAATATTAGTAGCATAAATTTCATTCAGCAAAAAATTACCATCATACAAAAATGTGGAGGCTACTTGGAGACTCAAAATTAATCATATCCAAATTTAAATTTGATGCACGTTTATGGTTATGGTCATCAAAAATGTCTTCCTGAACTGCTTCTCGAATTTGACTAATGAATATTCTCCAAATAAAACACTTCACAAAAATTGTAAACATCTCAAAAAACTTGAAATCCTGAATTTTGAAATACCTCGGGTCACAGACGACATTTCTCGTTTGCTGGCCGAAAGAGTTTCTGCAAACACAAAATTTTCTTGATAGAAGGCTGCTACGCAAGTTGTCCTCGTTGAATAATATAATACGTAGTGATACTACAGAATGAAAATAGAAGGATTGGTGCCAAAGATATCCTTGGTAACTTTGAGCATATTCAATATGTTAAGCATTTTTGGAGGATATTAATATATAAGATTTTGAGTATGACATACAGATTGCAATTGGATATATAATTTTTCATGTCATTTTTTCCTCAAAACTGCAAGCTTAGACCAAAACTTAGCAATGTTTTAACACCTTAACAACCGGTGTGATTATACAAAAAGGGTTATGCTAGTCTCAAAAAAGAATAAACAAAAAGTGATTATACAAAAAGGGTTCAGAAAATGATGGCTATTTCATTTACCTGTATGGTGGCTCCCCCTTCCATGCTGCGTATGTTGCGCTTTTAGCACCTATAAATAATCAGCCAATGTTAACTGCTAATCCTCAGTCATATACATAAATAGCAAAACCTGATGTATACAGCAGACTCTAAGAAAAGCAGACATAACTAATGGTTTGATACATACCTCATAAAAATGACCTTCAATTGATAAACCACAAAAAAATAGGCAGAAGAGTCTTATTAGTGAATTCATAAACCAGAAAAGGTTAAGTATATAAAAATGTGCATGAAACCTGAGGGCATAACGATTGAATATTGATTATTGCAAGAGAAAGATACTTGATAACTGATCTTGATTGAATACTTATGATAACGGATGTTCTCAAACTGATACTTGCCCGTGTTTTTTGTTCTCAAACTGATCATAATCAATTTCCCAACTCGATTCCATTATAATACAAAAAGTTACCTCATAAAGAACATAATGATTGAATCCATAAGATATAACAGCCATAATGTGAAAGATATCTCTAATTGTAATTGCACAAAAGAGAAAGATAATTATGTTAACTGATGTTCTCAAACTGATACTTGCAGTTAATTGATAAAACTGATGCAAATTAGCGTTAATTGCAAGTATCAGTTTAATTGATATGAGAACATCAATTGGAAAATTATCAATTAACTGCTGCATACTTAGCCAATTGATGCAATATGGTTTTGATGAATTAACTGCTGCATACTTGGCCAATTGGCAAACTATCTACCCAACATAGTTCGAAAGTAATTCATCAAAGCCATACCATCAATTATATTCTAACATAAAAAACCTTGTTCAAATTAATTGGCAACTCCTTGTTGATGAATTCCTATATCGACTACGCACTTCCCAGGTTTTGATTGATGAGAATTTAAACATATGAAGGGAAATAAACTTCCCAGGGTGGTGAGGGGAAACAGGTCAGGCAGTTTTTCCTAGAGCCAGGCTAAGAGTTTGATTGCAAAGCCAAGATTAATATTTACATGTGATATATGCTCAGAAAATTTGCCCTCTTGATAGTTTTAGCATCTTGATACACTCTCTTTTAGAATCATTTTTATTGTGCTCTACTTAATCATGAAATTGAGTAGGAAATAATTGATATGATCTGGAATCCTACTTCATCTATTGCATGCATATTGGATCATTACGAGATTTTCTTTCCTAAATTTCTTTAGATTGCTAATTTTCAGACAAATAATTAACGTCACTGAAATATTCTAGTTTGTAAATATCAAAAAGCACAGCCAATAACCACGACTGAAATTATACACATGATAGCTAATAACCACGATTGAAATTGTACACAGGATAGCGAGGCTCCATAAACAGTATGAACTTGTATTCTTATGCAAAAAGAAATTAAAACAAACTTGTATGAACTCTGCCACCGAAGTTTTGTTTTAATTCCTTGTTGATGAATTCCTATACCTGGCAAACATCAATCAAATGTAGAAATCAAATGCAGAACATCATCAATTGCACGCCAAGATGCTGGCAAATGTGGATTCAAATTGAAATCGGGTTCAAATTGAAATGGCAAATGGGGTATCAAGATGCAGGTCAAGATGCTGGCAAATGGGGATTCAAAATGAAATGATTCAAATTGAAATGAAATCGATTACAAAAGTCACCTGGTATCAGTTGCAGGCCAAGATGCTGGCAAATGGGGATGAAAGACCCAGCCCCAGGGTCGAGAGATCCTGGAAATCCTGGAAAACAAAGATTGGATTTTGATGAGAATTTGTGGGAAATTAAAGACCCAATCGGATCGAAAATAAAAAAAAATAGAAAAAATTTGGATCAAAAATAAAAAACAAAAAATAAAAAAAATCTGGAAGATTTAAGAGAGAGTCAAAACCAAACAATGTCTCGATCATCTCCTCATTCAACCTAAAAACAAAAATAACAAGAAGAAGAAGAAACACAAATCACAAAACAACCTCATTGCACTTCAAATCTCCCTGTCAGAACTCGCCTGGACCTTGCCCCAATGCAAAGGCTTCAACTTTAGACTCATTCCTCCGAAAACACCAGAACCACCGTGGGCGGCGTCGATCGTAGACCGCATATGGATGGAGGCAGCGGCCATTGGTGAGCTGGAGAAAAGGAGCGGCCATTGGTGAGCTGGAGAAAAGGAGCGGCCATTGGTGATCTGGATAAAAGGAGTCTGGGATTAGAGAAAATGGAAGAGGGAGGCTGGGATTTTTTTAGGGATGGTTGAATGCGAGAGATTTTTTCCATGTGTTTGACTGAGGGTTTTTTTGTGGGGAGATGGAGTTGAAGAGGCACGGATTGAGATTTTTTTGGGGAGGAGAGACAGGGACATGCTGATATCTCTCGGTTCTCAAAGTGGGCTGTTTTCAAAAAAATTTGTTTCCTCCCAGAGTTCTCTCAAAACTCAAAATTTTTCCCCCAAACAGTTTTACAACTATCCATTTCAACCGTTGATTTTCCATGATCAAATCTAAGCCGTCTTTTATCTTGTCCTAATCAGCCCTAGAATTCAAAAAACACTGTCAAATGTATAATAGATGACAACAAATAAGAACAATCGCAAACAAACGATATTACTGGGTTCGGATCCACCCAAGTCTCCCCGACTTGTTCCCGGTGATCCTACGTCCCAAACACCCGGATCCCCTCCGGATACTAGAGTTAGAAACCTCTAACCCTAGATTTGCACTATGAAATTCTTGTAGATAAACCTCTACAAGACCAAATCATACACAATGTAATTGTGACTCCCACAACCCGAGATCACAACAAAATCTCTCACAATCGAGAGAAAACACTTACAATATGAAAGTAAATGAAATAGAAATTCTTACCACAAAATACATATGCCTTGAGTAAACTTACGAATTAGGGCAAAGATGATTTTGGGGAAGATGAAGAGGCACCAAACCCTAGCTCCAAGATGTAGATCAGCGATGGAGAGCTATGAGGTAGTTGGTGACCTAGAATCAAGCACTTGGCTTGGAAGGCTCACAATCAATGAATCTCTCTTTTGAAATAAGAGTGAGGGAGAGATTCAAGAATGAAATCAATGAGCTTTGAATGAGATTAAATGATTTCTCTTTGATCTCTAAACTTCACTTAATATCAGCCTTGAGTGCAATGAATGCAGCATTCCAAGTATATATAGGATAGAGGAAAGAGAGAGAGAGAAAAACGTGGCATTAAATGCTCCAATGGCTGCATTCTGAACCAAACTAGTCGGTCAAAGAAGGTTGACTGACCGACTAGTTCATCAACTAGTCTGTCGGTCAAACAGCATGAACCGACTAATGGTAGAACAGCCAAAAGAATAAGTTCAGACTGAAGAGAACTAGTCGGTCAAAGAAGAGTTGCTGACCGACTAGTTTCACAACTAGTCGGTCGGTGACTCAACTGAGACCGACTAAGAGATAAAACAAATAGTCTGAGCAGAAGTTGAATTAGTCGGTCTAAGAACAAATGTTGACCGACTAGTTCATCAACTAGTCGGTCGCCAAATGTACATAGACCGACTAACGACAAACAGTAACTAGGCATGTACAGTAGAAGCTCAACTAGTCGGTCCAAGAAGAAACACTGACCGACTAGTTCACAAACTAGTCGGTCGGTGAGTCATCGTAGACCGACTAACTGTAAACAGTAAAGAGCTAGAATTGAAGGAGGCAAACTAGTCGGTCCAAGAAGCTTTTCCGACCGACTAGATCACCATCTAGTCGGTTGGTTCTTCTTCTTGAACCAACTAACATACACAAGAAGTCACGAATCGAAGCGCGAAGCTTCGGGAAAGTTCGTATGGACTTCTACTAAGATCCTAGTTCTAAGATATGAGCGTTATGAAGATTTAAACTGTAAGACCTACTCAAGGCTTAACATTCTACGAAAGAAGCTAGAAGACTATAAATAAAACTTGACGATACCGTCTTCAAAAGCTTCAATCGAATCTTCATGACTTCAATCAACGTCCTTGAGCTTCAACGAAGCTTTAGGCATACATTCACACGCTTTGAGAAGTCTTGAGACGTCGCTTTAGATGTTCATATGAATTTGGCGACGATCTCCATAACTGCGCTCACAAAGAGTTAGTTCACGATATATTTATGTTTGTTCATCATCCAAAACTAAATCCTGGGAGTCCAATACTCAACATTCTCCCCCTTTTTGGTGATGACAAACCAACATAAATAATAATCAAAAATAATGATTCAAATGTAATTTACTTACTCCCCCTGCATTGATGACATGTTAATTCCATATTCAATAATATTCATAAGCATCAAGCAGACGAGTAAAGTATAAAATGTGAATCCAATTATCGAAATTTAGGATTTGAAATCCATTTTTATATCTTAACTCCCCCTGAATCTAACATATCAAATTAGATTCTTGGAAAATGCTTTAAATTATCATTTAGCCCATCGTTATTATTATATCTCTCCCCCTTTGGCATTAGCAAAAAGAGTGGGAGGAGATCAACGACAACAACAATGGCTTCAAATAAAAGCACGGGAGTCGTAGAATACGACCACGGTCCAAATGACACCAAATTAAAATACGAAATAAATCAAAGCGTGCCAATGAGACAAAAGTCGAAAATCGAAAAAATAAAATAATTAAAACTCAAATCAATTTTATGAATTGAGTTATGGAATATACTCTCCAATATCAACATTCTTGGTTAATTTAGTGCATGGAAAACAATTCTATGTTTCCATAGAAGAAATTTCTATTTAACCAAGTTATTATCGTCGAACGACAGAATCAAACATCAGAGACATATAAAGAATATAATGTGCACAAGAGAATTAATGTCAACATCGATGTATATATATATGAAACATGAGTACATCAAGATCATACATCGCCGACATACATAAGAGGCGATCCTCAGATCGAAGCACAAAATACAACATGTATCACATCATATATCGGGGTATCACATACATATAAAAAAATCAAAACATCATCAGAGATACATCAAAATACATCACAAAATGTCATAACCACCCACACTATCCTACCCAACTCTCTCATACAAGATCAATTATCCAAAGTGCACTAGGAGAGTCCTCAGAGAAGCTCAGGAGGAAGCGGGAGGATCTGCAGCAGTAGCAGGCTCTGCAGCAGGAGTGGTCACAGGGATAGTAGGTGTGTCAACAGGAGCGACGGGAGTGGAAATCTCTGGCACGACAGGAGTGGTCTCGGGAGCAGCAACAGAAGAAGCATCCACCGGAGGAACGGTGGCAGCAGGTGTGCTCTCGGGATCAATGGCAGAAGTAGCAGCAGCACCAGAAGTACCCTTAGGGGCACGAGCAGCAGCAGCATGAGCAAGCTTCAAAATCTCATCATCATCTAACTCCTCCTCGTCGTCAGAAACTGACGGTGGGATCTGAATCCCCAAGTGAGAAGCGATGCGAGCGAGGATCTCCTCAGAACGAGCACAACGAGACTCCACACGTTTGATCGAACGTGCGAGGTCAGCAAGAGTAGGAGAGGGAGCGGCTGAGGCTGAAGCAGAGGCTGAAGCAGACGGGGTCGTCCTCTAAACATGACGAAGCGCCGCAAGAGACTTCTTGATGGCCGTCGCATTCAGGACGGACCGAGGGGACGCTCATCGTCAGGAGGGAGAGTGACACGAAAGTGACGAAAGACAAGTGTTAGAAGGCACGGATATGGGATGTGAGTAGATTTCGTGGACTTTCGGATACACTCGAAAGAATCCATCTTATCGAGAATAATCCTAGCCCAGTTAATCTCGCTCCCCATGAAAATGGCGTAAATGAGCTTCAGGAATGGCTGGGATGGCAAGGAAGAGGAGCCGTACTTCGGAAGGAGGCACGACTTCAGAATTAGGTTAAGCACCCAAGCATTCGGCTTGAAGGACTTCGAGGGAACGCCAATCATGGCAGGAGGAATCTCATGAAAGATTTCGGCGAGCATCACCTGATCAAGCTCAGAGATGTCGTCGACAGAAATATCAGACAGAAGAAGGCCAGACGAGGAGACACCAAGCAAATCTCCTAAGACTTCTACCGTGAGGACGATCGGTGTCCCCAAGACAGTAGTCTCAATCGAGTGGGTCTCGTCGTACTGACCGCGAACCCTATTGGCATAGAAGAGCTTGACAAGGCGAGGGTATGGGTGTGGATTTGCCTTAGGGTCATACCGAAGATAATCGATAAGACCGCTAGATGACAGAAGATCTGCGAGGCCTGGGAAGTCAAAAAACTGTACGAAATGCTCCAACAACAATGGGCAGTGTTCGATACGGTTGTAAGCCGCGAGACACATAGGGTCGTCGCGACACAACGAAATATCGACACCACCAACTGGCATCGGAGCCTTCCCCTTAGGCTGACGTGTGCTAGAGCGGGGTCGAGAGCTAGACGTAGGTTCCCTAGGGGGGGTGTAGGATCCCTATGGGTCTCGGTCTTGGGTATGTATTCCGTGTCGGAATCAGGAGGTGTGGGGGCATGGAATGAAGCTAGTGAAACTGGTTGCTTCCTAGGCTTGGGTTGGGATCGGGGTTTCGCTATCGCCGTCCTCTTACGCTTAAGAGGAGGCGAAGACGAAGATGGATGGGTGGATTTCGATCGACGTTTGGGTTGCGGGGGGTCCGAGGGAGGTGAATCGACGTTCATAGGGGACGGGCGAGTGGGTTCGATCGGGATTCTTGTCTTCGCCATATGCGTGACGAGACAAGAGCAATCAAGCGAGAAATCTAAAACCCTAGAAACCCTAAACAACCCTAGGCCGAAACCCTAGCAACCTAAATCGAAATCAAACCCTAACCCTAGGAGCTAGAAGAGGGAGGAGATACCTAGGGAGGAAGATCGACGGACCCTAGGTCGGAGATGGCCGGAGTTTTGGTCGGAAAACGGCGGAGGGAGAGGTGGAATACGAACGGGCCCGGGGGGGAGCTGAGAGAGGAAGAGAATGAACCGACTAGAACGAAAAGAAGTCGGTCGAGGGAGTATAAGTCGACAAGGAAGTCCAAAAGACAAGACAGTCCCTGAGCACTTAGTCGGTCAGAGTTCAAGCGCTGACCGACTAGATGACCATCTAGTCGGTCGGCCAATGAGCTTGAACCGACTAAGTGCAAACAGTAACTGAAGCCAAAATTTAGGGCTTGAGTTAGTCGGTCTGAGTTCATTCACTGACCGACTAGATGCTGATCTAGTCGGTCGGTCAATGAACATGAACCGACTAACAGAGTTCAAAAATTTTAGAATTTGAAATTTTGAGTTCTCTCCTAATCGCACTTTGACGAAACATCGTAATCCTCTCATTAATCATTATACTACCCCATTAAACATCGAAAATCTGAAATTTGACGTTTATGAACAAATCGAGCGAAAATTCCGAAAATTCAACAAAAATCCAGAAAATTCCAATACATCAAGCATGAACAAATATAACGAAATTGAATAGCATGCACGATTATTGAAAACTTATGAATCCTAAATCTCAGATTCACCCATAATCCCCAATTCTCGACGTAACCGCACAAAGGAGTCTTCCTTTAGGGGTTTCGTGAAAATATCGGCGATTTGCTTCTGGGTTTCAACGTACACTAATATGATGTCCTTTTTAGCAACATGATCATCTAAGAAATGGTGACGGACATCTATGTGCTTAGAACGTGAATGGTGTATCGGATTCTTAGAGAGACATATTGCACTTTGGTTGTCCACCATGATAGGGCAAGTATCACCGTTTATACCAAAGTCTTTAAGTGTGTGTCTCATCCAAAGAACCTGAGCACACGCGGCACCGGCGGTAATATATTCCGACTGGATGGTTGAAAGTGATACGGAATTCTGCTTCTTGGAAAACCAAGAGACAAGAGAATTTCCTATAAAATGGCAAGTGCCACTAGTACTTTTCCTGTCGGATTTGCATCCCGCATAATCTGCGTCACTATATGAGATTAACTCATATGTGCTAGATTTTGGATAAAGTAATCCAAAATCAAGAGTGTAACTTAAATAACGGAAAATACGTTTTACCGCTACAAGTGAGATTCCTTAGGTTGAGACTGATAACGAGCACATACACATACGGCAAACATAATATCGGGCCTACTTGCGGTAAGATATAGTAAACTACCTATCATACCTCGATATAGACGAATGTATACATCTTTACCGCCCGTATCCTTATCAAGATGTGTAGTCGTGCTCATTGGAGTCTTCTTCCCAGAGGCATTCTCCATTCCAAATCGCTTAAGCAACTCCATAGTGTACTTCGTTTGGTGGATGAAGATTGCATCGTTCATTTGGCGAATTTGGAGACCTAAGAAATACTTGAGCTCACCCATGTGGCTCATCTCAAATTGATCCTTCATCACATTAGAAAACTCTTCGCAAAGAGCAAAGTTAGTAGCACCGAAAATGATATCATCAACATATATTTGAACTAAAATTATATCATTATTCGAATACTTAACAAATAATGTGGAATCAACTTCTCCCATTTTAAAACCCAAATCCAAAAGAAAATTCTTTAAACGGTCATACCAAGCTCGAGGAGCTTGTCTCAAACCGTAAAGTGCTTTCTTAAGTTTGAAAACATGATTTGGAAATTTTTCATTTATAAAACCCGGAGGTTGAGAAACGTAAACTTCCTCAACAACATCTCCATTTAAAAACTCACTTTTAACATCCATTTGAAATAATTTAAAATCCTTATGGCATGCAAAAGATAACAATAATCTAATGGATTCTAATCTAGCTACCGGAGCGATGGATTCTTCGAAATCAATACCTTCCTCTTGACGGTAGCCATGAGCAACTAACCGAGCTTTGTTCCGGACGACGATTTGGTTTTCGTCGGTCTTGTTCTTGAAAATCCACTTCGTCCCTATGCGGTGTGGTTCTTCGATGGCAAAGGAACAAGCTCCCAAACCTCATTCCTCTCGAATTGAATGAGTTCCTCCTCCATGGCAAGGATCCAATCACTATCTTCGCATGCTTCGCTAATATTCTTTGGCTCTATCGAGGAGGCAAAGGCACAATGAGCGAAGTAGTTGTCTTGAGATCTCGTCTTGACACTATCAAGGATATTTCCAATGACTTGCTCATGGGGATGGTCACGAACGGTATGAAGCCGTTTGGGAATTCCCTGATCACTAGGAACATTCTCAAAAGATTCATTAGTTGGGTTAGTCTCAATAGAATCAATAGAATTAGAATTAGAATTACCAATAGAATCACATAAGACATCCATGGAGTCATCATCATTAGTAATTCTACTCGGGACAAAACCTTCATTAAATGAAACATGAAGTGATTCCTCGATCGTTGAGGTTCGTTTGTTGTATATCCGGTAGGCTTTGCTACGGGAGGAATATCCAACAAATATCCTCTCATCGGATCTTGGATCAAATTTGTCCAAACTACCATACGCGTTTTTAATAAAACATTTTGCACCGAAAACACGAAAATGTTTAACCTGAGGCAACCTACCAAACAATAATTCATAACAAGTTTGTTTAGTGCCGGGCCTCAAAAGTATTCTATTAAACACATAGCAAGCGGTATGTACCGCTTCCGCCCAAAATTGATGGCCAAGTTGGCTATCATCAAGCATAGTGCGAGCACACTCCACTAGCATCCTATTCTTTCTCTCAACAACACCATTTTGAGGAGGTGCGCGAGGGAATGAAAAGGTGTGTGTAATACCAACTTCATCACAAAACGTTGAGAAAGACTCATTCTCAAATTCCCCTCCATGATCACTACGAATAGTGACAATAGTGGTTCCAATGAGATTTTGTACTTTCTTAACAAAAATTGTGAAGTTTTCAAAAGCATCATTTTTATTACTTAAGGAAAATACCCAAGTAAATCTAGAAAAGTCATCAACGATGACAAGTCCATATCTAGCATTACCTAATGAAGCAACTCTAGTTGGCCCAAATAAATCTAGATGTAATAGCTCTAGTGGCCGCTTAGATGAAATGCTTTTCTTAGGTTTAAATGAATATTTTGGAAGCTTGCCTCGTTGACACGAGTCACAAAAGCTTTTCTTTTAAAAGACAAGCTTAGGGAAGCCTCTAATAGAATTTAACTTGGAAAGCTTATAAAGTGTTCCAAAGTTCACATGACCAAAACGTCGATACCATAAGTGTTGTTCACTTGTGTTGGCAATGAGACATTGTTCATGTGATCTTGGAAGATCTAGGATATATATATCCTTATGGCGTGTGCCGGAAAATAATAATTCATTATTATCTTTTCTTAAAATATGGCACATTCCTTTCGCAAAGCTAACTTTGTAACCTTTGTCACAAAGTTGGCTTATTGAAATAAGATTGTGGTTTAATCCTTTAACAAGGTAAACATCACATATAAGTGGTTTAGAAGGATTACCCACTTTTCCAACACCTATGATGGTTCCGCTCTCGTTGCCTCCAAAGACTACACGGTTTCCATTTGCAATGGGCACCACTCCG
The DNA here is from genome assembly GCA_030789695.1 of Scilla litardierei. Lineage (NCBI taxonomy): Eukaryota > Viridiplantae > Streptophyta > Magnoliopsida > Asparagales > Asparagaceae > Scilla > Scilla litardierei. The sequence goes on from CM061142.1 coordinate 105,360,118, forward strand.
GAGAGCAATTGAGCGTCACCCGTCATGTGTTTTGAACACCCGCTATCGAGCATCCAATTATTCTTGGAGCCAAATTTGGATTTGTTGCTCCATTTATTTCTCTTGAGTACCTATAGATATAAAATATCGTATCATGGTACCCAAGGTCATTGGGTCCAAAATATTAGACCTTTGGAAGCCAAGTCCAATTGGACTTAGACTTCCCCACATAGTTATCACTATGCACAACATTCATGAAATACGAATTCATGTAAATTTGTTTTTCATTCATGCTTGTGTCCTTTGGGCTCCAAATAGTGAAAATTTTGGGAGCCTTAATCCTATTGGGAGCATGCATGCGTTGTTGATTTCTACGTGATGCATGTCGTGGATAGGCATAAGGAACATGATGAAATGGTGCATGATGATACTTGTTCATATGATGATGTGAGTGAACATATGCATGTGGAGGAACACGTGCGTGAGGGTGTCTCACATGGTGTGCACGTGCCCGTGGATGTGGTGCATAAAAATCATCATATGTGTGAGCATGTGGAGTAGGATGTGTGTTCCTACGTGGCATGGTATTTGTGTACATATAAGCATGACCCTTCTTTGGAGGTCCACCCAAAGTGGGTTTCTCTCCAAATGAGGGTGTGTACGAGGTGGAAGCACCATTGGTTGAACCAATAGAGTGTTTGCTCCCACTCGTCAAAGCATCGGAAGTTGGCCTAACAAAGGTAGTGGCCGACTTGGATGAATTTCCCAACTTATACCCCAAGCCAATGTGATGATTGGTCGGAGGTAAGTCATTTAGGATATTATCCAAATGGCCCTTACCCTTATTGAATTCATTGATTCGGCCTAATGTGCACTCATATTTCTCGGTGAGAGAACGCATAGAAGCATCCAAAGTGGATACTTGCGATGTGAGCACATAAACACGAGATTTGAGATTCTCATTCTCAATACTCAAAGTCGAGTTTTGAGAAGTCAAATCCGCTATCGTGTGTTCCTCCGAGTCCTCAATGCTAACATGTTCAAGTTGAGACTTGAGATTTACAATCTCATTTCTCAACTCTTCAATAACGGTGTCGTTGTTGGTGATGATAGATTTAGGCGAGGTTTGGATGCTAGCTAAATCATCTTTTACCTTAGTATAACTATTTACTAACTTAGTGTATTTAGACCATATTTGCTCAATTGCATTTCTAAGGTCATCCATGGTTACCTTATCGCCTTCATTGTCGCTATCATCGAAAGAGGAAGATCCTTGATCATGCTCCTCTCGTGCCATGAAGCACATGTGTGCTTGCTCCACTTGCTCATCGTCCGACCCTCCACTTGATGAGTCCTCGGAGTAGGTGAAAGTCCCGACAAGTCCCTTCTTGTACCCCTTTTTGTACTTCTTGGACTTATCGAATTTTGGCGCCTTCCACTTTTCCTTTTGCTTGTTTTGATGACAATCCGCTTTCATGTGTCCTGGCTTGTTGCATTTAAATCACAAAGGAGAGGAGGCGTTAGAAGAACCAAATTTAGGCGTGTTCTTAAAATTACCTTTCCGGAAGAACCGGTTGAATTTCTTTGCCATGAGGGCAATGGACTCCAAGTCCAATTCTTCTTCCGATTCTTCACCATCGGTAGATGTGGATGTGGATGGAGCGGCCTTGAACGCAATCGCCTTTTTCTTAGGCTCGTCTTGCTTCAAGTAGGACTTCATCTTGTCCTGTAACTTAAGCTTGCTATCCTTGCGTACCTCGTAAGAAATCAAGGTACCCATTAGTTGAATAACCGTATACTTACTCATATCATTACCTTCCTCGATGATGAAGGTACGTTTCTCCCAAGAAGAAGGAAGTCCATCGATGATCTTCGAGACTTTCTCCTTTTGGGTGTAGGTCTTACCGAGAGCCTCCAACTCGTTTGTAATGTCGACGAAGCGAGCATAGTACTCCTTCATCTTCTCACCCTGTAGCATATGAAATAACTCATAATCTTTATTTACTACTACGAGTTTGGAGTCTCTTACCCTACTCGTTCCTTCATGCAAGATGAGGAGGAAGTTCCATATTTGAAATGCACTCTTACATGTGCATATCTTATTGAAGTACTTGGGTTCCAAAGCGCATTGTAGGACGTTCATTGCCTTGGCATTGCTTACCTCCGCGGCGACCTCCGCGGTAGTCCACTTCTCGAAATCTTCTTCGGCGGGCTCGACATACTCCTTCATCGTGGCTCTCTATAGTGCAGCACTCCGGAGGAAAGTTTACATCCGGCATTTCCAGTACCCGTAGTTGGTACCATTGAAGAAAGGAGGCCTCGTCGAGGAGTGTCCTTCCATCACCGAAGATGCTCCTTCACGGTTCCTGAAGGTGCTGTAGTCGGAAGTGGACGAACGCTTTTGTTGTCGTTGGCAGACATAGCTAGGTACTTGGCTCTGATACCAAATGTAATGCCCTACGAAGCTACTGTACAAGTACTAGAGGGGGGGTGGGTGAATAGTACTTTAAAATAATTAAGAGGATAATTCCTAATTATCTTGCAAACTCTAACTAACAATGCGGAAATGCGGAAATGCGGAAATGTAAATATATGACAACAAATAAGAACAATCGCAAACAAATGATATTACTGGGTTCGGATCCACCCAAGTCTCCCCGACTTGTTCCCGGTGATCCTACGTCCCAAACACCCGGATCCCCTCCGGATACTAGAGTTAGAAACCTCTAACCCTAGATTTGCACTATGAAATTCTTGTAGATAAACCTCTACAAGACCAAATCATACACAATGTAATTGTGACTCCCACAACCCGGGATCACAACAAAATCTCTCACAACCGAGAGAAAACAATTACAATATGAAAATAAATGAAATAGAAATTCTTACCACAAAATACCTATGCCTTGAGTAAACTTACGAATTAGGGCAAAGATGATTTTGGGGAAGATGAAGAGGCACCAAACCCTAGCTCCAAGATGTAGATCAGCGATGGAGAGCTATTAGGTAGTTGGTGACCTAGAATCAAGCACTTGGCTTGGAAGGCTCACAATCAATGAATCTCTCTTTTGAAATAAGAGTGAGGGAGAGATTCAAGAATGAAATCAATGAGCTTTGAATGAGATTAAATGATTTCTCTTTGATCTCTAAACTTCACTTAATATCAGCCTTGAGTGCAATGAATGCAGCATTCCAAGTATATATAGGATAGAGGAAAGAGAGAGAGAAAAACGTGGCATTAAATGCTCCAACGGTTCTATTCTGAACCAAACTAGTCGGTCAAAGAAGGTTGACTGACCGACTAGTTTATCAACTAGTCTGTCGGTCAAACAGCATGAACCGACTAATGGTAGAACAGCCAAAAGAATAAGTTCAGACTGAAGAGAACTAGTCGGTCAAAGAAGAGTTGCTGACCGACTAGTTTCACAACTAGTCGGTCGGTGACTCAACTGAGACCGACTAAGAGATAAAACAAATAGTCTGAACAGAAGTTGAATTAGTCGGTCTAAGAACAAATGTTGACCGACTAGTTCATCAACTAGTCGGTCGCCAAATGTACATATACCGACTAACGACAAACAGTAACTAGGCATGTACAGTAGAAGCTCAACTAGTCGGTCCAAGAAGAAACCCTGACCGACTAGTTCACAAACTAGTCGGTCAGTGAGTCAACGTAGACCGACTAACTGTAAACAGTAAAGAGCTAGAATTGAAGGAGGCAAACTAGTCGGTCCAAGAAGCTTTTCCGACCGACTAGATCACCATCTAGTCGGTTGGTTCTTCTTCTTAAACCAACTAACATGCACAAGAAGTCGCGAATCGAAGCGCGAAGCTTCGGGAAAGTTCGTATGGACTTCTACTAAGATCCTAGTTCTAAGATATAAGTGTTATGAAGATTTAAACCGTAAGACCTACTCAAGGCTTAACATTCTACGAAAGAAGCTAGAAGACTATAAATAAAACTTGACGATACCGTCTTCAAAAGCTTTAATCGAATCTTCATGACTTCAATCAACGTCCTTGAGCTTCAACGAAGCTTTAGGCATACGTTCACGCGATTTGAGAAGTCTTGAGACGTCGCTTTAGATGTTCGTATGAATTTGGCGACGATCTCCATAACTGCGCTCACAAAGAGTTAGTTCACGATATATTTATGTTTGTTCATCATCCAAAACCAAATCCTGGGAGTCCAATACTCAACAGGATATTTTCTAGCCATTGATCAGTCGACTGTCTTTTGATCATCAGTCGACTGTTCCTGTTGTTTTCGCCCAGTTTCTAGCCGTTGGAGAATTGATTCTTTGGCTGTTTTCTTGGGTTTTGGGGTTTGATATAGGGTTCCTATATTTATGAGTGTGCTGATATCTCTTATACTTCTTGATGCTATTGAATATCTCAAGAGATCCATAAGTAACTCTCAAACTTCCTCAATTCCCTCTCAAGAGCTCTCATTCATCTTCATGCATTGAAGTCCAGCTCAAGGGAATTCATCCAAGTGCTCTCAAGCGTATCTCAACACTTGGAGATCCTCTTACATGCCCTGCATCCATTCATGAGTAAGCATCTCAACGCATATGTAAGAGTATTTACTTTACTTGGTGTAATTTGTGTCTCTAATTCTCTTTGTGGGAATTAGAACTTTCTCTCTTTGTGGGAGGTTGTCTCTTTGTGGGACTTAGGATATTCTCTTTGTGGGAATAACTCTCTTTGTGGGAGGTTGTCTCTTTGTGGGAGTTTAGTATCCTAGTTTAGGGCTAACCCTAATTCTCTGAGTGGGAGTTAGTGATTCTCTGAGTGGGAGTATTGATCCTCGTGTAGGATTGGTTGGGTCCTTGTGTAGGGCATAAATCCTCTTTGTGGGGTATCTCCTTATGAGATTTGTATTCACTTCTCTGTGTGGGAATATAGTGAATATTGGTGTGGCTGGATGTACCCAAGTTTGGGGAACCAGGGTAAAACTTTGTGTTTGCATTTGAATTGATTGTGCCTTTTAATTCCTCTTACATTTATAATTCCGCATTTGCAAGTTAAATGTTAATTGGACAATTTTATTGCCAATACACTATTCACCCCCCCTCTAGTGTGTTTTGTTAGTATTGCAAGGGTAAGGCGATCCTTACAAAAATTAAATTATACTAAAATTACTTAGAGAACATACCCGAAATCTCGACACTGGGGCAGGCAAGATGTACCGCACCGGCTTCTGACGCTCATCGTAGCCGAACCGCCTTGACTCGATCCACCCGAGCTGCCTCGCACCTTCTAACCGATCTGCCCGAGCCGACACCCGCCTCCAAGCCGATCACACGCGGTAGAAAGTTTCACTTGAGTAGACCCTCTTCTTAGACGTCTGGATCCGAATCCAAACCCTCTTGTAGTCTTGCTATGACTATCGGGAGAATAGGAAGAAGAGAGAAAGAATAGTTTAGTCGTAGATCGAGCTTGCTCTAAAATCTGGAGCTACTCGATCGAAGACTTGGTACATCTTTCAACGAAGAGAGTGCACCCCTATTTATATAGGGAGTCGGCACCTCTCTTTTCGTTTCGAGCAATGTGGGACAAAAACAAATAGAGGAGAAATTAATTTAGCTAATTTATCTTTAATTGAAGTTTAGTAAGCCTTTCATAAAGGCCAATTTCAACGAATTAATTCTCTTTATCCATTAAACTAGACACCAAACAAGCTATCAATTCAAAGGGCTTCGAATGGTGAACGCGTAGGAACGAACGACGACAAATTTTAACTTCGTTTGACCCCTCAAACAATTGCCCAAAGATGGGCAAAAATTCAATTTTCGTAGCCGTCATAAGGGGTTTCAAAAACCCTATTTTAAGTTAAGTTGCGGGTGCGCCCGCCCAAGGCAAAAGGCGGGCGGGTGCCGTCTGATCACTCCGTATTTTACACTTTTTTCCCGCATGTTTGCATGCCATTAGATCGCTCAAATCATGTTTTTCACGATATATCGACGATATTGCGATACTTTTCATGATTTGTTGTTTTTGTCGTATTTCAGGAGATTTGGAGCGATTTGGAGTGATTCCGAGATACACCTACTCCGGAGTGTTACCGACGACTTCCCCGAGTGGTATTTTGCTATTGGAGAGGTGCGGAAGAAGAAAGAACGTCGTAGGAGCGGCGAGGAGGCAAAACACTCAGAATGGGCGTTTTCAGTGTCTCACTCGGCCGAGTGAAGGAGTCACTCGGCCGACCGACGAGACCCCGCTCGGCCGGCCAGAACGGACACACTTCAGGTGTGCACTCGGCCGAGCATCAGAAGCCCACTCGACCGAGTGACGTATCCCGTCCGCCCGAGTGGCACTCAGACGACGCCCCTTAAAAAGAGCCGACTTACTGTTTTTCGTCAGTCTGAGCAGCAGAAGACCCACTCGGCCGAGTGGCAATTGCCGACCGCCCGAGTGAAGATCAGCCCATCGACCGAGTGACGACAACTCACTCGGCCGAGTGACCCCCGAAGTGAAGACCCCCGAAGACCCGAAATTACTGTAAAATTTCAGGGTTTCTCACTCGGCCGAGTGACATTTGTCACTCGGCCGAGTGCGGCTATCGCCTGTAGCGGAAAACTCGAAATTAGAGAGGCGCAGGGGCATTTTGGTCAGGGTTTTTTGGGCAGTTTTGGGGGGTATTTAACCCCTGATTCTAACCTAGGTTAGAGAGCTTTTTCCTTACTTTTTGGCAGCCTTTTAGATTAAACTTTTTAGCTTTTGATTCTTGTGATTGGAGAGGAGAGAAAAGTTTATTTTTGTTGGATTCTTGGAGAACTCTATTGGTTTGTCTCCCTCTTCATTTAAAAATCTCATTTTTATTGCTTATTTGAATTTTGCCATGAATTCTATTGCTATTTCAATTGATTATTTTTGCATTTGTGATATGATTTGTGAGTAGTCGTAACGTCTTAGGGCGTGGGGATGAACCCTACGAGCCCAATTTCCGATTTGTGATGACTTGGTAGAAGTATTGCTAGAATTGCTATTAGGGTTAGTTTGGGATCGATATATTACGGATAGCTAGGTGTTCATATCGATTGGGATTTGCAAGAGATTGGATCCTAATTCGATAGGAAACCCTAGAAATCCGAATTGGGTTGAAATTCAGTTTCCGTAGTATCGGTTTGCATGAGATTGGACCGATACTAGGGTTCTCAGTTGCAATTCTATACCGATACCCATTTGCAAGAGATTGGACGGGTAGGAATTATCCCAACCTAGGTCGTAGCTCGAGTTTGCACGAGAGTGGGCTCGGGATGCGATTGAACAATGATGTTGATCCTAATGCTAGCTTGCCTATGCTAGGGTTTGCAAGAGATTGGGCCTGAGCCTAGGTTAGCTATAGACCGTCAACAGCGCGAGAGCGTGAGCTAGGTTTTACATTCAGTTGCAACTAGTTCATCCGAAATTCTACCCTAGCAATTGGGATACCAATGAATCACATTGACGAGATACGGTGAGTAGCGGGGATTCTCGATTCCCTAGGCGCCTTTATTTGATTTGATATCTTCATATTTTGTCTGACGATTGTGACAGCATCGCCGAAAGGCAAATTCCAACTTCTTCTGTCCCTATAGCCAGGTTGTTCAGAGAAGGCACTGTCATACGTCCTCCATGTGTTCGATACCCGCTCACCGCTACATCGTGCGCTTGCGGTAAAACTACACGGTCGCTCTTTTGGGTGTACCCCCGGGCACGATCAAGTTTTTGGCGCCGTTGCCGGGGATTTATCTCCGTGTATTTGCGCCATACTAGGTTGTGCTCTAGGGTTGCATTTTGGACCGACCAAGTTTTTGGCGCCGTTGCCGGGGAGGACATTTTGACGGTGTTCGGCATCGACCACCCGGTTATTTTTCTTTCTTGATTTACTTTCTTCTATATCCTGTTCTAACTCTGTCTGCAGCCCTATTTGCATATTCTCCCCGTATTTTGCATAAGATCTTAACAGGAAGAATGGAGGATGCAATGTCGACAACGGAACTCACTCAGGGAGATTATGACTCCTTCACAGACCTCCTTAAGGAGCTTATCGATGAGGTCCACGCTACCGGAGCTTTTGCTATCGATATCAAGGAACCCGACGAACAATTGTTTGCTAGTTTTGTGATAGATCAAATCTCCCCGGATGGGACTATCGGGGGCAATGTCAGAGTTGATGTGATAGACGACAAGTTATACTTCGAAGGCGGTAGAACAAGTGTCGAAGAGCACTATACTCCCGAAGAATCTTTCGAGCAAACCAATGTTCAGGGAGTTACATTCTATGACCCTCACTCTTACTTTTATGAATCGTCTGATGTGTTTCTTGATTCCAGGAACGAACCGGAGCAGAGTGAAGGTTGTGATGAAGCTAGCACAGAATCGGAGAGCGTCTATTTCGATGCATCGTCCTCACTAAGGAGTGAGTCTGAGTCTTCACATGAGAGCACGCCGCCTGAACATGAGCTAAACTCGGATGTCAAAGAAGAAGCCCAACTCATACGAGCTGATGAAGTAGAAGGAACGGCACCTCTTGAGGTAGAACTTAAACAATTACCACCGAATCTAAGGTATGCCTTTTTGGGTAATAAATTAACTTTTCCGGTGATAGTTAACTCCCACCTCACGCATGATCAACTTGAGAGACTCCTAGACGTTCTTAGGAGCCACAAAGATGTCCTTGGCTACACTATCTCCGATCTAAAAGGGATAAGCCCTAGGCTTTGCACACATAGGATCCATTTGGAGGATACCGACGCCACCTCCATAGAGCCTCAAAGGCGGTTAAACCCGAACATGAAAGAGGTGGTTAAAAAGGAAATCCTACAATTACTCGAGGCCGGTATTATTTATCTTATCTCTGACAGTAGGTGGGTTAGCCCCGTCCACGTCGTCCCCAAGAAAGGGGGGATGACCGTTATAAAAAATGACAAAAGAGAGCCCATTTCTACACGCACTGTCACAGGATGGCGGATGTGCATTGACTATAGGAAATTGAATAAAGCCACCCGGAAAGACCATTACCCGTTGCCCTTCATTAATCAAATGCTTGAACGCCTAGCTAAACATAAGTACTTTTGTTATTTGGACGGGTATTCGGAGTTTTTCCAAATCCCTTTACATGAAGATGACCAAGAAAAAACCACTTTCACTTGTCCCTATGGTACATATGCCTACCGTAGGATGCCCTTTGGTCTTTGTAACGCTCCCGCAACCTTTCAGAGATGTATGACATCCATTTTTTCCGATTACATTGAAAATATTATGGAAGTGTTTATGGATGATTTTTCGGTTTACGGAAGCGGGTTTGATTCTTGTTTGGCTAATCTCACTAAAGTTCTTAAAAGGTGCCAACAAAATAATCTAACTCTAAATTGGGAGAAGTGTCACTTCATGGTGACCGAAGGTATAGTACTTGGGCACCTTGTCTCTTCGAGAGGGATTGAGGTAGACAAGGCGAAGATTGAGGTAATCGAGAAACTCCCTCCTCCTATTAATGTTAAGGGCATTAGAGGCTTTCTTGGTCATGCGGGGTTTTACCGCCGCTTTATCAATGATTTTGCCTTGATTGCCCAACCTCTTACATCCTTGCTTGCTAAAGATACTCCTTTTATTTTTTCAGATGAATGCTTGCAAGCCTTCAATACATTGAAGGAAGCACTAGTTTCTGCACCCATCATACAACCACCGGATTGGAGCCTTCCCTTTGAGCTAATGTGTGATGCTAGCGACCAAGCCATCGGGGCGGTATTGGGACAAAGGAAAGATAGGAAGCTTCATGAAATATTCTATGCGAGTAAGACATTGGATGACGCGCAGAAAAACTATACAACTACCGAGAAAGAGCTTCTAGCGGTCATCTATTCCATCGAGAAGTTTCGCTCCTACCTCCTTGGTTCCAAGGTGATTGTCCACACCGACCATGCGGCATTGAAATATCTCCTAAACAAGAAAGAGGCCAAACCGCGGTTAATTAGGTGGATACTCTTGTTGCAAGAATTCGATCTGGAGATCAGAGACAAGAAAGGTACGGACAATGTGGTAGCGGATCATTTGTCTAGGCTTATTCGCGACAAGGAGGATGAGAGTTTGCCTATCGACGACACCTTTGTTGATGAGAGGCTATACGCCGTAAGGACCGGAGAAGTGCCTTGGTATGCGGACTTCGTCAACTACTTGGCTTGTGGGATTAAACCATGAGGTATGCCCACACAACAAAAGAGGAGATTTTTGCATGAGGCCCGTAGCTATTTTTGGGAAGATCCATACCTATTCAAGATATGCAAAGACAGTGTTATTCGGAGGTGTGTTTCTAAGGAGGAGGCAACGTCTATCATTCTGCATTGCCACGGTATGCCATGCGGGGGACATCATGCCGCCTCTAAGACAACCGCTAAGATCTTGCAGAGCAGATTCTTCTGGCCAACAATGTTCAGAGACACCCACGACTTTGTAAAGGGGTGCGATATATGCCAACGGACCGGGAATATTTCCAAACTCAATGAGATGCCGATGAGGCCCATCCAAGAAATTGAGCTTTTTGATTGTTGGGGAGTGGACTTCATGAGACCATTTCCGTCGAGCAATGGTAACAAATACATCTTATTGGCCGTTGACTACGTCTCCAAATGGGTGGAAGCAATCGCTACCCCTACCAATGATGCAAGGGTCATCTCTAAGTTCTTCAAGCAGAATATCTTCACACGCTTCGGAGTGCCTCATACTTTGATAAGCGACGGAGGGAGCCATTTCATAGAAAACAAGTTTGAAGCCATGCTGAAGAAGTATGGGGTAAACCATAGAGTTGGCATGGCGTATCACCCCCAGACAAGTGGCTAAGTGGAGGTCTCAAATAGAGAGATCAAGCAAATTCTTGAGAAGACCGTGGATCGATCTAGAAAGGATTGGTCAATGAAGTTAAACGATGCTCTATGGGCTTATCACACGGCCTTTCGCACTCCCATCGGCACCACACCGTTTCGACTTGTTTATGGGAAAGCTTGCCACTTACCGGTAGAGTTGGAACACCACGCATATTGGGCCATCAAGACCCTCAATTATGATTATAAGAGTGCGACGGTGAGGCGACTCTTGGACATCAACGAGCTTGATGAGATAAGAAGAGACGCCTACGAGAGCTCAAGAATTTACAAAGAAAGGACCAAGATTCTCCACGATGCACGCATAACCGTTACAGACTTCAAGGTAGGAGACAAGGTCTTGCTATATAATTCCAGGCTCTGACTATTTCCCGGTAAGTTGAGGTCACGTTGGTCCGGACCTTTCATCATCAAGCACATACAACCGGGAGGGGCTTTTGAGTTAGAAAGCAAGGACGGAGCCACATTCAAAGTAAATGGTCAGAGGCTCAAGCATTATTCCGATGGAGTCCCAATGGGAGAAACCAATAGAATATATCTGCTTAAGGGACGGCCGGATGATCTTTCATACCTCCTTGACGAGGTTATTGAGGCGGCGACCCCCCATTCCATTGGCGCTCTATTCAAGGAAGATTTTGAGGAAGGCCCGGATTTGGGCCAAGAAGAAAAGATGGAGCATTCCCCTGACCCCTCCATGGAAATTGATGAAGGCGACGCTGATGTCGCAAGGATTCGAGAGCTCTGCAAGCTCTCAAAACTGAAGTCTCCGAAGAAAGCTCCGCCAATACGAAAATCGGTGTCACCGGTGAAGCCGAGGACCGGAGCAAGCACTAGCTTGGGGGAGCCACCCCCCAACACTACCCGAGACGAGAGATCACCGAGGGAGAACACGCCGCCGCAACATCCGAATCCAATCGTTCTTCCCGGAAAATTTGACGGGTGCATTTCATATGCACCCAATATCCCGCATTAAATTGAAAATCAAAGGGGGTCGAGCTCAAGACCTTAAACGAGCGCTTGTCAGGAGGCAACCCGACGGTTATCGCTTTATTTTTACTTTTTCTTTTATTTTTGTTTTAGAAATTATTAGTATTTTGAGTCGTTCGCCTAAAAATTTCGTGATAACGGGTCCTATTTTTCTTTGACAGGAGAGGAGAACATGGTACCTATCATTAGGAGGATGAACAAGGCGACGAGGAGCGCTCCAGGAATGCGCTCGATGCTTAGGAGGAAGATGAAATCGACTGGAGGAAGAAAAACAGAGTTTAGAGCCCAAACGAAGCCAAACAGCAGAAAACAGGGTTCACTCGGCCGAGTATACTAGTCACTCGGCCGAGTACATAAGTTCGTCCGCCCGAGCGGCTCACGAACGAGGGAAGTCTGATGTACCCAACTCTCTGTTTTTTTTCTTGATTTCAGTATAATTGTCACTCGGCCGAGTATATATACTCACTCGGCCGAGTAAAACTGATACGCTCCTAGGGCGAGTATTGCCGAGTAGCTTGAGCCACTCGGCCAAATGGACTTATTCCACTCGGCCGAGGGTGGTAAGGCCACTCGGCCGAGTCGTAAGCGGGGAAGAATTTTCCAAAATATTTCCGTTGCGTTCACTCGGCCGAGCGACTTTGTCCCTCGGTCGAGTCGTAACTTTTTCTATAAAAGGGGGAGCGGGACAGCGCGTTTTCGAAACGATTAAAATCCCAAAAATCGCGACTGCTCGTCTCCCTCGCCCGCTGCCCCTCCTCACTCGCCCGACCACTCGTCCGCTGCCGGCGCTCGGCCACCCACCGCCGGCCGAGCCCACCTCCGCCTCGCCCGAGTCGCCGCCGGCGACCACCTCGCCGGCCGAACTCCGGTACCCTTTATTTCGCCTATTTCCTTCTCTTTTGCGTATTTTTCGACGATCCGTGTGTTTAACGAGCCCCTAAACCAAATTAAATTCGATTTCTATCTATCATACCCCTAACCCCCCATACATTTTGAATATTACTCGCTGATATCTCCGTTTGATGTGCAGGGTATATTAGGGAGCTTAGGGGAGCCCAGTGGAGCTTCCGGGGAGCGTTTTTGGCTTCGTGGAGGCGGCGTCTTCGCACACGTCCACTGTATTGATCTCGCGGCGTGTTACGGTATACTCGTTCCACTCTTTGCGCACGTCGCATTTTTTACGTTTTTGGTGAGCACCCGGGGCCATATGCCGCCCCGGACACGGCCGCGGTCGAGGAGAGCTTCCGCCAAGCGGAAGCGGCTGGATGAGGCCGGCCCCTCCCACGAGGTAGAGGAATCTCCTCCGCCTACACCACCACACCCCGTTCACCCCGCACAGCCTGCAGACCCCGCACACCCCGCACAGCCTGCAGAGCCCGTTCACCCCGCACAGCCACTCCCTGTCGTCCCACAGCCACCACCACCGCCACCGGCTCCACTTATCGGGCCGCTGGGGATTACTTTCCGAGACGACGCACACCGCGTCGTCTTCGAGCGCATTTCCCAGCGCTCGATTGTTCCCTCCAGGTTCGCACACCTTACAGACCTAAGACGCCTGGGGGTACTTGAGGGGATGCTCACGTTGTATGACAACGTGGGTTGGCGAGATTTCTTCCAAGTGTCGGCGGACACCTTCGTCCGCCCGACACTTGAGGTGCTTAGTTCTATCGCCCGGACCGACGAGGGATGCTCGTTTAGGTTCATGGACCGAGAGTGCCAGGTCACTCTCGGTATGATGAGAGCAATCTTTTCGTGGCCCGATGTCCACGGGGCCGACCGTGGTTACGCCCCCACTCACATTCCCCCACCTTCCTTCGATTCCGGCGCTTTCTGGGCCCGGATCACGGGTTTACCAGCTGCCTTTGACCCTAGTAGGGCCAAGGCCTCGGCCATCGTCCATCCCTGCCTCCGCATAGCTCAGCGCCTTATGGCGACTACCTTTTTGGCGAGGTATGAGCCTGGGACGATGTCCACGCCAGAGCTTTATATGCTCTATGTGATGACGCGTCCCAGAGTTCTAGCTAGGGACAGTGACGAGTTGGTCCCCGCCGTCGTGATTGATATCGCGAGCTGGTTTTTGGACAGCATCATCGTATCGGTGGGCGCTCGCTCACCGATATGCTGCAGCGGTCTGATCACACTGCTCACCTTGATAACCGACGAGGACCTACCGGCCGATTTGCGTCGTTCTCTGGGCCCCACTTCACTGTCCATAGACGTCATGGCCCGGATGAAGATGCTTCGTCCGCACGGTCAGTGACACTGGGTTTGGTTGCACGGCCCCTACGGTGCTGATTTCATGATTCTTCCGAGCCCAGCTCGGACACAGATAGCACCAGCACAGGTGGACTGGCTTTCGGCGATGGATCTCCTGATCCCCGCCGCCTACGTGCTTGAGGCCGAGGAGGCCGGGCAGGCTGGGCAGGCCCACGCTGCACACGCTGCACCCGTTGACCCCGTGGCCCCTCAGCCTGTCCCTGCACTTTCTGCCGCTCCTGACACTTCTGTCCCCACTTCTGCCAGTGTCGGGAGCACACTTGCTGAGCCCACCACCACCACACCTGCCACTACCACCACGCCCACCGACACCACCACCCCTGCTGGCCCTCTGTCCGTTGAGCCCCTCTGCTCCGCACTACCCGAGCGCCCACTTACTTTTGTTGAGAGTGGTGAGCCTTCTTTTACTGCGGTCGTGGAGACCATGGTCGGTATGATCACCGCTGGGATTTCACCTCTTGGACCCCACACTGCCTCCCCAGCGGTTGTCACCTCTGTCTCCACCGCCGTCGTACTTTCTGAGAGTGTCGTGCCGTCTGTCCACACTTCTGTGTCACTGGCCTCTCTTGTCGCCTCGTCGCCACTTTTATACTCCACTTCCGCTGCTGTTGCTTCCACCTCACGCCAGCCTGCGCCTCAGCCTCGCCCTGAGGCTAGGCCCACACTTGTGAGCACAGCCCCCTTCCTCCACATGCCTGCTGAGCCCATCACCTACGCCACCCGAGTCCGCCAGCCCCGTCCTGCACTGCACAGACAGGAGCGTCTCTCTGCACCACCTCCCCCCGACACTGTACTTCAGAGCATTCGTGCTCTCGAGGGGGCGGTGAGTGCCCTCAGAGGTGACCTCAGGACCATGTCCGCCACCGTCACCACCATGGCCAGCCGCTTTGACCTACTTCCGGGCATTCACTATTGCCTCACTCAGATTCTTGAGCGGCTTCCTCACGTACCCACACCCACCCAGCAGGTACCCACCCCCACTCCTACACACACCCAGCCTGCTTCCACACCCACACACACCCACACCCACACCCACACCCACCCAGCAGACTGTTCCACCACCACCTCCGCCTCCGCCTCAGGACGGAGACGGTGCAGCACCACCCTCTTAGGCACACTTAATGCCATCGATCCTTTTTGCCGTCTTGCTGCCCATCTCTGCTCGGTCCTGATGATTTTTTCCCACCCCCTCCCCTCACTGTTTTTGGGTACACATTTTGTTCATATCTTTCTATATCATTTTTTGGGAGAGAGGGAGAGATTTTTGGTGTCACACTCTTATATATCTGATTCACTCCTATATCTGCATGCATCATGTCCGCATCATATTTTTCTTTTTTATTTCGTTATTTTTATTTTCTTTTTCCTCATGCATGCATCCTCACCTTCCCCTCACGTTACACGTCTCTCGGTGTGCCACACTTCGCACATTGAGGACACTGTGCACTTTAGCTTGGGGGAGTGAGTTCTCACGTTCTTTTCGATTTACCACCTTTATTTTTAGTATTTTTTCACGCCATTCTCCGCATTTGCACTCACTTTCATCACTTTTTCTTTTTTTACCATGCATCACGTTTTTCTTATTTTCTTTGTGTGCCGCATTGTAAATAGTTTTATTTTTCCCCCTTTATCTTTATTTCTTTCATCTCATGCTAGAGATGACTTTTCTGTGATGATGATGACGTGGGGTTAGCTTTCTATATATGTATGCTATATTTGTCATGTCTTAGATTTTATTTCTGATATCATATGCTATGATTTGCCTCGCATTTAGAGATAGTAACCCACACTTTTTCTGCATGAAAATGGATGAAATTTTATTATTAGCTGAGTCTGAATATTCATATGTATGCTATCACAGAAAACACACCAAGATTCACGCATTGGATGCTTATATTTGGAGTACCGTTTTCTTTTCCTATATCACTTCTATTTGCATGATTTGTACACTTCACTTCAGGATGATTGAATGATGTTAGCTATGATAAATCTGGATTAGTTTTGCTTTTTTGTGATCGAAACTGAGTAGATTAGATTACCCTGCTGAAGTTGTCGTGCACGTCTTATAGAGTGAACTGAGAGACGTATTTATTTCTTTCTCCACATATCTTGAACATCAATTCTCTATTTTAAAATCATTGGTGAATCTCCCCTTAGCGATTCTAATATATGGCATTTCCCCCGCTATTAAATCCTAGCTCCAAATTTCCCAAAACCAAAAAGAAAAAAAAAGAAAAATTCATGTATATCCTTATTTCTCTTTGATTTGGGATCATTGTGTATATATGCTATAAAAAAAGAGAAAAAAGAGAAAAAGAAAAGAAAAAAAGAGAAGAGTCTCAATAAACGATCCCATCTCATGTTCTCTCTTTTCTCCCTCTTTTTGTTTTTATCTTTATTACTTTTGGAGCTTCATGAAAATGGGGATGTAAATATTGTTTTTGTGCCACTACGCTTATAGATAAGCTTGGGGGAGGGAATCCAATGATGTGTGAGAGAGTGACTACTTGACGGTGCATGCCAACCTAGGCTAAGTAATATTCTATACTCGGTGAGATTGTTTTAGCTTTACAAAATCCAGAAATCTACGCCTAGCACTCATTTCATGAAATCCACTCTTTTCTATTCTATTCTATTCTATTGCGTGATATTCTTATACTCCTCATAGAAAGCATCCAATTGAAAAGTGTGTTGTCTACGGTATTGTATACCGCTTTAGATGATTCAGACAATGTTAATTTTAGAATTATTCCGTTTTTCATGATATATCAATATTTTTGGGTTTTCTATCTCTATTTGCATTATTGAACTATGATATCGAAATAATAATCTTTGACATGTGTTTTTCATTCGGTACATGCTATATGAGTAAGCAAAACCCACGTCCTGAGAAAAATGATCTAGCAGCTTCCCTCTTCGCTTTCTTCTTTCTTCTTCGTTTTTCGTTTTCTGTTTTTCCGCCGTTTTCATTTTCTGGATCCACCGGGTTCACCTTTTACTTATCTTCCTCGAGGACGAGTAAGAGGTAAGCTTGGGGAATTTTGATCACTCTGTATTTTACACTTTTTCCCGCATGTTTGCATGCCATTTAGATCGCTCAAATCATGTTTTTCACGATATATCGACGATATTGCGATACTTTTCACGATTTGTTGTTTTTGTCGTATTTCAGGAGATTTGGAGCGATTTGGAGTGATTCCGAGATACACCTACTCCGGAGTGTCACCGACGACTTCCCCGAGGGGTATTTTGCTATTGGAGATGTGCGGAAGAAGAAAGAACGTCGTAGGAGCGACGAGGAGGCAAAAACACTCAGAATGGGCGTTTTCAGTGTCTCACTCGGCTGAGTGAAGGAGTCACTCGGCCGACCGACGAGACCCCGCTCGGCCGGCCAGAACGGACACACTTCAGGTGTGCACTCGACCGAGCATCAGAAGCCCACTCGACCGAGTGACGTATCCCGTCCGCCTGAGTGGCACTCAGACGACGCCCCTCAAAAAGAGCCGACTTACTGTTTTTCGTCAGTCTGAGCAGCAGAAGACCCACTCGGCCGAGTGGCAATTGCCGACCGCCCGAGTGAAGATCAGCCCATCGGCCGAGTGACGACAACTCACTCGGCCGAGTGACCCCCGAAGTGAAGACCCCCGAAGACCCGAAATTACTGTAAAATTTCAGGGTTTCTCACTCGGCCGAGTGACATTTGTCACTCGGCCGAGTGCGGCTATCGCCTGTAGCGGAAAACTCGAAATTAGAGAGGCGCAGGGGCATTTTGGTCAGGGTTTTTTGGGCAGTTTTGGGGGGTATTTAACCCCTGATTCTAACCTAGGTTAGAGAGCTTTTTCCTTACTTTTGGGCAGCCTTTTAGATTAAACTTTTTAGCTTTTGATTCTTGTGATTGGAGAGGAGAGAAAAGTTTATTTTTGTTGGATTCTTGGAGAACTCTATTGGTTTGTCTCCCTCTTCATTTAAAAATCTCATTTTTATTGCTTATTTGAATTTTGCCATGAATTCTATTGCTATTTCAATTGATTATTTTTGCATTTGTGATATGATTTGTGAGTAGTCGTAACGTCTTAGGGCATGGGGATGAACCCTGCGAGCCCAATTTCCGATTTGTGATGACTTGGTAGAAGTATTGCTAGAATTGCTATTAGGGTTAGTTTGGGATCGATATATTACGGATAGCTAGGTGTTCATATCGATTGGGATTTGCAAGAGATTGGATCCCAATTCGATAGGAAACCCTAGAAATCTGAATTGGGTTGAAATTGAGTTTCCGTAGTATCGGTTTGCAAGAGATTGGACCGATACTAGGGGTCTCGGTTGCAATTCTATACCGATACCCGTTTGCAAGATATTGGACGGGTAGGAATTATCCCAACCTAGGTCGTAGCCCGAGTTTGCACGAGAGTGGGCTCGGGATGCAATTGAACAATGATGTTGATCCTAATGCTAGCTTGCCTAGGCTAGGGTTTGCAAGAGATTGGGCCTGAGCCTAGGTTAGCTATAGACCGGCAACAACGTGAGAGCGTGAGCTAGGTTTTACATTCAGTTGCAACTAGTTCATCCGAAATTCTACCCTAGCAATTGGGATACCAATGAATCACATTGACGAGATACGGTGAGTAGCGGGGATTCCCTATTCCCTAGGCGTCTTTATTTGATTTGATATCTTCATATTTTGTCTGACGATTGTGACAGCATCGCCGAAAGGCAAATTCCTACTTCTTCTGTCCCTATAGCCTGGTTGTTCGGAGAAGGCACTGTCATACGTCCTCCCTGTGTTCGATACCCGCTCGTCGCTACACCGTGCGCTTGCGGTAAAACTACACGGTCGCTCTTTTGGGTGTACGCCTGGGCGCGATCAAGTTTTTGGCACCGTTGCCGAGGATTTATCTCCGTGTATTTGCGCCATACTAGGTTGTGCTCTAGGGTTGCATTTTGGACCGACCACCGGCCCGCTGGGCAGCGGGCGCGCCCGCTGAGCAGCGGGTGTGTGCCCGCTGCAATCAGCGGGCCGTGCCTGCTGTCGCAGCGGGTCACGCCCGCTGAGCAGCGGGCGCAATCAGCGGGCCGAGCCCGCTGAGCAGTGGGCGCTGACAGCCGGCGCGCGTGCCCGCTGTTTCCAGCGAGCTGTGCCTGTTTCACCTTGCGGATGGGCCCGTTAGCCCAAGTGGGTCCAACCCACTTTGCCTCGGACTATTTTTCCGTTTCTGGGCTCGTTTGAGCTCCGATTTGGATGCGGTTTGAACCTGTGTTTAGACCGGGACGATCCCGTCAACCAGGTAACCCCTTTCCAATGCTTTTGTTCCTACAAATATTGTCGTAACCAATTTACGACACATTTAATCTTTGTTTGCATCAAATGCAACAATGTCCCTATTGCATCTACGACTTAGTCTCATCTGGCTTGTGAACATTTAACTATTCCATTTCATCAAATGAAGTTCTCTTAGTAATCTTCCTATTACTAAGACACGAACGCTACTCGGTGTGAGACCCTACAGCCTGACCTTATTACAGGTTGGGGCTCGAAACCCTTAGACAACGGTCACCATGAGCAGTAGTTGTCATCCCTGTTTCAGAATCATCATAACGTGATCGACCCATTGACAAAAGTATCGTTGGGTTCACTTTGGCTGTGTCAGTGATGAATACCGTTAGCTATAGTCCCTTCGTCAAGACTGTGTCCATGTTGGCCTAGTGTATGGTTTACTGTCAACCCCATTAGACAACATTGGTCAGTATACGGCGGTCTTTATTAAATTCATGTTGTACATCTTACAACGTACCCCGGCCGAGGATTAATACAAAGACCGTACTGAGCTTGTGACATTAACTTCCCTTTAACGGAAGAAACGAATCCCATCTAGTCATCCAATCGCCTCGAGAGCTTCAGGTGTAACCCAACCTAAGATCTTTCAGCAGGCATAGCCTCGAAGCTAGATCATAGGTCTAAGCGACACTGTTCACTCATACGTTCGTACAAATGACTTCAGGTCTTTAAGGACCAGCTTACCTATCATCACCCTAGAGTTACTATAGACAGTTTAGTTAAAGTTAACCATATAATAACTATAAGTTGGTCGTTCAGTGAACTTATTCTCGAATGAGCACCTGTGTCTCGTCTCCGACTACACCAAGTTGAATGACTACGAGATCATCATTACCCTAAGGTAAGACAGAGACACAGTGGTCTATCCGATGTGTCGATATCCAGTTCTCGACACATCTATGACCACGAACCGTTTAAGACTTAAGTTTCTATACGGTCACTTACTACTCATAATCGAGATCTTATCTGGATAGTAAGGATCTGACTATAAGTCTATGGACATTATCTAAGTATATTATTCAACCGAATTCATACTTAGGATAATGGACACCATATATTCTATCAACAAGACGTACACTTAGGATAAATCGCCTTATGGGCATATATCCTCCTATATCTCCCACTTGCACTTAGGCTATTTATCTCGGTATCTCATACCGTTATAGCATATCAGTCACATTGGACATTCATATGACAAACCTAAGAGTGGATTTATTAATGAGTATCTATAATGCATTTTAATGTATTATTATTTATACATCTCTTGATCACACAAGGTTGATCCTTGAAAAATGATTTGGATCAATTTTCCTTTCTTTGTATAGCTAACAATTAGCTATTACAATCTAGATGTAGGGTCTAACATTTCTATAAGTCAGTCTCAGCTCATTCCAATTTTTCTATGTCAATATGTCAAGTACATACATGACACCCTAAGTCTCTATATATTCGATTAAATCAAAACTATTTTGATTCAATGGTTTATATAGATGATTCAAATAAGTTGGAAATTTTTTTACTTAGTCCGAGACACCGGAACAAAGTATATGAGCTAGCTCCCACTGACTTTAAGAATTATCTGGTTAAGTACTTCAATTATATATCTTAATCATATTTAGACTATATATATGATGAGCATAACCAATTGATAAGTGCTTAGATGGAACGTACCAGTGTCAGGTTGGGTTTGACGAATGAGCCATACCAAGACCGGTTTAAGGATCTTGATGTTGACTTACTCAGTCAAACGTCCTACACTGTACATTTCCCTTAACTACATTTAATAATAACTCTTTAAGAATCAAATGTAGTTTATTTAAGAATTAATCTTAACATGCATATAATTGTGATCACACACAATTTATACGCTATTAGAACTTATACTTAACTATCGACTGACTATAATATTCAGTCAGCTCCAAACAATCAAAATTTTCTGAAGCTCTGCATCACAGTTCAAGAATTTATGCAACCAACTCAGATAGCCACATTCACAGAAATTTAATCCATTCGCAACAAATCACAATGTTCAAAAGAAGCACATTTCCCGAGACATTCATTAAAGCAATGGATTCATAAGAATGAATCATAATTTGTTTATCCAAATAAACTTTGAGTGTTAAACACTCAATCATTGTTTTAACTTAAGGAATAATACATTTTATTCATAAAAGGAAATAAGTATCAGTTCCTTCTTCTTCATGTCTCTTGAAGTCCTCGCACGGCCCCAGCTGCAACGATTGCTCAGATGCCAACCGTCCTCGGAACTTCTTCCAACCTCTGCTTCATATCAGCCACCTGTATACATTACACAGACGTCTTAGTATCTCATAGTATGTGATAAAGCATTTATGGAAATAATTATTTTTTTTGAATTTGATTTGTTGTACCTGAGATAGAGGCATCAGTATGCCCCTTCTTCTTTTCTGCAAGGTTAACCTTGCCGTTCCTCTTCCAATGGCCCATCTTATGGCAGTGGAAGCACTCAGATTTTGATGGGGTCCCTTTCATCTTTTTCTTCCCCTTCTTCACCTTGGCAGGTTGTGGGACCTGCCTCTTCTTACCCTTGCCTTTCAGCTGGTCTAAAGAAGCAGATCCAATAACTAATGCAGTCGGTTTCTTCTCGATTTCCTCAAACTGACTAAACATGTTGAGGAGACCGGGATATCTGTTTCAATACTGTTCATTATGAAACCAGTAATGACAGGCTTGAAGGCTGGGGTTAAAGACCTAAGGATGATGTCCACGGACATCTCATTGTCCAGGACAAAACCCAACTGGGCGGTGTCTTCCACGTACCCGATCATATTAATGACATAATCTTGTATGGGCCCTGTCTCCATCTTAGTGCCCCAGAGATTGCTCGTGGCTTCAAACTTGGCAGCTCTAGACCGCTTACCGTATAACTCCTCTGCATTCAGAAGCATGCTTTGATCATCCAAATGTTCGTGCTTCCTCTGCAGTTTGTTATTCATTGAAGCCATAATAAGGCACCTGGCCTTCTCTGCATCCCTCTGGTACTCTTTGTAGGCTTTCTTTTCCTCGGAAGTCGCATCTTCGTTCGGCTTTTCCAGAGGGTCATCGAACAGCACGTATCCAATCCCAGCTAGCGAAAGGACTAACTTAATGTTTCTAAGCCAATCCTTATAGTTTGTTCCATCAAGCACATTATTCTCTATCATATACTTTAGACCTGAATCCATTCTGCAATTTCGTAGATACTTAGTCAGTATATGTTCGTTGTATAGTTTCAATGGTTTTTAATAAAACTATATTCTCTCACTAAATTTATTAAAGCCATAATAATAAACAGTTTATTATACAATAACATTTATGTGAGAGGGATCTGACTACCCTGAGTCTGACAACCTTGAGTGTGTCTCAACAAGTTGTCCGACGCTGCAGTCGGTAGACGAACTCATCGTCAATCATATTAAATATGATTCCCTTTCGATTTTTCTTAGTCATTTGTGATCATGAGTGTGCTCATCCAAATCACAATGGCTAGCCTAGTCGGACCCTTGTTTTCATGTCTAGCCTGACTTGCCCCGGCGCTCGGTGTATCCACGACACGTCGGTTTGGGTCAGGTCTTAGACTACATCTTTGGTTAGACTTACGCCGTCACTCGATGTATGCACGAGACGACAGTTTGGGTCAGGTCAAGATGTTATCAAGAAATCGGTTTCTATAAGATTGCCATGTCACAGCTTGAGTGTAGCTCAACAATCGTAACACGGGTCTTACAGTTGCCAACTCCTAAAACAAGGAGGGTTACGATTTATCTTGAACAAGATTATTATCGTATTTGAATTAGGTATAGTCGATGGTCTTACACAGTCATGATTCGACTCCTTGCGGTCTAGCGGACGCGGCCATGGAATTGACTAAGCCAGGACCACTTGGCCCCTAGACTAGCTAGGGTGGTCCAGCAAACTTAGCCAAGCACATTGACCGACATCATGATCCATTGAAGGAGGTTCATCAATTCTATGTTCATCCATCAACTAAATGGCTTTTAATTAATACTAGTTAATCCTTATCAACTAGTAGATCCTAAAATTCGAAATTTTATGGATTTGTTGAACAATTTTTATTAGATCCTTATCAACTATAAGGTTCATCTGTTCATCGTGCTACCCCAATCTTATTAGGATTTTAATAAAACAACTACAACATTTTACAAAATTAGTCATTTAATGATAATCATCATTTAATCAATTTATGATAATGATAGTCTACCCTAATCTAGTATTAGGTTTTGATGTTGTATTTGTTTATTTAAAACATAGCATGTCACTAGTCATTAAAAATTTATATTATAAACTTTTAATCAATTAATGGCTAACCTAAAGGGTTCATGAATACTCTATTCATCATGTCCATTAAAACATAAACCAACTAATTTAATCACATAAATTAAAGGTTCAATAAAGTGACATACAAGAACATGCAAGTTAAAATTATCTACAACATACTTAAATAACTTGCAAATCTAAAATTTAACATTTAAATTTAAAGATATAAAATTTTAAAGCTTGAAGCATTTTTATCACATAAAATTAGGCTCCATAAAATTATCAAATAATTTTAAATTCAAACCTAAGCTTTAAAATTTAACGAAACATTTTTAAGATTAAATTGTCGCATAAAATAATCTTCAAACTATATGTAATTAACACAAATAAATTTATAATTCCATCTTATGAGAATAAAATTTTTCTTTATGTTACATATACTTTAAAACAATTTTAAAACATTTTTAAAATCGTTTGAAATTAATTTTAAAACTTTCAGATAAAGTTTAAAAACATTCAACATTTATGTAACTAAAAGAAATAAATTTTCAATATCATCTCATGAAATAAAAATTTTCCTTTAATGTTACATAAACTTTAAAAACTTTTAAATGCTTACTAAAATAATTTTATATCATAAAATAAAATTTTTAAAAGGCATTTAAATGTAGGGATCGTCTAACCCTTGCAATACTAACAACGCACACTAGAGGGGGGTGAATAGTGTAATGGCAATAAAATTGTCCAAATAAAATTTAACTTGCAAATGCGGAATTATAAATGCAAGAGGAATTAAATGGCACAATCAATCCAAACGCAAACACAAAGTTTTACATTGGTTCCCCAAACTTGGGTACATCCAGCCACACCAATATTCACTATATTCCCACATAGAGAAGTGAATACAAATCTCACAAGGAGATACCCCACAAAGAGGATTTATGCCCTACACAAGGACCCAACCAATCCTACACAAGAATCAAGACTCCCACACAGAGAATCACTAACTCCCACTCAGAGAATTAGGGTTAGCCCTACACTAGGACACTCGAACTCCCACAAAGAGAGTTAATTCCCACAAAGAGAATTCCCAAGTCCCACAAAGAGACAACCTCTCACAAAGAGAGAAACTCCCACAAAGGGAGAATCCTAATCCCACAAAGAGAAATAGGAAAACAAATTACACCCTGTAAAGTAAATACTCTTACCTATGCCTTGAGATGCTTACTCATGAATGAATGCAAGGCATGGAAGAGGATCTCCAAGTGTTGGAATATGCTTGAGAGCACTTGGATGATTTCCCCTGAGATGGACTTCAATGCATGAAGGAAGATGAATGCTCAATAGAGGGAAATGAGGGAGCTTGAGAGTGGTTTAAAGATCTCTTGAGATTTTCAATAGAATCAAGAGTAATCAAGAATCAAATCAAGAAATTTTTATCATAAGACAGTCGACTGATGATCATAAGACAGTCGACTGATCAAAGGCTAGAAAATATCCAACGGCTATAATCTGAGCCAGGACAGTCGACTGACAAAGTCAATACAGTCGACTGACAAACAGGACAGGCGCATGTTAATCCTTCAGTAGACGACTGCTGCAGGGGATGGATCGAAACAGAGAGCTGCACTCTTTCTCCAATTCTTCGCACAGGCGACTGGTGTTAATATTACAGTCGACTGTCAAATAGTCAGGCGACTGTACATTCTTCATCAGTCGACTACTGTAAAGTATGGAGAGAAGACAGAGAGATGCAGAGATTGCACTTACGCTAGACAGGCGACTGTTGGCCAATTTCCAGGTGACTGTAAATATACAGACGACTGTAAACTGATCGACAGGCGACTGTGCGTAAAGCTCAAGTTTGAGTCAATAGAAATGATGACTTGAGCAGTGCATATCAGGCGACTGTAGAAGGATCTACAGGCGACTGGAAATCACCCAGTCGGCTGTGTTTCCCTCAACAGGCGACTGACGGAAAGAGTGAACCTATTGGGTTGGATTCTATGATAATCCTAAGGTTCATTAAGATGGTTAAATGCATGAGCACGAATGAGCAAACCATCTAGCAAGGCATTACATCACCCTAGACTCAAAAGAGAGAGAAAGCAATAAAGTAAATTACATGAATTACAATGCTTTCCTAAGAGTCTAAGTCTTCAATCTTGATGCCTTGAAAGCTCTCCATCATCTCCAAGCTTTGGCACTCCTTGAGTCCAAACTATGGCCCTTCTTCACAAGATGTCCATCCTTACACCAAGTGATTAGTCTCCAAGAAAGATATCCTTGAAATAAACTGAGAGACTAAGACATGAGATTCATTAGCAACAACATAATGTTGTGATCATCATCAAAATAAGATTGGTATGAAACACCAATACTCACCAATCTCCCCCTTTTTGATGATGACACACATTATGTAAATCATAAAGAATTGAAGCACAATGCTAATGATCTCCCCCACTTATATGCACCAAATATATAATGAGCTACACAAAGGTAAATACTCATAATATCAACAGCAACAAGGTGACCTATAATAGGCATGGATTACATAAACCAATTGCAAGGAATAAAAGCATGCAAACATGAAAGGTTTATCTAATCCCCTATATCTCTCCCTATAGAGATATCTCTCCACATATGCATATGAATATATCTCTCCCCTTATAGATATGATCACATAATGCATATATCTCTCCCCCTTGACATCGTCAAAAAGGTGGACATAAAAAATATCCCCCTTTGTCATCTTAACCAAGATGTGACAATATGCAAGAAACGAAAGATATGTATGATACCAAATATAAAATTTAGTGGGTATCAATTCACTATCCCATGCTCCCCCTAGATCATAGAAATGGTCAACTTTTGACTTCTACGATCTAATATCAATTAATTATTGGAGCCATGGGCCTCAAAAGTGTATCAAAGCAATAGATATGGAAAAATCAAGCTTCAAAGATACACAAGGATATTGCCAAAAACAATGAAACAAGAAACAGGTTGGCAATAAACAAGAGGTTTGGTTTGAGACCCAAAAAATAACCAAATGTAAATAATGATCTCAAACTAAGCCTCTGAAATGAGAGTTAAAATATGTCTTAAAATAACTTTAAACATATAATATATTAACTCCCCCATTGACATACACATGGATCAAAAAAAATGCATGCATGTCAATAAACCCCAAGGTCCCAATTCTCATGAAAAGAAATAAATTTGAAAAATATTTTCAAAATCATGAAACACACATAATAAATGGGTATGCTTAAAATAAACAAAGAAGCACAATACCCATGCAATATGCAAATGTGTGAGGAACCTAAACATTAGGTAACCAAACCCAAGAGGAGTTTGATTTCCTAACATAATCACATGAGGTGATCACATCCCTAACTAGAGAGTTAATATAACTATCTCTCTCTTGCACACTAGCCTTAGTGGGAATCCACAATCTCAAGGACTTCCTAGGCAATGGTTTTGCCTTTGCAAGAGGGACGGATGTGGCATGCTTAGGTGTAGAAACAAGTTTCTTAGCATGCAAAGAATGAGGATTTTGCTTCTTAGCAAAAAATGAAGATTCTTCATTCTTCCTCATCACCTTGTGATCTACATGCTTCTTGTGAGTATTATTGTTGTACAAGAGAGCATGGTGATTCTTCTTAGGTGCTTTAGCAATATTTCTTGAATTTGCACCAAAAGAAGAATTAGATGTGGGTTTGGGAGCCACATTTTGAATATAACCCAAACCTCCTCTATGATTTGTTGGATGTCGTTTTTCCAACAAATCGTGGAGTGAATCCCTAGAATACACAAAGCTTATGAGCTTCCGGGATTCCTCTTCACATTTCAACGTAAGTTGTTGAATGTGAGCATCTAAGCTAAGGTTTTGAGCAATGAGATTTTCATTAGAAATGCTCAATTCCTTAACTTGAGAGAGAAGTGTGTCTCTCTCACAAGTGTCATAAACATGCCTTTCATCATGAACTACACTTGCAATAACTAGTTCATGCATTCTACTCTTAGCAATCTTATATTTTGCTTTTAATCTATTGTAAGAGTTTATGCACTTACTAGCATTTTCGGAGACCAAGTCAAATTTGATCTTGAGCTCCTCATATGAGATCTTTTCTTCCTCGATCTCAACATCAACATCATCATCCTTGCAAGAGCTTGATGACGAATTCTCCTCCTTAGCCGTGAGGCACGAATCCTTATAGGAATTGTATGCGTCAAGCCAAGCATCCAACTCTTCTTCGTTTAATCCGGAGGGGATTGGAGTAGGACCATCCATGGCTATAAAGCATGCGTGGGCATCCTCCTTTGTATCCTCTTCTTCGTTACTAGAAGTGTCCTCACTCGAATCATCAAAGGTCCCGACAAGTCCCTTCTTGTGATTTTTGGACATGGACTTTCCTTTCCAATACTTCTTCCCTTTACCCTTGTAGGTTTCTTTAATGGGTTTGGAAGGGCATTCGGTGGACAAGTGACCTTTTCCACTGCAAGTGTAACAAGTAGGAACCTTGTTAGAATTGGAGGCAAACTTTGACAAAGACTTACCTTGCTTGCATTTTAGGAAAGCTTTGAATTGCTCGGCAAGATCCTCAATTTCTTCTCCACTTGCATCTTCTTGCTCATCTTCTTCGCTAGGAGCTTCTCAATGGAATTTCCTCATCCACTTGATTGGCTCCTCCTTGGCATGGAATGCAACCCCCTTTTGCTTTTCTACTTCTCGGGCTTTGTTGGTTGAATCTCCTTCTTGTGTTGAAGCTTCACTTCATACGCCATGAGATTTCCAATGCACTCCTCAACGGTATATTTGGACGTGTCATATGACTCCAAAATTCTGTTGGCCTTTGACTCCCAACGAGGTATAAGAGAGTCTAGGATCTTCTCAACACGATCCTCTTGGGAAATCGTCTTCCTGAGTCCCTCCAAAGCATTCACAATATCAGTGAACCTAGTGAACATCTCTGAAATGCTTTCGCCTTCCTGCATCTTGAACATTTCATATTTAGATCTAAACACGGTTTGTTTAGATTTCTTTACCTTCGTTGTCCCTTCATGACAAATCTCCAAGGTGTGCCAAATATCATTTGCCATTTTGCACATGGAGATACGGTTGAACTCACTAGCAGAGAGGGCACAATGTAACGCATTCATAGCTCTCGCATTGAACTTGATTGAGTCCTTCTCCGCCTTTGTCCATGAAGCCACAGGAGTAGTGGGCTTCTTAAATGGCACCTCCGTGATGTCCCAAAGGACTTGACCCTCCATGTAGATCATCATTCTGATCTTCCAACTAGGGTAGTTGGTTCCGTTGAATAGAGGGGGTCGAACGGTTGAGTGACCTTCTTCATGAGACGCGGAAGTGGCGTTGAATGCCATCGTTGCAGTATGCTTTAACCTCGCTCTTATACCAATTGTAGGGATCATCTAACCCTTGTAATACTAACAACACACACTAGAGGGGGGGGGGGGGTGAATAGTGTAATGGCAATAAAATTGTCCAAATAAAATTTAACTTGCAAATGCGGAATTATAAATGCAAGAGGAATTAAATGGCACAATCAATCCAAACGCAAACACAAAGTTTTACCATGGTTCCCCAAACTTGGGTACATCCAGCCACACCAATATTCACTATATTCCCACACAGAGAAGTGAATACAAATCTCACAAGGAGATACCCCACAAAGATGATTTATGCCCTACACAAGGACCCAACCAATCCTACACAAGGATCAAGACTCCCACACAGAGAATCACTAACTCCCACTCAGAGAATTAGGGTTAGCCCTACACTAGGACACTCGAACTCCCACAAAGAGAATTCCCAAGTCCCACAAAGAGACAACCTCTCACAAAGAGAGAAACTCCCACAAAGAGAGAATTCTAATCCTATAAAGAGAAATAGGAAAACAAATTACACCATGTAAAGTAAATACTCTTACCTATGCCTTGAGATGCTTACTCATGAATGAATGCAAGGCATGGAAGAGGATCTCCAAGTGTTGGAATATGCTTGAGAGCACTTAGATGATTTCCCTTGAGCTGGACTTCAATGCATGAAGGAAGATGAATGCTCAATAGAGGGAAATGAGGGAGCTTGAGAGTGGTTTAAAGATCTCTTGAGATTTTCAATAGAATCAAGAGTAATCAAGAATCAAATCAAGAAATTTAAGCAAAGGCAGCACACTCATATATATAGTAATCATATATCAAGCCCAAAAAAACCAAAGAAACAGCCAAATAATCAAATCTGCAACGGCTAGAAACTGGGTGAAAACGACAGGAACAGTCGACTGATGATTATAAGACAGTCGACTGATCAAAGGCTAGAAAATATCCAACGGCTATAATCTGAGCCAGGATAGTCGACTGACAAAGTCAATACAGTCAATTGACAAACATGACAGGCGCCTGTTAATCCTTCAGCAGACGACTGCTGCAGTGGATGGATCGAAACAGAGAGCTGCACTCTTTCTCCAATTCTTCGCACAGGCGACTGGTGTTAATATTACAGTCGACTGTCAAATAGTCAGGCGACTGTACATTCTTCATCAGTCGACTACTGTAAAGTATGGAGAGAAGACAGAGAGATGCAGAGATTGCACTTACGCTAGACAGGCGACTGTTGGCCAATTTCCAGGTGACTGTAAATATACAGACGACTGTAAACTGATCGACAGGCGACTGTGCGTAAAGCTCAAGTTTGAGTCAATAGAAATGATGACTTGAGCTGTCACGCCCCGCTTCCCAAAAACATGGAGGCGAAGCGTGAGAAGGTCCGCACGGACTTGAAGCTGCAAAGCCGCAAGTCCGATAAGCGTCAAATAAAACGAAGTAGCAGGTCCCTGTAATGTGACTCAGAACAACAATAATAATAATAGCAAAAGAGGCGAATAATATAGCATTCATTCAACTCATAGTCCAACAAAAGTCCACAACCAGAAATGCCACCAGGCAACAAAAGAGTCAAAAGTACAAGGCCCAGCATGGCCAAAAGAAACTAACAAAACGGTGCTACTCACCGACAACCACAGCTAACAAAGAAAGTACGGAAGATCTCTAAGATTGATCACCGGTGTCCTCGTACTCCACGTCACCAGCAGGTTCGGGCACGAACTCCACGAACTCGTCACCCTCCGCAACTGTCTCTGGCTCGGCAACTAACATGCGTCACCCAAAGAGAAGGGGCACATGTCAGCAAGTCTAAAAAGACTTGTGCAAGGAAACTATAAAAGTAAAGCAACCTAACAGTTCTAAAGTAAAGTATGACATGGATATAAAATGACAAATGACATGGCATGGCAAGTAAACAAGTAAAAGACAAGTACTGGAATTGTAATCGCGTCGTGCTCAGAGATTCCGTCCTTTGGCTAGAGTGGCTGTACGGGCCAACTCTTACACTCAAGTGACCGTTTATCCCTACCCCTCCACGTGTGTCGAGCCAGGGCATTACCCCCGAACACGGAATGCTCGCTTCTGGATCACGAGCCAGGAAGTGTTTTTAACACGGATGGCGTAGGGTTATGCCCGCATAACGGGTGCCTAGCCGGTAACATGGAAACATGGATTGTATAAGTAGTGTAGCGTGTGCTACGATGCAAGTTTAACTAGGATGACATGTACTATGCAATGCATGGCAGTTAACAATTCAAATGCGTACAGTTAAGAAATTTAAACATGGCAGATATCATTACATAACTGATATGGCAAGGTGTCGGATCTAGCTTCGTTGTCAAGCTAGATCATAAAGTTGCGCCTAGATCGCTATCATTTCACGATCTAGTCTCTTTCACGCTAGTACGAGGAATTGGCCTAAAGACATGGCCTAAAGAAAAGTTGGCAAGTTTCACTTGCCTGCTTCCGGTGATATCGGTTGTCGTGGGTTTGTCTCGACGCGCGTCATGCTAAGGAGCGATTGATTCTCTGTTTTGATTAAACATGCATCTGAATTAGGTTCAGTCCAATATAGTTAAATAATTTCTCATTTTATTAGGTTCTCTAACCTAGGTGACTTCATGACATGTTATAACATAATTTACTGTTAACACTATGTTATAATATCTATAACATTATTTAATGTTTCTGCTAATCAAGGTGAGGTATTGCTAACTCATTTTATAAGGCTAACATATTATTAGCATGAAGATTATATCTAACAAGCTGACACTACATTTATATTTAATAGCCTGACTGTACATGTGAGCAGGTTAACCTTACTAGTTTACTAATTTTTACACTAACCAATTATATGACAAGTTTAACTTAAAACCAGCATGCTGACTTCTTCCAACACATATTAAACTAGCTCACAAGTGCACTATATTAGGGTACAGAATAGCATGGATCAACATGGATGGATATGGGTTAAAGCATCTACACCGCTGTTCACGTAAGAAGAAATAAACCACTCACGTTCACATTTGTACTGGAGTATTATAGACTAACTTAGTATAACAATTGATTTGCTATCAACTATGATTATTCCCCACATCATCTACTAACCATTAGTCCATTAACCACATCACATAAGCCAACATATTAAAGTATATAAAAGTATCATGCAGTAATCTAATGGAATGTAACTAAAGTGTTTCCCACTTACACATGCATGCAGGAGGGCGACGGACGGCGTTTGTGGATCGGTCGGCTCTCAGGGTGTTGCGCCTGGGAGAGACGAGGACGGGGTGCAGGCGAGTCGGGCTCGGGGTTGCAGTGGGCGGAGCGAACGAGGTTGCTGCCACGGCGAGGTGGCGGCTCTGAGATTGGTCGGAAAGTAGGTGATGGCTCGCGCGGCTTTGGGTTTATGCTGGAAGCTGGAAGGGGGTCACCGGCATCGGGAGTTGCAACGCTGGAGGTCGCACAGGCCGCGGGGACACGGCGGCGCTTCTCTTGGAGAAGGCTGCTGCCACGCTGGGGGCGGTCGAACGGAGCTCCGGGCGGCGCAGCTGCTCTCGCGCCAGCGGTGAAGGCCGGAGATCGGAGGGGAGAGGTCAAAGGGGAGGTGTGCGGTGCTGGGAGAGGAGGCTGCGTGCAGGGGAAAAATGTTGCGGCGCCTGGAGATATCGTGCGATGAAAAATAGAGGGGACGGCGCGTTATATTGCTGTGAGAGAGAAACCTAGGGCTGAACATTTCTAATAGGCTGGGGGCTGTCCTCTGGGTTGATTTCTATTAGGGTTATTAAATAAATAAAGATTAGAAGAGAGGCATCATGCGGGTGGAAAAAGAGGAGAACGTGGGGAGAGAGAATTTAGGGATATGGGGTTTGGTTGGGATCTAATTTTTTTTATAAAGATATTTAAAAATGATTTGATTTCTTTTTTTTAAACCAAACGTACACAGTGTGTTGGGCATTCAAAATTTGAATTTTAAAATAAAAAATGGTTTATTAATGATGATGAGATTATTGCAGGTTGGTCCCACGGCCTCCAAAAATTAAAAAGAAGATACCGGTGCAGTCGCGCCTCCGAGAGGATCGTGAATACGGGGTCCGATCACGCGTCAGAGCTACGGAAAAACAATAATAAAACCCAAATACGAAAATACACACACGAATCAACATACGCACAAAATACGTACGACCGGAAGTGGCCGTGACATTCTACCCACCTTATAAATAAAGTCCGTCCTCGGACTTTCTAACTACAATACACATCTACTAGTCTTCTAGTAACTACCCCAATCACACTATAATTCAACCAGGTATATAGTCACTCTAAGTGCTAATATTGCACTAGATAGTCAAACATTAATACAACATACATATATACACATGCACCCTCTATATTTATACCTATTATAGACCGTCAAGCCATACACATACTTCAATCATTCATGTAGTCATATACATCCCCTATATAGCTATCACACACTATCCCACAACCAAGTCTTCCATACTTACATGAAAATAATTTCACTCTAGCAAATACAATTATAGCACTCACGTACATATAACTACCTATGGACGAACAAACATGGATATACTACTCCCTATATCTCCTAGTATACATCCAACGCCAAACACATCAACACATATAATCACATCATACCATTATTAAATCAGGTTTACTATACCTAACATTCATTCACCATTACTATGATTTCACAAATACATAGTTACTCAAATGCACATAGATACTTCACCAAATAATTGCATCACATACAGTCCTATAACTATAATCAAGACACGCCACACATACCATAGTCACAAATACCTATAACTAAGCACACACTTAATCTCGCACGGTGCACGCCCACACACGCTATCATAACATTCATACATACCACTCATACCACTATATACTTAGCACAACTGAACACCTAGTTCAGCTAGCACATATACAATCAACATGTAAGTCCTTAGTAATTAACTATGTCACAAGGCCAACACATATAACTATATTATAGAATAGCCACCCACAATCATGTGTGTAACACCACCAGACACAACCAATCCTATCACTATACATCATCCATTACTACATTCATAGTACTACACACCATCCACAGACATATGTAACCATATACTTAATATACCCACTCAAGCTTGAGTGAGACTCCACAACCACATCAGAAAACTCTATATACATAACACGGTATCTATACATATACCAACACCACTCCAATATATACATCTATCAACATAACCACATACATAACATATCATCAATCACTATATTTAGTCAGTAAAGCCCACTTAATGCCATCACTTTTCACCCTATAATAATATTACAAATATCGGCACACGTATAATTATAATACACTCTCTAATACATGCATTCATCGTATAGTCACATGCATGTAATATATCTTCACACCATAGCCATCTACCTATAATTAGTATACCATCACATTTACTTATCCATACATAGTTTTAGGCATACCATAATCGTGCATACCTCACGGTATACACGCACACGCATAACATCCCATCAAAGCAAGCAATATTAACAAAACTATAATCCTATTACCATACGTATATCACATATACTCATGCAGCAAATACATAACTACTTACGTCTAAACACAATACCTATTTACGTACGAGCACACGCTCACACGTACTAACTTGTAGGTCATATAATAGGCCTACTCACTTAACTATAAGTACACATATTATCATTTCTCCTAATATGCACATGACTTAATAATTTATATATATCAAGCATTTACAAGTATCTTCAGACTACATACATTACTAGTATATACTCCAATAAAATCTCCAGTATACATACAGACATTCCTAAGGTGGTATAGCTATCCACATTTACATAACTAATATTATTCATACAACTTCACATATATATCACGAATAACTCTGAGTATACATATAACACACGAGACAATCCTTAATATCCTTAGGGTAACACACTCATACAGGTCCACACACTCTACCCATTTACATGCACCACGACTACATCCCAAAAACCAAAGGCCCACTACTAAATTAGAGTTGACCTAAGCAATGTCAAACATTAGTAGGGTGACTAAGCAAGAGAGGAGGAAACCAAGATCAAATAGCATAACAAACAAGATCGGAAAGAACGGGTTCAGACAGGGCGAGGATAAGGGAATAGCTTGGTTTGGTGAATCAGGGATATAATTGTAAATGTTTAGGTGGGGAAAGAAAAGATGTAACAATACTCTTATAGGGTACATGAAAATAGTATGTAAATGACCTAAGTTAAAATATGAAGAGTATAAAAACTGTCGTACTTCAAAATTTTAAGTTCTCTTTTGCGTAGAAAGTATATTTGGAGGTCGATAAAATGAGTTGTTCGAAAAAAAAAAAAAAAGTTTGAGTCGTATATACATAATAAGAGAAAATGGTTTTTCGGCTTATTGAGACGTCATTATAAGAAAGAAGTAAAACATTCACACGAACATTAAAGACATAGGTTAGAAAATATTATACGGCAGTAATTTAATAATTTCGGCAAAAGTTTCGAAATTCAAAGAATGGAATTAAATCAACTGAAGTGTAGGAAATTTTAAGCTCAAGCTAAATGTTTTCAAAGTCTTTAAACTGAGGAGAAATTTAAAATAAATAATATTGGAAATACTCTTAGAGAAATCAGGATTTGCCAAAAGAAACGGGCTTATATAAAGATTTTTTTTTGTTTTTTGTTTTTTGTTTTTTTTTGAGTACGAGTACGACGAACCTAGAACTGATATTAAAAGAAATATAATTGAAGTTCTATTTAGCTTGGAAAAGTATTTTCTAAAGTATGTATGGTAAGCGGTTAAATTAAATTTTGTAGTTTAGAGAAAAATGGTATATTGAATTATCAAAATAGTAATAAAGTTTTAAAACCGAAATGCGAAAGATATAGGTTAGAAAATATTATACGAGATAGTAATTAAAATTACAACCAATAGACTTCAAAATCTACAAAAGAATTTTAGCTCAATCGAAAAGCAAGGAATTTAAATATACAGGAAGGGGGTTAAAAAAAAAAATTTAAACTGAGTGAAAACTTTTAACAAGGAAAATCGAAAATAACTTTGAAAGAATCAAGATTTGCAACGGAGAAGATTCGAAAAATTAACGATAATTGTTATGAAGCGATCACGTGAAACGAGGGCAAAGAATAAGATCGCGTAGTCTTGTATGAAATACGCCTAGGATATGATTCAAGAAGAGTTACGACGGAAATCTACGGTCGATAACACGGAAGTGCAATGATCAGGAAAATGATAGAATCAGGGGTTCTAATAATCGGGTTGACTAAAGGTCAGAAGAAACTTAACACTAAAACTCTCTAATAGACTAGACTGTAATAGTGGTCTCGGAGTGGGGTCCTAAGAGTAACAAGATTACGTCCTGCTGGGCCCGAAATCGATGGACTCAACGAACGGCTAAAGGAAAAGCCCTAGAAGTCTAATATGGTCAAGGCTGTTTGAGAGACTACTAATGCAACCTATGACGAGTACAACTAAATCTTGGCAAGGGCGCCTGACTATCAAACCTGGACATCTACCTAAGTCTTCCAACCATCTATTGACATAGGAAAACGAAACAAATCAGACTCTTTGCCTATGACACGGTGTTGAATTTTTTTTTTGTTTATTGGACTTTCTATAATTCTTATTGTTATTCCGATTAGTCACAGTTACAGAAAAACGGACCTGCATGGGCCACCAAAGAAACCTGTCACGCCCCGCTTCCCAAAAACATGGAGGCGAAGCGTGAGAAGGTCCGCACGGACTTGAAGCTGCAAAGCCACAAGTCCGATAAGCGTCAAATAAAACGAAGTAGCAGGTCCCTGTAATGTGACTCAGAACAACAATAATAATAATAGCAAAAGAGGCGAATAATATAGCATTCATTCAACTCATAGTCCAACAAAAGTCCACAACCAGAAATGCCACCAGGCAACAAAAGAGTCAAAAGTACAAGGCCCAGCATGGCCAAAAGAAACTAACAAAACGGTGCTACTCACCGACAACCACAGCTAACAAAGAAAGTACGGAAGATCTCTAAGATTGATCACCGGTGTCCTCGTACTCCACGTCACCAGCAGGTTCGGGCACGAACTCCACGAACTCGTCACCCTCCGCAACTGTCTCTGGCTCGGCAACTAACATGCGTCACCCAAAGAGAAGGGGCACATGTCAGCAAGTCTAAAAAGACTTGTGCAAGGAAACTATAAAAGTAAAGCAACCTAACAGTTCTAAAGTAAAGTATGACATGGATATAAAATGACAAATGACATGGCATGGCAAGTAAACAAGTAAAAGACAAGTACTGGAATTGTAATCGCGTCGTGCTCAGAGATTCCGTCCTTTGGCTAGAGTGGCTGTACGGGCCAACTCTTACACTCAAGTGACCGTTTATCCCTTCCCCTCCACGTGTGTCGAGCCAGGGCATTACCCCCGAACACGGAATGCTCGCTTCTGGATCACGAGCCAGGAAGTGTTTTTAACACGGATGGCGTAGGGTTATGCCCGCATAACGGGTGCCTAGCCGGTAACATGGAAACATGGATTGTATAAGTAGTGTAGCGTGTGCTACGATGCAAGTTTAACTAGGATGACATGTACTATGCAATGCATGGCAGTTAACAATTCAAATGCGTACAGTTAAGAAATTTAAACATGGCAGATATCATTACATAACTGATATGGCAAGGTGTCGGATCTAGCTTCGTTGTCAAGCTAGATCATAAAGTTGCGCCTAGATCGCTATCATTTCACGATCTAGTCTCTTTCACGCTAGTACGAGGAATTGGCCTAAAGACATGGCCTAAAGAAAAGTTGGCAAGTTTCACTTGCCTGCTTCCGGTGATATCGGTTGTCGTGGGTTTGTCTCGACGCGCGTCATGCTAAGGAGCGATTGATTCTCTGTTTTGATTAAACATGCATCTGAATTAGGTTCAGTCCAATATAGTTAAATAATTTCTCAATTTATTAGGTTCTCTAACCTAGGTGACTTCATGACATGTTATAACATAATTTACTGTTAACACTATGTTATAATATCTATAACATTATTTAATGTTTCTGCTAATCAAGGTGAGGTATTGCTAACTCATTTTATAAGGCTAACATATTATTAGCATGAAGATTATATCTAACAAGCTGACACTACATTTATATTTAATAGCCTGACTGTACATGTGAGCAGGTTAACCTTACTAGTTTACTAATTTTTACACTAACCAATTATATGACAAGTTTAACTTAAAACCAGCATGCTGACTTCTTCCAACACATATTAAACTAGCTCACAAGTGCACTATATTAGGGTACAGAATAGCATGGATCAACATGGATGGATATGGGTTAAAGCATCTACACCGCTGTTCACGTAAGAAGAAATAAACCACTCACGTTCACATTTGTACTGGAGTATTATAGACTAACTTAGTATAACAATTGATTTGCTATCAACTATGATTATTCCCCACATCATCTACTAACCATTAGTCCATTAACCACATCACATAAGCCAACATATTAAAGTATATAAAAGTATCATGCAGTAATCTAATGGAATGTAACTAAAGTGTTTCCCACTTACACATGCATGCAGGAGGGCGACGGACGGCGTTTGTGGATCGGTCAGCTCTCAGGGTGTTGCGCCTGGGAGAGACGAGGACGGGGTGCAAGCGAGTCGGGCTCGGGGTTGCAGTGGGCGGAGCGAACGAGGTTGCTGCCACGGCGAGGTGGCGGCTCTGAGATTGGTCGGAAAGTAGGTGATGGCTCGCGCGGCTTTGGGTTTATGCTGGAAGCTGGAAGGGGGTCACCGGCATCGGGAGTTGCAACGCTGGAGGTCGCACAGGCCGCGGGGACACGGCGGCGCTGCTCTTGGAGAAGGCTGCTGCCGCGCTGGGGGCGGTCGAACGGAGCTCCGGGCGGCGCAGCTGCTCTCGCGCCAGCGGTGAAGGCCGGAGATCGGAGGGGAGAGGTCAAAGGGGAGGTGTGCGGTGCTGGGAGAGGAGGCTGCGTGCGGGGGAAAAATGTTGCGGCGCCTGGAGATATCGTGCGATGAAAAATAGAGGGGACGGCGCGTTATATTGCTGTGAGAGAGAAACCTAGGGCTGAACATTTCTAATAGGCTGGGGGCTGTCCTCTGGGTTGATTTCTATTAGGGTTATTAAATAAATAAAGATTAGAAGAGAGGCATCATGCGGGTGGAAAAAGAGGAGAACGTGGGGAGAGAGAATTTAGGGATATGGGGTTTGGTTGGGATCTAATTTTTTTTATAAAGATATTTAAAAATGATTTGATTTCTTTTTTTTTAAACCAAACGTACACAGTGTGTTGGGCATTCAAAATTTGAATTTTAAAATAAAAAATGGTTTATTAATGATGATGAGATTATTGCAGGTTGGTCCCACGGCCTCCAAAAATTAAAAAGAAGATACCGGTGCAGTCGCGCCTCCGAGAGGATCGTGAATACGGGGTCCGATCACGCGTCAGAGCTACGGAAAAACAATAATAAAACCCAAATACGAAAATACACACACGAATCAACATACGCACAAAATACGTACGACCGGAAGTGGCCGTGACATGAGCAGTACATATCAGGCGACTGTAGAATGATCTATAGGCGACTGGAAATCACCCAGTCGGCTGTGTTTTCCTCAATAGGCGACTGACGGAAAGAGTGTAACGGCCTGTTTTTATCAAGACAACTATTTACGTATTTAACCTATTTTCAAATTTTTTAAACTATTTTATAATGGTTTGTCAGGAGTTTTACGATTTCAGAAATTTCTTATAAAAATATTTTGAAGTATTAGGCTAGTTATAAAGTATTTTAGTAAGTTCGGATTTCATCAAATACCTCTAAAAGATTTGATAAAAATTCATTTTCAGTTATTACCGTTTTGGCTTAATGAATTTATTTTCTATTCAAACATCTTCAAAACATTTTCAAACTTCTACGGTAACATTCTGTGATCATTTAGGGCTTCTCACATTAATTTCGTAATTTTCTGAAGTCAAATCGATAGAGAACCCGCAAACCCGCTTCCTAAACGTTTTGGCCTAAAACTAGTATCTCTGTAGCTCAAACCCTGGAATGGATCTCGTATTTACGATCCTCGTGACGATACAATCCCGTGAGTATGTTTTCATAATTTTTTGGACACGTTTACTAGTAGGGGCAAAATCGTAATTTTGTATTTTTGACATTATCTACTAATTACGTTTTAACCTTTTTACTTAATTACTAATTACCCTATCAACTATTTTAATTAACTTTAATCCCTACCTACCCTAGCCATGACTAACACATGGAGAGGGAACGTTCACATTTTTCTAACCCTAGTCCACTCTAACACCTAATTGCCACCTAACATCATTAATTTTTTTTGACTAAGTATTTACTAATACTTAATTTTTTATTAATTAAGTTACCTATTTAAACCTCAGTTAAATCTCTCCCTCAGCTATCTCTCACACTCTCTCCCCCCAGGCCGTTTGAAACCCATTATCCCTCTCTGTATCTCTCGTACTCTCTCTCGTTTTGTTCGAAACAACCCAACGCCCGCAGCGACCCCCGCTTCCCTCGGCTTCTCAGCC
Source organism: Scilla litardierei (assembly GCA_030789695.1). Taxonomy (NCBI): domain Eukaryota; kingdom Viridiplantae; phylum Streptophyta; class Magnoliopsida; order Asparagales; family Asparagaceae; genus Scilla; species Scilla litardierei. The sequence goes on from CM061142.1 coordinate 105,400,904, forward strand.
CTTACCCACGCTCGCCCCTCCGTCGTCTTCACCGGAGCACCACCGCAACTCCTCGGAGCTCTGAGAGCCCGCCTTGACCCCGCCTACATGTGCTCATCGCCGCTCCACCGTGCATGCTTCCGACGACCCAGCCACCCGACCCACGCCCCCACGTCGTCACCTTCTTCCGCTCGCCCCGCTGCATCACTCGAAGACGTCGACGGAGCACCCCGAGAAGCCAAGCCCACCACCCGCTCGACATCTCCCTCTCCCTCACTTTCTCACGGCCTTCCTGACCTTCCTCCGACGTCCGCTCACGAGCCCAACCCACGGCGAGCCCGAACGCCTCCCCCGTCGACCGCTCATCAGTCCTCACCACCGCTGCCCCGACTGCACGCCGCCACGAACAGCGAACCCATCACCCGGAGTACCCTGAGCAGCCGTAGACGCCAACAAGCCCGCTTCCTGCTCGTCTGATCCCTTGAGCTCGCAACGCCCGCCGTGCTTCACATCGCCTCCATCGCCGCTTCAGGACGCCGTCACCGCTCTCCCGCCTCCTCGTCGCTGCTCGCCTCCGATGAGGCCTCCAACGAACTCCACACCTCTCCGGAGCTCCGCCTTCTTCACCGCCCTCTTTCCAACCCTCTGCCGCCTCGCCTCGTCGCCGTGCACTCCCGCCCACGTCTCCGACCACCGACGCCGTCGACGTCCTACGCCCCATGCACATCGGACGTGAAACGAAGGGTAAGTTTATACTAAAACGTATTTTTATACGTATTTCGTTTAAATACGCGTATTTGCGTATTTTAGAAATTAAATAATATGGGTTTATTGGTTTTAAATTCATAAGTAATTATATAAGACTCAGAAAAATATGAGGCTAGCTCAAGAAAATCAGAAATGACATTCTGGACCCAATGACGCTAGTTTCATCTCAATCGGATGCTTAGTTTTTCCAAAATTAATTTTAAGCCTAAAAGTTAAATACGTTATTTTCGATAAAAAATCCGTAACTTGTTATTTTCACGTACAATTATATGTGAGAAAAATATATGTTAAAGTACTCTTCAAAACGGTCATTTTGGCAGCTTATTTGCAACTTTCCGATGCAGATTGCATCCGGAATAAATTATTGAATAATTACGTTACTTAATTAAAAATAGTTTTTAAATTATTTTTGAGCTCTTAAAAATTATAAAAATTAATGTAAGCTTCAGAAAATTATTTCCTCCTACAATAAAATTATTTTCATCATATCTAGTCTATAGAAAAATTTAGAACGCTTTCCGACACCGTTTCAATCGATTATAAAATCAAACACGATAGGTAGAAAATAGGTGTTCTGTAACCAATTGTTCTTGGTTTTGCAGGTACAAATTCTTGTGCATCAACGTCCGTAGAAGCCCTAGAACCAGTTTCGGCTTGCTACGTTGATCTCGAAATCAGTAAGTCACGACTAATTCTAAAATTAGAAAATTAGATAAGTGCCATCGTATGTACTTAGGACATCACTATAGCCTCAGAACGGCTACTTGACTTGAACCGAACTAGAGACCTAATCTAATAGGAAAGTAATCAACTACAAATTACTTTGCCAACTTTCAACTTTGGTGGTTGTAACAACAATCATCAACTTGGGTAAATTGTGTGCTAAAACAATACTAGACACTACGAATGTTGGACTTGTCTTTATCCTCACTTTGCTTGGCCAGCTTGCTTTGGAAAGAATGTATGGCTTTCTGGTTTTCAATAAGAAAGTCAATCAGTTGTCTTGGTTTGACTAGTAACACGTGGAACATCTTGTGGAATATCTTGTGGAATATCGTGTTGAACATCTCGTGGAACATCATGAAAGGAACATGTACATAGAACACTTGACACTTCACTGGGGTTTTGGGGTAACTCATAGTTTGAGAGAGTACGGGAGTGACTGGAGTTCGTCTACATGTCTAGCTGCCTGGGTTTTCGGCAATCATGTCTAGCTGCCTGTGTTTTGGCAAATAAAATATGCTGCATGTCAGCATCCTGTCTAGCTGCCTGTGTTTTCGGCATTCGTCTGGGTCGCGCCCAGGCAAGAGATGGACTCGATGGTCACATATTGTACTCTCCAACTTGAGTCACGTAGTGTAGTTACTTTTGCACAATCACTTTTACTTTACGCACTGCAGTCACCTTTACTTTACACGTTCCATGCACATTACTTACTACACCTGTGCAGTCACAGTACTTTACCTGTCATACTTTTGGCTACAGCAGTAGCATGTTTTTTGCCTAGCCTGCTTTACACTTGCACTACTACAGTACAGTTGTTCTCTCTTTTCAGTTCTGTTTACTTTTACTACTCAGCTGCGTACAGTTGTTGCTCAGTACTTTACTTTTCACTCTTGTCTGCTTGTACATAGTTACTTTTGTCATACTTGTGCACTGCTTCTTTTCTATATTTAGAATTGTTGTGACTTACCTACGGTTCCATCTCCGTGGCACCGCAGACGACGTACAGATAGAGGTAGATGCTCCTGAGCTAATAGCGCCAGAATTCAACCGCAGCTTCCAGAGTTATTTCACTTATGTACTTTTCTACTTTCATGTATATTTGTTGGGACATCTTGTACAGTATGGATTGTAATAATTGGACACTATTTGAGTATTTTTATACATCTCTGCATCGTGGCTATTTTGTTTTCACTGGTAACCTGCAGGACCTGCGCAAATATCAAATAAGTAACGGGCCCCCGAAAGCGGGTCGTTACAAGTTTGGTGGCCCATGCAGGTCCGCGCTAACTACCTCGTGAACAATATAGCAAGATCATGGTGTACAATATAAAATACTCAAATTAACCTCGAGTACAGGATGTCTCGAGTGTTCACCTGTATTGGATATACGGGTGAAGTGTCCTTAATACCATCTTCACTAGGTCTTTCTTAATCCTCATCACTTCCTTTGAACTCTTAACCCCTTGCTTAGGAACTCGTGTTCCATTCTTTCGATATAGCCTCCCTAGTAACCTCTTTTGCTAGCAGTTATAGTGATTTTTCATAGGTTAAACTACCTACTCACTTCATCATCATCCTCATCCCTTCAGTTGATGATGGCACACATATAAATGATAATCTTCCTTCAATGGACCATGATCCGGTCAATGTGCTTGGCTAAGTTTGTTGGATCACCCTTGCTAGACTTGTGGTAAGTGATCCTGGCTTAGTCACTTCCCTGGCCGTGTTCCGCTGGACCGCAAGGACGTGAATCATGATTATGTAACGCCATCGATCTTCATCACTATCACCCTTCGTTTAGCTTGATGGCTTTCTGATCATTCTACTAATTCGTATAATTCTTCCTAATCGCATTTAGTTCGCCTGAACTCTAGCTACGTCTATTTTAAGGAGGGTAGCATTTGATTTTCGAATCACCAGAAGTCCGAGTTAGACAATGAAAGCGAATCAAAGGACGCTCAGAAGTATTGGAGGATGGTGCTAGAGATTTTGAGACGAGCCAAACCCGACGTGCAAGTGTAGGCTGTTTGTGTCTTTTTGAGCTCGCGTTTCTCTTCTAGCCCTACTTTCTATCTTGTGCCCAATTCTCCATAAGTTAAACCTCCTTTTCCACCTACCATTCCCCCCTCTTTATTTCATTTGTCTGCTTCCTCACCTCGAGCCCCGTTCATGCCTAACTGTCTACCCTACCAAAGACTTTCGGTGCCCTTTTTTATAAAACCCTTCCTCTCCTTCATCATCAATCCACCCCGTGGTTTCCTATATGCCTCGACGACTTCCACTCCTCCTCCCGGCCTCTTCCCCAAGCGAACTCGATCCATCTCGCCTTAAGCTCTTCCGACCTCATCCGAAGCTCCACCACTTCACCCCACTCCGGTGACACCCGCCACGTCAAGCAGTCGCAGCCACCATAGATCGACAACCACCAATAGCCCTCCGACGATATGTTTTGGGATTTTTGGCCTTGGCGATGACCCTCGCCGCCACCCTCACTACCGCTGTGTAGTTGAAATCTTGGGAAGCCGTAATCATTGGGCTTCTCTTGAGCTCTCTGCCCTGGGTCTCACCCAGATTGAGATCCCGTTTAGGCTTTCTCTTGCGTATACTCCTTTTGGTTTGCGGGAAAGTGTGTTTTTTGTTGTTTACTTGTTGGGTGATGTTGGGTGTTGCGAATGTCAAGTATTGGTCTATGGAAGGAGTGATGGCAATGATTATCGGCATGATATTGGCCTTGGGTGTTGAAGTTGGATGTAGGCCTTGTGCTTGGCTCTAGATGAGAGCTTGGATTTTGCCTTATTATGGGATATTATGGAAATTGATGAAAGAAATACTGGCAGTGAGTACTGACTTTGGGTATTGGCCTTGTACTTACCTTTGGGTGTTGATTTGGACGTTAGCATGTGGTTGGGCATTATGGAGATTGATGTTGTTGGTACCCGTGGATTAGTCGATACATGTTATACATCTTTGGCTAGACACAGTTAGTCACCAGTAGCACGAATAAACTTTATGGTCTTCCGTTTTAATAGCTTGCTACTGACTTATCACCTCAGGTTCCAAGTTCGAACAGATGTTGACATCATAATAGCCTTCATTTTCATGTGATGTTATTATCTCATGTTAATTTTGTGCTACTTGAGAAGTCAGAGCAACTATTGTGATGATACTGGTCTCAGGAATAGTTACGGAAGCTATGGTAATGTCAATAGTATGTATTCATATATATAACATCTCTTGTTTTCTTGATGCTGTGATATCGCATTATATTTCATGTTATTTACAACCTAATTTACTATATTACTATCTCTTCTATCATTTATTTGCTTGAGCTTCTGCATAACATTAATTATTTTCAAAAGAGATTTTTAAACAAAAGAGATTTTTTAATTCTGAGGACGGAATTATTTTAAGGAAGGTAGAATGTAACGGCCTGTTTTTATCAAGACAACTATTTACGTATTTAACCTATTTTCAAATTTTTTAAACTATTTTATAATGGTTTGTCAGGAGTTTTACGATTTCAGAAATTTCTTATAAAAATATTTTGAAGTATCAGGCTAGTTATAAAGTATTTTAGTAAGTTCGGATTTCATCAAATACCTCTAAAAGATTTGATAAAAATTCATTTTCAGTTATTACTGTTTTGGCTTAATGAATTTATTTTCTATTCAAACATCTTCAAAACATTTTCAAACTTCTACGGTAACATTCAGTGATCATTTAGGGCTTCCCACATTAATTTCGTAATTTTCTGAAGTCAAATCGATAGAGAACCCGCAAACCCGCTTCCTAAACGTTTTGGCAAAAAACCTAGTATCTCCGTAGCTCAAACCCTGGAGTGGATCTCGTATTTACGATCCTCGCGACGATACGATCCCGTGGGTATGTTTTCATAATTTTTCGGACACGTTTACTAGTAGGGGCAAAATCGTAATTTTGTATTTTTGACATTATCTACTAATTACGTTTTAACCGTTTTACTTAATTACTAATTACCCTATCAACTATTTTAATTAACTTTAATCCCTACCTACCCTAGCCATGACTAACACATGGAGAGGGAACGTTCACATTTTTCTAACCCTAGTCCACTCTAACACCTAATTGCCACCTAACATCATTAATTTTTTTTGACTAAGTATTTACTAATACTTAATTTTATATTAATTAAGTTGCCTATTTAAACCTCAGTTAATTCTCTCCCTCAGCTATCTCTCACACACTCTCCCCCCAGGCCATTTGAAACCCATTATCCCTCTCTGTATCTCTCGTACTCTCTCTCGTTTTGTTCGAAACAACCCAACGCCCGCAGCGACCCCCGCTTCCCTCGGCTTCTCAGCCCTTACCCACGCTCGCCCCTCCGTCGTCTTCACCGGAGCACCACCGCAACTCCTCGGAGCTCCGAGAGCCCGCCTTGACCCCGCCTACATGTGCTCATCGCCGCTCCACCGTGCATGCTTCCGACGACCCAGCCACCCGACCCACGCCCCCACGTCGTCACCTTCTTCCGCTCGCCCCGCTGCATCACTCGACGACGTCGACGGAGCACCCCGAGAAGCCAAGCCCACCGCCCGCTCGACACCTCCCTCTCCCTCACTTGCTCACGACCTTCCCGAGCTTCCTCCGACGTCCGCTCACGAGCCCAACCCACGGCGAGCCCGAACGCCACCCCCGTCGACCGCTCATCAGTCCTCACCACCGCTGCCCCGACTGCATGCCGCCACGAATGGCGAACCCATCGCCCGGAGTACCCCGAGCAGCCGTAGACGCCGACAAGCCCGCTTCCTGCTCGTCTGATCCCCTGAGCTCGCAGCGCCCGCCGTGCTTCACCTCACCTCCATCGCCGCTTCAGGACGCCGTCACCGCTCTCCCGCCTCCTCGTCGCTGCTCGCCTCCGATGAGGCCTCCAACGAACTCCACGCCTCTCCGGAGCTCCGCCTTCTTCACCGCCCTCTTTCCAACCCTCTGCCGCCACCGACCGCCTCGCCTCGTCGCCGTGCACTCCCGCCCACATCTCCGACCACCGACGCCGTCGACGTCCTACGCCCCATGCACAGCGGACGTGAAACGAAGGGTAAGTTTATATTAAAACTTATTTTTATACGTATTTCGTTTAAATACGCGTATTTGCGTATTTTAGAAATTAAATAATATGGGTTTATTGGTTTTAAATTCATAAGTAATTATATAAGACTCAGAAAAATATGAGGCTAGCTCCAGAAAATCAGAAATGACATTCTGGACCCAATGACGCTAGTTTCATGTCAATCGGATGCTTAGTTTTTCCAAAATTGATTTTTAAGCCTAAAAGTTAAATACGTTATTTTCGATAAAAAAATCCGTAACTTGTTATTTTCACGTACAGTTATGTGTGAGAAAAATATATGTTAAAGTACTCTTCAAAACGGTCATTTTGGCAGCTTATTTGCAACTTTCCGATGCAGATTGCATCCGGAATAAATTATTGAATAATTACGTTACTTAATTAAAAATAGTTTTTAAATTATTTTTGAGCTCTTAAAAATTATAAAAATTAATGTAAGCTTTAGAAAATTATTTCCTCCTACAATAAAATTATTTTCATCATATCTAGTCTATAGAAAAATTTAGAACGCTTTCCGACACCGTTTCAATCGATTATAAAATCAAACACGATAGGTAGAAAATAGGTGTTCTGTAACCAATTGTTCTTATGTTTTGCAGGTACAAATTCTTGTGCATCAACGTCCGTAGAAGCCATAGAACCAGTTCTGGCTTGCTACGTCGATCTCGAAATCAGTAAGTCACGACTAATTCTAAAATTAGAAAATTAGATAAGTGCCCTCGTATGTACTTAGGACATCACTATAGCCTCAGAACGGCTACTTGACTTGAACCGAACTAGAGACCTAATCTAATAGGAAAGTAATCAACTACAAATTACTTTGCCAACTTTCAACTTTGGTGGTTGTAACAACAATCATCAACTTGGGTAAATTGTGTGCTAAAACAATACTAGACACTACGAATATTGGACTTGTCTTTATCCTCACTTTGCTTGGCCAGCTTGCTTTAGAAAGAATGTATGGCTTTCTGGTTTTCAATAAGAAAGTCAATCAGTTGTCTTGGTTTGACCAGTAACACGTGGAACATCTTGTGGAATATCTTGTGGAATATCGTGTGGAACATCTCGTGGAACATCATGAAAGGAACATGTACATAGAACACTTGACACTTCACTGGGGTTTTGGGGTAACTCATAATTTGAGAGAGTACGGGAGTGACTGGAGTTCAATCTACATGTCTAGCTGCCTTGGTTTTCGGCAATCATGTCTAGCTGCGTGTGTTTCGGCAAACAAAATATGCTGCATGTCAGCATCCTGTCTAGCTGCTTATGTTTTCGGCATTCGTCTGGGTCGCACCCAGGCAAGAGATGGACTCGATGGTCACATATTGTACTCTCCGACTTGATTCACGTAGTGTAGTTACTTTTGCACAGTCACGTTTACTTTACGCACTGCAGTCACCTTTACTTTACACGTTCCATGCACGTTACTTACTACACCTGTGCAGTCACAGTACTTTACATGTCATACTTTTGGCTACAGCAGTAGCATGTTTCTTGCCTAGCCTGCTTTACACTTGCACTACTACAGTACAGTTGTTCTCTCTTTTCAGTTCTGTTTACTTTTACTACTCAGCTGTGTACAGTTGTTGCTCAGTACTTTACTTTTCACTCTGGTCTGCTTGTACGTAGTTACTTTTGTCATACTTGTGCACTGCTTCTTTTCTATATTTAGAATTGTTGTGACTTACCTACGGTTCCATCTCCGTGGCACCACAGACGACGTACAGATAGAGGTAGATGCTCCTGAGCTAATAGCGCCAGAATTCAACCGCAGCTTCCAGAGTTATTTCACTTATGTACTTTTCTAGTTTCATGTATATTTGTTGGGACATCTTGTACAGTATGGATTGTAATAATTGGACACTATTTGAGTATTTTTGTACATCTCTGCATCGTGGCTATTTTGTTTTCACTGGTAACTTGCAGGACCTGCGCAAATATCAAATAAGTAACGGGCCACCGAAAGCGGGTCGTTACAAAGAGTGAACCTATTGGGTTGGATTCTATGATAATCCTAAGGTTCACTAAGATGGTTAAATGTATGAGCACGAATGAGCAAACCATCTAGCAAGGCATTACATCAACCCTAGACTCAAAAGAGAGAGAAAGCAATAAAGTAAATTACATGAATTACAATGCTTTCCTAAGAGTCTAAGTATTCAATCTTGATACCTTGAAAGCTCTCCATCATCTCCAAGCTTTGGCACTCCTTGAGTCCAAACTATGGCCCTTCTTCACAATATGTCCATCCTTACATCAAGTGATTAGTCTCCAAGAAAGATATCCTTGAAATAAACTGAGAGACTAAGACATGAGATTCATTAGCAACAACATAATGTTGTGATCATCATCAAAATAAGATTGGTATGAAACACCAATACTCAACATTAAACATAGAAGACCTATTAAATTTATCACATAAAATTTAAAGCGCCCCCAAATTTTTTTCATGTTATAAAAACAATTTTTAAAACACAAAAAAATATTAAAACAATTTTAACATAAAGTTAAAATATCCGAATGTTCAAAACAAGCAATTTAAAAAATTTAAAATCATCGCAAATATAGATCTAGAAGCATAACGAAGCTCTGATACCACTATAGGGGTTTTGGCACACCCTCAGAGCTCAGATCTGTGTCCGTCCTAAGTCGGACGGACCACAAAGGTATAAAGCGCAGCGGAAAATTAAAACTTACTAGCTAAACAATTTAGCTAGGCCCTGAGAGAGCCAGTACCTAGCCCGATCTATGCCAACTTGGGGGTGGATTTGACCACCCCAAGAGGGATCTATCCTATTGCGACGAAATTAAATTATACTAAAATTACTTAGAGAACATACCCGAAATCTCGACCCTGTGGCGGGCAAGATGTACCGCACCGGCTTCTGACGCTCCTCGTAGCCGAACCGCCTTGACTCGATCCACCCGAGCCGCCTCGCACCTTCGAACCGATCTGCCCGAGCTGACACCCGCCTCCAAGCCGATCACATGCGGTAGAAAGTTTCACTTGAGTAGACCCGTGTCTTAGACGTCTGGATCCAAATCCAAACCCCCTTCGTAGTCATGCTAGGACTAGTCGGGAGAATAGGAAGAAGAGAGAAAGAATAGTTTAGTCGTAGATCGAGCTTGCTCTAAAATCCGGAGCTACTCGATCGAAGACTTGGTGCATCTTTCAACGAAGAGAGTGCACCCCCATTTATATAGGGAGTCGGCACCTCTCTTTTTGTTTCGAGCAATGTGGGACCAAAACAAATAGAGGAGAAATTAATTTAGCTAATTTCGCTTTAATTGAAGTTTAGTTAGCCTTTTATAAAGGCCAACTTCAACGAATTAGTTCTCTTTATCCATTAAACTGTAGACATCAAACAAGTTATCAATTCGAAGGGCTTCGAATGGTGAACGCGTAGGAACGAATGGCGACGAATTTCGACTTCGTTTGACCCCTCAAACAATAGCCCAAAGATGGGCAAAAAATCAATTTTCGTAGCCGTCATAAGGGGTTTCAAAAACCCTATTTTAACTTAAGTTATGGGCGCGCCTGCTAGGCTTAGCAGGCGTGCCCGCCCAAGGAAAAAGGCGGGCGGACGTCGGCCCGCTGGACAGCGGGCGCGCCCGCTGAGCAGCGGGCATACGCCCGCTGCAATTAGCGGGCAGAGCCCGCTGTCGCAGCGGGCGTGCACCCGTTGCTGACAGCAGGCCATGCCCGCTAAGCAGCGGGCGCGCGTGCCCGCTGTTTCCAGCGGGCTGCGCCCATTTCCCCTTGCGGATGGGCCCGTTAGCCCAAGTGGGTCCAACCCACTTTGCCTCGGACTGTTTTTGCGTTTCTGTGCTCGTTTGAGCTCCGATTTGGACGTGGTTTGAACCTGTGTTTAGACCGAGACGATCTCGTCAACCAGGTAATCCTTTTCCAATGCTTTTATTCCTACAAATATTGTTGTAACCAATTTACGACACATATAATCTTTGTTTACATCAAATGCAACAATGTCCCTATTGCATTTATGATTTAGTCTCACATCTGGCTTGTGAACATTTAACTATTCCATTTCATCGAATGAATTTCTCTTATTAATCTTCCTATTACTAAGACACGAATGCTAGAACACAGCTAGATTCTAGACCACATTGAATAATTTCATATTCTTTATGTGATCTAAGAACACATCTAGATTCTAGATCACATTGAATAAATTCATATTCTTTGTGTGATCTACGAATGATTTAGATTCTTTTAGCCACGTTAAGCACAATTGCAAATTTAATCTTGGCTATAGAATTATTGGGTGTAAAAACCAATCTCCACTAATTCATTGTGGTGTATTGGATTTGATTTTACTTGTAGTCCCTTGGTGATAAGGGTGTTGAAAGTCCTCGGATTATGAGGCAAGGAAAAGTACACTGGTTGTGAGGCAAGTGAAAATCCTAGACAAGTCTAGGTGGTTGAAAATCCTTGTTGTAGGCAAGGTGGTTGTAAATCCTCTTGGCGGGAGGTGGTTTGTACTATTTACCGATAATAGTGGATTAAAGCCCGACAAGAGTTTCAGGGACATGACGTACCCATGTTGTGGGGAACCAGGATAAAAATCTTTGTGTTTGCGATTGACATTTACTTTACTCTAACAAGTTCATTTTTATTATTTGTCATTTGCAATCATTTGTTAATTTACTCTTGCTAACTAAATTCATTATTGCAAGTTTATATTCCGCTGTGAGATCTATTCTATTATCTTTACTCCTTTGATCGTTATTGTTTATATATTATCTTATCTATATTTGAAGATCAATCGTGTTAATTAGAACCAAGCGTAGATCACTCTTTTTTTAAACAACTAATTAATCCAATTTAGATTTTGATAATGGCTTTTATTATGTCCAGATAGGTCAACTCCATTGGGGCTCTCCGAGATGTTCCTGTCCGTCTTTCGAGTGTCAACCTGCATCCATAGAAATGTCAGCTTAGTTGAGTATCGTATACGATACATCCTGGTTTTACTATACTGTTCACGAGGTATTTTGCACGGACCTGCATGGGCCACCAAACTTGTAACGACCCGCTCTCGGGGGCCCGTTACTTTTTTGGTTTATTCGCAGGTTCCGCAGTTTACCAGTGAAATCAGCATAGTCACAACGCAGAGATGTACCAATAACACTCAAACCAGCGTACAACGTTATTACAGTTCAAATAGGAATACACACCAGCAGCTGCACTCTCTCACACCAATACATGAAAGGAAAAGTACGGAAAGGAAATACAGAATAGAAATACATCTCACAACACACACACCAGCACAGATAACTAAAACTCTGTAGCTTTTGGATCATACGTAGGCTCCTCGTACTCTGGGGCAACCTCCTCGATCAGGTCGTCGTCTGCCGGTGCCACAAGTGGAACCGAAGGTAAGTCACAAGGATTCTAAACAAAGAAAAAGGAGTACTGTACAAGTATGACAAGCAGAAGTAAAGTACGGTGTAGTGTCTGTACAAGTGCAGAAAGTAAAGTGCATGACTGTAAAGAAGTAACTGTGCAAGTTCCACTAGAACTACGTGACTCAAGTCGGAGAGTACAATATGTGACCGTTCAGTTCGTCTCTTGCCTGGGTGCTACCCAGACGAATGCCGGAACCCAGGCAGCAGTATGGTTTGCCGAAACTCAGGCAGCAGGACAGGGCGCCGAAACACAGGCGACAGGACAGGAAGATCGAACTCTAGTCACTCCCGTACTCTCGCAAACTATGAGTTACCTCAAAACCCCGGTGACGTGTCGAGTACAAGTTCTTTACATGATTGTTCCACGGGACGTTCCAAGCGGACTGTGCCAAGTACAAAGAACAAAGACAAGTCCAACACAAGAAAGTGTCGTATGCTTCCGTGCTTCGAGCACGTAGTAGTGCGGTGCTACAAGTTCGTACAAGCACAGCGGACTAGATTTCTAAATTTAGAACCTGTCGTGACTTACCAAAATCAACACCGTCGTAGTAAGCTAGAAGAGGATCTAGTGCTTCCTCTGAAGTTGGTACACCAGAGTCTATACCTGCAACATAGATTACTTAGTTAGAAAACCCAACTTTTCCTATTTAATAATTAGGTCAGTTTGATTTTCAAACTTGTTAAAACGGTGTCGAAAAATATTTAATTTTTTTATATGAACCTAAAATAATTATTTTGATTTTACTGCAAGAGAGAAGAATTTTCAGAAGCTTCTGTATTTTTTTATAATTTTTAGAAACTCAAAAATAGCTTAAAACCCCCAAAATACTTAAGCGACGTATATCTTCCATAATTTCTTCCGGGAGAAATACTTGTCGGAAAAGCTTGAACGAGTAGTCAATATGACCGTCTCGAAGTCTATTATCACGTATAATTTTATCACATATTATTGTGCATGAAAATAGCGAGTTACGATTTTTAGAATGAATTATACTTATTTAATTTTAAGGTTCGAAAAATTATTCTGGAAAAAGTAGGCGTCTGATCGCAGTGAGTCTAGCGCCATTGGATCCGAAATATCATTTCTGATTTTCTGGGGCTATCCCCACATTTTTCTAGGCCCTGTATAATTAGTTATGGATTTATAACCCTTAAACTCTATTAATAATTAATTAAATTACGAAAATACGGAATTTTCTCCGTATTTACAAGTTTGCCATTGAGCAAACTTACGCTCCTTCGATCAATCGACAGCAACGGAGGGCGGTCCGTCGGCGGTCGGCGAGCGGAGGGTCGGCGGCGTGCTCGGCGGGGACGACGGCGGTGAAGGCGAAGGCGGGGAGCTGGGGCGGCGGCGGCGGAGCGCGGTCGGAGGCGTGGAAGCGGTGATGGCGGGCTTTGGGGGCTTTGGGGGCTTGGGGCTGCTGTCGTCGGCGCAGCGACTCCGGCGGAAGGCGGGGCGGCGCTTGGGCGGCGGGCACGGCGGAAGACGACGACGACGACGACGGCGGAGCACGGTCGGAGGCCGGAGGGAGAGGGAGGGGAGAGCATGAGTGAGTGAGAGAGTACGAGAGAGAGGGAGAGTGAGCGGCCTGGGGGAATTTTTAAAAAATTTGTTAACTTAGGATTTTAATTTGATTAACTGGGTTTATAGGATTAGGGGGGTATTTATAGGTGAATTGGGTTCATGAATCCATACTTAGCATTAAATGAAACTTTAGTTAGTCAAATAATATTAATTAGGGTAGGTTAGCTTTAGGACTAAGTTTAGAAATTTTAGACGTTGTCTCCCCATGTGTTAGTCATGTTTAGGGTTAAAAATTTGATAAGGTTAATGTAATTAGTAATTAGCTATGGTAATTAGTGATGGTAAAATTTGTAACGAAAATTACGATTTTGCCCCTACTAGTAAACGTGTCCGAAAAATTACGAAAACATACCCACGGGATCGTATCATCGCGAGGATCGCGAATACAAGATCCAATTTGGGTTTTGAGTTACAGAAATACGTGTTTTAGGCTAAAACGTTTAGGAAGCGGGTTTGCGGGTTCTCTATCTATTTGACTTCAGAAAATTACGAAATTAATGTGGGAAGCCCTAAATGATCATAGAATGTTACCGTAGAAGTTTGAAAACGTTTTGATGATGTTTGTATAGAAAATAAATTCATTAAGCCAAAACGGTAATAATTGAAAATGAATTTTTTTACCAGAATTGTTTTGAGTATTTGATGAAACTTGAACTTACTAAAATACTTCATGACTTGTCTGATATCTCAAAATATTTTTATAAGAAATTTTTGAATTCGTAAAACTCCTGACAAACCAAAATTTTTTTTGAAAATAGATTAAATATGTAAATAGCTGTCTTGATGAAAACAGACAGTTACATTCTACCCTCCTTAAAATAATTCCGTCCTCGGAATTTCTCAAACTCTCTAAAATAAATAACTTTTGTTATGAAGAAGCTCAAGCAAATAAATGTTAATGATGATCTAATAAAGCAGGTTGTAAATAACATGAAATATAATGTGATATCATAGCATCAAGAAAACAAGAGATGATGCTTATGAATACTTACTATTGATATCACCCTAGCTTCCGTAACTAGTCTCGTAACTAGTAGGGTCATCCGACTCGGTAAATAGGTATGGGTAGCGTTCTCGCATCTCGTCTTCTCGCTCCCAAGTAGATTCTCCAGGTGAGTCGTGACGCCACATTATCCTGACAAGGTTGATTACTCGATTCTTGAGGGTCTTTTGCCGTCGGTCCAGGATTTTGACTGGTTGTTGTTCGTAAGATAGATCCGGACGAACAACAATCTCGGAGTGATCCACAACATGACTAGGATCACTCACGTAGCGTCGAAGCTGTGAGACATGAAAAACTTCATGTACTCCTTCCAATGCAGGTGGCAAGGCAAGGCGATAGGCCACCTCGCCTACTCGCTCCAAGACATCAAATGGACCAATGTATCGAGGATTGAGCTTCCCTCTTCTTCCAAAACGAATCATCCCACGATTCGGAGAGATCTTCAGAAATACATGATCGCCAGGCTGGAATTCCAAATGACGGTGCTTTGCATCTGCCCAATGCTTGTATCGATCTTGAGCCAACTGTAGCTTCTCTCTGATGGTCCGGACTACTTCCACTACTTCAACAATCAAGTCTGGACCAATGAGCTCTCGATCACCAACGTCGTCCCAACTCAAAGGAGAACGACACTTCCGGTCATATAGCGCTGCAAAAGGCGCCATACCAATGCTGGCCTGATAACTGTTGTTATAAGCAAACTCCACGAGATGAAGATGGTCTTCCCAAGATCCCTTCAAATCCAGCATACACGCACGTAACATGTCTTCCAGAATCTGAATGGTGTGTTCTGATTGGCCATCTGTCTGAGGATGATAAGCTGTACTGAAGCTTAAGTGGGTCCCCAGACACTCCTGTAAGCTCTTCCAAAAGTGAGACGTGAATCGAGTGTCTCTGTCTGAGACAATACTGACAGGGATACCATGCAACTTCACTATCTCCTCCATGTACTTCTTGGCAAGCACCTCAGTCGACTGGTCCACTCTGAAAGGAATGAAGTGTGCTGACTTGGTCAATCGATCAACGATCACCCAGACAACATCGTTATGCTTCGTACTCTTAGGTAGTCCTGTCACAAAGTCCATCGTAATGTGTTGCCATTTCCACTCTGGAATGGGCAAAGGTTGTAACAAACCGACAGACCGGTGATGTTCAGCCTTCACCTGTTGGCATACTATGCACTTCGCAACACTTCGTGCAACGCTTCTCTTCATACCATGCCACCAGTAGTGCAGTCGCAAGTCCTGGTACATCTTGGTCCCACCTGGATGAATAAAATACGGAGAGCTGTGAGCTTCCTCCAATAAAGCTTCTCTGACATCTCCAGATGGTACGTAGATGCGGTTGCCGAATCTCAAAGATCCGTCCTCATGGATCTTGAATTTCGGCCTTTGACCTGCTAACACCATGTCTCTGATCTTCTGTAGCTTCGCGTCTCCGGCTTGGGCAGCTTTGATCTTGTCCACCAGGTCGGACTTGACCTGAAGGTTGAGCAACGAAGACGTTACTCCAGGTAGTATGACATCCATCTCCATGGCTCGGATCTCGTGTCGAAGCCTCCATTGTGATGTGAGAGTCATCACTGTAGGGAGGCGACTCAAAGCATCCGGTACGACATTGACCTTCCCAGGATGGTACTGAAGATCAATATCATAATCCGCCATCAGCTCGATCCATCGGCGTTGGCGCTTGTTGAGCTCCTTCTGGGTGAACAAGTATTTGAGGCTCTTGTGATCAGAGAAGATCTTCATGTGTTCGCCTAGCAAGAAGTGCCTCCATATCTTCAAAGCAAAAATAACTGCCGCCAACTCAAGGTAATGAGTGGGGTAGTTCTTCTCATGGATCTTCAATTGCCTGGATGCATAAGCGATGACTCGGCCATGTTGATGTAGCACGCACCCGAGTCCTTTGCCAGAAGCATCATAAAATACTTCGAACCCTCCGGTTCTGTCTGGGATGACCAGAATCGGGGCAGAAGTTAGTCTCTTCTTCAGCTCCTGGAATGCATCCTCGCAGGCCTTTGACCAGACAAACATCACGTCCTTTCTCGTCAATTTCGTCATGGCTCCCGCGATCTTCGAGAAGTCCTGGATGAATCGTCGGTAGTAACCAGCCAGTCCCAGAAAACTTCGAATCTCGGTCACGGTCTTTGGGGTTGGCCAGTTCTGAACAGCAGCTACCTTCTCGGGGTCGACGGATATCCCTTCTCCAGATATGATGTGGCCCAGGAAAGCCACCTTGTCGAGCCAAAACTCACACTTACTGTACTTGGCATACAGTTGGTGTTGTCTTAGCGTCTCCAGGACCTTCCCCAGGTGAACTCTGTGCTCCTCGGCGTCCTTCGAGTAGACGAGGATGTCGTCGATGTAGACGACTACGAACTTGTCCAGATGGTTGTATAAAACCTGGTTCATGAGACTCATGAATATAGCAGGTGCATTAGTCACACCAAATGGCATCACCAGGAATTCGTAGTGTCTATATCTTGTCCGAAATGTAGTCTTGTGGACATCCTCCTTCTTCACCTTCACTTGATGATACCCGGTCTTCAGGTCCAGCTTGGAATACACGCTCGATCCTCCAAGCTGGTCGAACAGTTCGTCGATGCAGGGCAGCGGGTACTTGTTCTTCACCGTCATCTTGTTTAGTTCACGGTAGTCGATGCACATGCGTTGCGATCCGTCCTTCTTCTTCACGAGCAGCACTGGGGCACCCCATGCGGATACACTGGGTCGTATCCATCCTTTCTGTATAAGATCATCTAGTTGAGCTCGAATCTCTTCAAGCTCAGGCGGTGCCATGCGGTAGGGTCCCTTGGACATTGGTTGTGCACCTGGCATAAGATCAATGGTAAATTCAAGGCCGCGATCCGGAGGCAAACCTGAGAGGTCGTCCGGAAATACGTCCAAGAATTCTCGCACTATCTCAGGCATTTCTTGCTCATCTCCTGCTGTAGTCGCCATGGCTTCTGAAAGTCTGGCTCGGTACTTCACTGGTCCTTCTGATCGGCTTCCGCTGAGGAACTCGAACTTTGGATGGTTGGGTATTTCGAATTCTACCCTCCTTTGATGACAGTCAATGGTGGCATGAAAAGTCCCCAACCAGTTCATACCAAGAAAAGCATCGAAAGTTGGCAACTCTATCACCATGAAGTCGACGAAGAGGTCTCGTCCACAAATCACAACAGAGCATTGAAGGCATCCGCTGGTTACCGGTAGGGAACCACCAGCGGTCTCGACCTTCCAACGGGAAGTCAGAGGTTCAACAGATATGGCATGTGTTTGGACGAATCGACTCGCCAAGAAGCAATGTGTAGCTCCTGAGTCGAACAGTGTGAGGGCAGGCTTACCGACTACTAAGACGGTACCTACGGTGATGAGAATCATGTCGAAGCTTACGATCCCTAAATAATAGTGTGTAGCTTAGTGAAAAGAATCTCATACCATTGATCACTTGGCCAGTGGCCTCGGCCTCCTCTACCGTCATGGTATAGGCTTGGCGCCTCTGGGGTGGCGCCGGTCGCCGAGCCTGCTGGTATACCTGTTGCTGGGGAGGGAGTGGCTGGCGTTGCTGAGCAGGTGGTGGTGGACGTGGCGGCGCATTCCTGGCAGGGACATGGGTCGGAGCAGGGTTAGATAGCTGAGACTTCCTCTCAGGACAGTCCCTTGCAGCATGGTCCTTTGATCCACAGATCAGACAGAGGTTTAGAAAGGATCGGTATTCTGAGCGGAGGTGCCCTGGTTTCCCGCAATGATGACATGTTAGGCGCGGTGGTTGTGGTGGTGGGCCCTGTCTCTTGAACTGTGTCTGTTGAATGGGCCGGTACATCTGATTAGGCGGGGGTCGTCGGCTAGGTCCAGTAGCAGGGGTTGGAGGTGGTTGCCTTCTGTGAGGGGCAGCCAACTCACGCCTTTCTTCCCTCTCCATAAACTCGTGTTCACGAGCAGCAGCTAGAACTTCGGTGTGGGTAGACAATGTACGTCCGACTAAATTCCGGCGGATCTCTATGTTGAGACCATGTTTGAAGCGTCGAGCCTGGGCTATTGGAGTGGCAACCAACTCGGGAGCAAAGCGGCTCAGCATGGTGAACCGGGCGTCGTATTGTTCCACCGTCATGGAACCTTGCTTCAACCCAACAAATTGCGCCTCAAGTTCCATCTGGGCCTCAGGAGAGAAATATTGGGTGCGGAAAAGTTCCGTGAATGTCTCCCATTCGATCGGTCGTTGGAGACGCTTTTCTGCAGAGCCCCACCAGACTCTGGCCCCATCCGTTAGTTGGGACCTGGCAGTATCCACCCAGGCATGCCTCCCGATCTGGGCGGCCCTCAAGTTCTCTTCAGTATTTTCTAGCCATTCATCGGCCTTCATCGGGCCATCTTCTCCGTTCCAGGTCTTCGGGTGGAGGGAGCGAAATTGTCGGATGCCTCCCGTAGGGTGATATTCGCCTTTAATAGCCTCGACCATTTCTTGCAATGCCAGATCCGAGATCTGATGCACTGTGGGAGTTGGCCCGTTGTCGGTCGGGTTGTTGGCTCCAGACTGATTGGCTCCATTGGGGGGTCTTTGAGGTGTTTCCGTCCATTTCTTGAGCGCCAAACACAAAAGACCTGTACATAATGTTTAGTAAGAATGTGTATATGTTTAAGGAGATCTATTAATGTAGAAAGATTCTAAGAATGTCAAATGAAAGGTCATCAAGCTTAAAGAGAGGTTGGTAGTGAATAAGATCGATGAAGTAGCATAATCATGATTCACGTCCTTGCGGTCCAGCGGACACGGTCAGGGAAGTGACTAAGCCAGGATCACTTATGCCCAGTCTAGCTAGGTCGATCCAACAGACTTAGCCAAGCACATTGACCGGTATCATGGTCCATTGAAGGAAGATTATCATTCATATTAGTGCCACCGATACAAAAGATTTCTCTTTTTTTAAACAACTAATTAATCCAATTTAGATTTTGATAATGGCTTTTATTACGTCCAGATAGGTCAACTCCATTGGGGCTCTCCGAGATGTTCCCGTCCGTCTTTCGAGTGTCAACCTGCATCCATAGAAATGTCAGCTTAGTTGAGTATCGTATACGATACATCCTGGTTTTACTATACTGTTCACGAGGTATTTTGCACGGACCTGCATGGGCCACCAAACTTGTAACGACCCGCTCTCGGGGGCCCGTTACTTTTTTGGTTTATTCGCAGGTTCCGCAGTTTACCAGTGAAATCAGCATAGTCACAACGCAGAGATGTACCAATAACACTCAAACCAGCGTACAACGTTATTACAGTTCAAATAGGAATACACACCAGCAGCTGCACTCTCTCACACCAATACATGAAAGGAAAAGTACGGAAAGGAAATACAGAATAGAAATACATCTCACAACACACACACCAGCACAGATAACTAAAACTCCGTAGCTTCTGGATCATACACAGGCTCCTCGTACTCTGGGGCAACCTCCTCGATCAGGTCGTCGTCTGTCGGTGCCACAAGTGGAACCGAAGGTAAGTCACAAGGATTCTAAACAAAGAAAAAGGAGTACTGTACAAGTATGACAAGCAGAAGTAAAGTACGGTGTAATGTCTGTACAAGTGCAGAAAGTAAAGTGCATGACTGTAAAGAAGTAACTGTGCAAGTTCCACTACGTGACTCAAGTCGGAGAGTACAATATGTGACCGTTCAGTTCGTCTCTTGCCTGGGTGCTACCCAGACGAATGCCGGAACCCAGGCAGTAGTATGGTTTGCCGAAACGCAGGCAGCAGGACAGGGCGCCGAAACACAGGCGACAGGACAGGAAGATCGAACTCTAGTCACTCCCTACTCTCGCAAACTATGAGTTACCCCAAAACCCCGGTGACGTGTCGAGTACAAGTTCTTTACATGATTGTTCCACGGGACGTTCCAAGCGGACTGTGCCAAGTACAAAGGACAAAGACAAGTCCAACACAAGAAAGTGTCGTATGCTTCCGTGCTTTGAGCACGTAGTAGTGCGGTGCTACAAGTTCGTACAAGCACATTGGACTAGATTTCTAAATTTAGAACCTGTCGTGAGTTACCAAAATCAACACCATCGTAGTAAGCTGGAAGAGGATCTAGTGCTTCCTCTGAAGTTGGTACACCAGAGTCCGTACCTGCAACATAGATTACTTAGTTAGAAAACCCAACTTTTCCTATTTAATAATTAGGTCAGTTTGATTTTCAAACTTGTTAAAACGGTGTCGGAAAATATTTAATTTTTTTATATGAACCTAAAATAATTATTTTGATTTTACTGCAAGAGGGAAGAATTTTCAGAAGCTTTTGTATTTTTTTATAATTTTTAGAAACTCAAAAATAGCTTAAAACCCCCAAAATACTTAAGCGACATATATCTTCCGTAATTTCTTCCGGGAGAAATACTCGTCGGAAAAGCTTGAACGAGCAGTCAAAATGACCGTCTCGAAGTCTATTATCACGTATAATTTTATCACATATTATTGTGCGTGAAAATAGCGAGTTACGATTTTTAGAATGAATTATACTTATTTAATTTTAAGGTTCGAAAAATTATTCTGGAAAAAGTAGGCGTCTGATCGCATTGAGTCTAGCGCCATTGGATCCGAAATATCGTTTCTGATTTTCTGGGGCTATCCCCACATTTTTCTAGGCCCTGTATAATTAGTTATGGATTTATAACCCTTAAACTCTATTAATAATTAATTAAATTACGAAAATACGGAATTTTCTCCGTATTTACAAGTTTGCCATTGAGCAAACTTACGCTCCTTCGATCAATCGACAGCAGCGGAGGGCGGTCCGTCGGCGGTCGGCGAGCGGAGGGTCGGCGGCGTGCTCGGCGGGGACGATGGCGGCGACGGCGAAGGCGGGGAGCTGGGGCGGTGGCGGCGGAGCGCGGTCGGAGGCGTGGAAGCGGCGATGGCGGGCTTTGGTGGCTTCGGGGCTGCTGTCGTCAACGCAGCGGCTCCGGCGGAAGGCGGGGCGGCGCTTGGGCGGCGGGCACGGCGGAAGACGACGACGACGACGACGGCGGAGCACGGTCGGAGGCCGGAGGGAGAGGGAGTGGAGAGCATGAGTGAGTGAGAGAGTACGAGAGAGAGTGAGAGTGAGCGGCCTGGGGGAATTTTTTAAAAATTTGTTAACTTAGGATTTTAATTTGATTAAATGGGTTTAAAGGATTTGGGGGGTATTTATAGGTGAATTGGGTTCATGAACCCATACTTAGCATTAAATGAAACTTTAGTTAGTCAAAAAATATTAATTAGGGTAGGTTAGCTTTAGGACAAAGTTTAGAAATTTTAAACGTTGTCTCCCCATGTCTTAGTCATGTTTAGGGATAAAAATTTGATAAGGTTAATGTAATTAGTAATTAGCTAGGGTAATTAGTTACGGTAAAATTTGTAACGAAAATTACGATTTTGCCCCTACTAGTAAACGTGTCCGAAAAATTACGAAAACATACCCACGGGATCGTATCATCGCGAGGATCACGAATACAAGATCCAATTTGGGGTTTGAGTTACGGAAATACGTGTTTTAGGCTAAAACGTTTAGGAAGCGGGTTTGCGGGTTCTCTATCTATTTGACTTCAGAAAATTACGAAATTAATGTGTGAAGCCCTAAATGTTCATAGAATGTTACCGTAGAAGTTTGAAAACGTTTTGATGATGTTTGTATAGAAAATAAATTCATTAAGCCAAAACGGTAATAATTGAAAATGAATTTTTTTACCAGAATTGTTTTGAGTATTTGATGAAACTTGAACTTACTAAAATACTTCATGACTTATCTGATATCTCAAAATAATTTTATAAGAAATTTTTGAATTCGTAAAACTCCTGACAAACCAAATTTTTTTTTGAAAATAGATTAAATATGTAAATAGTTGTCTTGATGAAAACAGACCGTTACATACTTTTTGGCACTATTTTACGCTCTTTATTGCCATACCTTCCGACGTTCTTGTGCTATAGCCGGACGAAACGTTGAGTTATAGAAAAGATATTAAAAATGATTGCACATACCCTAACGAAATCACTACCAACACATACTCTCCATATTAGTATCCTAGCATCGAATTCATCGTAGTTATCGTATGATTCTCTTTAATTATTTTAAACCATTGATACCATATCTTTAGGTGGTTGGATAGTATCGTTTTAGTACCCTCTATAAACTGAAGTTCGTGGTTTCGCAGGTCAGTTGTCCCGTGGATACGATACCTGGACTCACCGTGATTATTACTTGTTCGATCTCCTACGCTTGGGAGTAGTGCTCACACATT
This sequence comes from Scilla litardierei, assembly GCA_030789695.1. NCBI lineage: Eukaryota > Viridiplantae > Streptophyta > Magnoliopsida > Asparagales > Asparagaceae > Scilla > Scilla litardierei. The sequence continues at coordinate 105,423,784 of CM061142.1, forward strand.
TTGAGACGAGTTTGGATTATTCAAAAGAGTTTGAAAAGAGCCCAAATTGACATGTTCTTCATGAAAAAGGAAGAAGTTTTCCTTTTTATTCCCCCAATTAACCCCTAAAATTTTCAAAATGTCCCATTAAGGTCACATATCAGTCCCATAATTTATCATGCAATTTTTAGGCCCACAAAAGCCTTTTTAATCATATTTTAGCGCCTTTCCCCTTTTGTTTTGTTTTTTGTTTTGTTTTTTTGGCCTGAGGCCCGCAGCTTGGCTGCGGGCGTCAAGCCCGCAGGGTATTTCGTTTTTTTCATTTTGAGTGGGCTTCAGGCCCACTCGTCTCATGTGAGAGAGAATGAGGAGGGCGACGCCTAGGGCTTGCCGCCGCCCCCTTCTGCACCGCCTTGGGGGAAAGGCGGACTGCTCCGTCATGGCGGGGACGGGGAGAGGCCCCCCATAGCAAGGGGCAGTTTAGGGGACAACAACACATCCCTTCGCCATGGGGGGTGTGGGGACGGCAACAGTACCCCTCCACGCGGCGAGGCGTGGGGGGAGTGCTTGGCGGCAGCCCCCCACGCGATGATGCGTTGGGGGGGGATACGCACGACAGTTTCCCCCCACGTGGCGATGCGTGGGGGGTCGGCGGTAGAAAACACCGAGGGGGGGTTCTTATTCCACCTTCGAGGCGGTAGATCAACGGCGCCCGACGGCAAGGTCGCTGGAGAACCTGTGGGGATACAAACTATTTATTTATTTATCAGATTAAAAACATGATAAAACATGATTTTTAGACGATAAAAATCGTCGATTTGGACAATTAGCCCTATTTCCACTTCAATCTTGCGAGATCTATGGATAAAACGACCATGCACATGATAAAAATTAGATTTTTAGCAAGAAATACCTCTAAATCCATCCTCCGGATCTAGCGACGGTTGAACGAAGCCTACGTGTGGATGACGATGTTCGTTTGAGTATGCCGCACGCGTGAATCTCCCGTCTTTCCTTCGCTTTCGCAATGATCATTTGTGTGGAAATATTATTTAAAGCATCGTGCTAATAACGTGTTATTAATCATCATCTGGGGGAGGAACCCCAGCTCTTTATTTATAGTAGAGAAGGAGCGTACAGAGATACAATACAATAGATATGGTCTTATCTATAAGATAAACCGTGATCCTAACTAACTCAGTAATATCTATTTACAACATTAACCTTTTATTTGATTCAAGTCCATTGAAATACTATGTTTGCTACTCCATTTTTATTTCCTTGTCCATTTAATCAAATTATTTCCTCAACATTACAATTATATTTTAATTTAGAATCTACAATTTTAAAAATGACTAAATAAAGTAAAAAATCAGCAAAATATAAGGATTTGTCAATAATTAATTATTATTAATTTCTATGTTTGTTTTTGTACTTTAATTTCGCGTTATTTTTTTGAAGAGTAAATGGGTATATATATTGAATCAGTAAACTGTACACGGGATCTAAACAGGTCACAAGAGGACAAGAGGAGATAGGACACAAGCTCCGTCATCCTCTATTACTGTCACCCTACCCTTATTTAGAACCCCATATATACAACCTCACCCAAAAAGACAAGAGAGGAATGCTCAAAAAATCACACCCATGTCACCAATGATCCCCCAATTGTTGAGGGGACCTGTGTCTGACGCTTGTTCCCTGTTTATGGATCTAAGCATAACCCTGATGTCAGCAGTGATGTCTTCAAATATCTGGTCTTCAAGAGAGGAAGACCCCTCAAGTATCCTCATATTACGCTCTCTCCAGATGTGCCATACAATCGCAGCTAATACTGCCTTGGCCAGCGTATACAAACTATCAGCGCTCATATACCTGGTATTAAGTAACTCACAAACCTCAGGAAGAGTATAGGGCCCCTGCTCCAATATGCCCAATCTAGTCAGGCTCCTGCAAAGAATGTACCTCGAGTATCTGCACTCAAAGAAGATGTGATCAACACTCTCTCCTCTACCATCCCTACACAGCTCACAGTCTGTGGGAATATCAATCCTCCAACTAGCCAGGACATCACGAGTGAGCAGCTTGCGGTGAATACCGCATAGTAGGGTAATTGCCATCTTGGGAATATGACCTTTAAACCAAACAAGGCTATAATAAGGAAACCTGGGTGATCTAGTTCCCACCCCATCCCAAGCACTTCTCAAGGTACACGAGCACCCTGATTTCCAAACCCAGCGATCCTCACCAGAAGAAAGGCTGATCTGAGAAAGGAGCGGCATGATAGTCTGAGTCCTCCCATCATCCACCCAGTTTCCCCTCTCCCAGTAATCACAGACTCTTCTCCCCTCTTCCCCCTCAGGCACATCATAAGAATCACACAGGGGCCCACAAGGAAGCCAGCTATCATACCAAAAAAGGGTAGAGCGGCCATCTCTAACACTACGACCAATAAGATTCTGTGAAATTTACGACTGTAAAGAAGAAACTTCCAAGTCCCGGAATGGATAGGAAGACTTTTTTCTCTAAAAAAGCCCACGCCTGTGAGATAGTGTCTCCTCATGTAAGTAGCCCATAACCCATCTTGTGTGAGAAATCGCCAGGTCAAACAAATCCCATAAGCCATATTTAGATCAACAAGTTGGCAGAGACCAACCCCTCCCTCAGTTTTGGGCCTACAAACATCCTTCCATCCCTAGAAAGAAGCTTTCTCCCAAGATGAATCTCCTGCATAATGCATTTATCGAGCATACCACTGTTTTGGGAATACAGAAGGCCTGCAACCAAAAAGATACCATGCCATGGACAATGGATCTTACTAGCTCAATGCGCCCAGAAATGGAGAGTAATGAAGAAGCCCATCTCTGCAGTCGCTTCTTGCACCTATCAACCAATCTCTCAAACATGGAAGCTTTAGGATAATGAGAAGAGAGAGGAAGACCCAAATAGGTAGTGAGACCATTCATCCTCCTAATCCCCAAAATATCAGCCAACACACCAGTATTCTTGGCCCCTTTACTGAATATCATAGCACGCTTCCCCCAATTAACCTCCAGGTCTGTGAAAAACTGAAAAGTACTAAGTAGTTCCTTCAACCCTTCAAAAGATCTAGTATTAGCCCGACAGAAAACCAGAAGATCATCAGCAAACAATAGGTCGTACTAACACCCTCCCTCCTCTTCATAGGCTGCACCACCCCTCTCGCAACACTTCTAGCCATCAATAGTGAGAAAGCCTCCATAACAATAACAAAGAGATAAGGAGATAAGGGATCCCCTTGCCTTAGACACCTATTCGATTGAAAAAACCCGTGCGGGGAGCCATTTATCATCACCGGGGAGCCATTTTAATAACATTATATATTTATTTAAACTTGATCAGCTTTATGGACGGACTGATTTCATAAGCTTGTCGTCATATCAATTTTTTAATAGGAATTAGTAATTAGATAATGAGAAAATTTGGTATTATATGCACGGCCCATGTGACCCTATTTAACAGTCCACTGGTCATTATTTTTTGAGAAGCCGAACCATTTGGTTTAGTCATGATTTAAATATAGAATAATGTAGAAAAGGTGGTGCCTGTTATGAATCAACTACTGGAGGAGGAACTACCAGCCCTTTATTTATGGGTAGGATATGAGAGTTACAAGATAAGATACATAGATATGGGTGTATATCTAAGATACCCACAATCCTAACCAACTTTGGTTCATATGCATTCACAACAATCCCCCTTATCCAGCCATAGGTGTGGACTCTGCTCATGAATACTTCAGGATTCTGAGCGTAATAGGAGTCTCACTTGGGGTGGATACTTCAGGATCCTGAGTTGGTGTGGTTTGTCTCGTTAAAACCTTTAGCTATGGAAAACACTGTGGGAGAAATCATAGTTAAGAAAAAAGAGTACAAACATTCTTTAACTTCCTCTGATTTGTACAAGTGACTTTGCTCATAAATACTTCTGGATTCTGAGCGTTACAGAGGGGTGGATACTTCAGGATCCAGAGTTGATGTGATTTGCCTCGTTAAAACCTTTGGCTATAGAAAACCCAGTGGGAAAAACCATAGCTAAGAGAAAAGAGTACAAATTCCCTCAACTCCCCTGATCTGTAAAAGCTCTTAGGCTTTCAGATCTCTTAGGCTTATCTCATCACTCCTATTTACAACATTCCGAAAATATACACAGGTTACAAATATTATCATCATTAAGTAGCTGCTGAATCCAGAAACTCTGGAGAGGTGTGCTAAGTCTCGTCGTCTCTGATGTGGTCTTCAGACTATGTAGTCAGCTGCACAATACCAGCCTCTATCCCAGCCGTCACTGGGATGTGATGTACCACTAGGCGCCCTCAAATACACCATTGGTGTGGTGAGGATCTCGGAACGATAGGATGATGTTGCCTTCATAAGTTTCTTTACAGATCTGCGGTAGATGGCCATCCCACTGTGGGTACCCGTTCTGTGATTTCTCAGTATATGGACCGGACCTGTAACCTGCATTTGCATAAACATTGGAGGATGATACTTCATATTGTAAGACCAAATCTTTCGACCCTTGGAGGAAGCGCAGAAGGCTTAACTCCGGTCGAATGGCCCTTGTAGGTGCCAACTATCTCTGGCTAATGAGTTTACTGCAACTGATATATTAGAACGCATGCAGTTAGCCAGGAGTGCTTGATTGCACTTAGATAAGGGACTTTAGGACCAGTTATATCCTCCCCCTCTCCCAGCGATCAGAATGGTCCTTTTTGTACATCCATTAAGTATACTACCATAGGTGCACTTTGGATGACAATGGTCCTTTTAATTTCTCCAACGCACTTCTGGGCGTATGTAACAGGATTCTATGAGCCATGACTTTATATTTGCCTAGGCCTTTTTATTTCATGTTTAAAAGTCAGGCTTGAACAGATGTTTCAGTTTTCTCTTCAGGAGATCCGATGAGATTTTACTTGTTTACAACTATGATCTCAAATCCTACTCTTTGCTCAGATGCAAAGACAACCCTCAGTAGGAATTATTGCTTTGTCAAGCGATTCTCTTGGTTGTACATTATGCTTATTGTTTTTCTTCAATAGAGTAGACATCCCGAAGTCTATTCAGGCATTTAAGAAAATGTGGAAATTATCTTTATCAAGATATCCACGAAGGTATACCGTCACAACATCCAATAACAGCCAAAATTTTCCTTCGCCAAATCGTAAGGTATTCGCTTTTGATAACTTAGGGAGATTGATGCATCATTTATGAGTCATGCTCATTTTAATTTGTTCGATCCCTAGTTTCAGCGAAATTTTCCTTGGGCTATAGGTGGTACCTTATATCATATGATTTTGTATTTATTTTTCTTATGTGCAATACTTTATTTTATCCACAGGTTTGACACCTTTTGGTGTCTGGACTTCAGGTCCGAACATTTCATGTTTCATAAGTGAGTCCAGCTCATCTTTTATTGCCTCGTTCCACATTTGGCCAATCTCTACGTTTGCATTTTAGCAGCGGAGTATGGAACGATAATTTATAAACATAATCGCTTTTGCGATGTATATGGCAATATGATACATGAATACATTGTCGACAATTTATGTTCTATCTGTCCAACACCTCTCCAATACGTACAACATTTACTTTCAATTTCAGTTTTTCCCGACAATTCCTCTGCAGTGGATTTCGGGAAGGGTGAAGGTGTGGACATGAGCTCATTGTCATGTGGTAGTATTGTCTTAAGGTCTCCAGGAGTTTCTGTCCTTGGAGCCTAGTGGTCTGCCTCTTTTCTGTTGAGGATCAGCCACTTCTGCTGGTGGTGGATCGCATCCATTCTCGGGGATGTCAATCCTAACTGGAGTTTTGGCAGCAGGGATGTGTGATCTGACATTCTTCTGGTTGTCAGTAAATGAGTCTTGTAACTGGTGAACATTGTTCTATATGTGGAGGATCTTCAGGATCTCATCTTCACATTATTTTGTTACCAGATCATGGTGGGTCAAACTCTTTGTATCCCACATTATAATTTTCTTTGCACCAGATTTCTCAGTTTCTGGGCCTATTTTGGGGAAACTAGTCTCATCAAAATCACAGTCTTCAAGATGTGCCATAAATGTGTCCTCCGTTTGGGGCTCTAGGTATCTTATAAGTGAGGGCGAGTCAAACCCTACATGGATACCTAGGCGACGTTGAGGATCATTTTGGTCCTCTATGGTGGTGCAATGGGGATTTAAACTGCGCGACCGAAGATTCTCTGATGAGAAATGTTTGATGGCATTCCATATGTATGTTGCATTGGAGACTCTGACCTCCAGAGGGTCTTTTATTTACGATGCATCATGCAGAATTTGCATGTCCCCATGCATCCATTGGCAATCGGGATTTAATGGATGTTCAATCCAGTGGAGTCTACTTATCAGTGACTCTGTGACCTATTTTGGGTATGAACATGCGGCACTGTATGTTCTTTTTTTGTTCCCGTTGCTTGGCAGTACTCTTGAAATGACCGGGAGGTATATTTTCCAACATTAACCAAACTTATTTTCCATATTTGATTATCTGGAAAATGTGCCTGCAACATTTTTATTTTTGTGCCAATAGCTTTGGAAAAGCTAAGTTGCGGGTCTGTAGTAGACACACATACGAATATTCTGAGGATGCATTTATCAGTACAATGAAGTACCGAAATAGCCCATTAGGGGGTGGACTTTGTCCACATCTATCTCCTTATTTTCTTTTTTGAGGAAACATGGAGATTCTTTTTCAACTGTTCGTAGAGATGTCCTTGTAATTGGTTTTTCCTTATAGCAAGGGATGCGAGGAAATTCTCCCTTCTGAAGAATCTTCTGGTTCTTCAAGTCTTACCCATAGGATAAGATGCGGTGCATCATCACTGATCCAGGGTGGCCAAGTCTATCATGCCAGAGTAAAAACTTGGCTGATGTCGGGCACTTCAGGTGCTCCGTTTAATTCCGCTTCCTTTCTCCGAATCTTTGTATGGTAGAGGCCTGTAAGGCTCACAAAACGTTCAAGTATGAATTTTACTCCTTTTTCTTGATAGGTTACATACAGTAATTTGTTTTTCATTTACATTTGCTGTTTCCAAATGGAATCCGTTGAAACGAATGTCCTTGAAACTTAGAAAGTTTCTTTTGAAATTCAGAGAGATTAGTGCATCTTTTTGTTTATGTGTCATTTTGGGGCAACATTGTTGCGTTCCCTGGATCTTTAATATGGCCTTGATGTTGGGCTTTGTATTAAAAAATCGTATGTGTTTATTGTCTACTAATCAGTCATGAGAGCAGTTTCATCTATTAAAAGATGAATCATATAGGCACATGCATTTTCATATAAACATTTTCATTCAAAACAAATTACGTAATTCAAATGCTCTCATAACATGAAATGTTCTAAACAGTTTGCTAAGATAAAAATAGAAGGCTAAGCAAGCAGGTCATCATGTTCGAAGTCGTCAGCTGTAAACTTAACTGGAGCATCAGAGGTCATCATGTTTGTTTCAGCTTTATTTTTCTTGTTCTCTTTATACAAATCCTGGAGATGATGCGGAGTTCTGCACACTCTGGACCAGTGACCTTTCATGCCACAGCTACGGCACTGGTCTTCCCATTCCCTCTTGGGCGGGGTGCATCATTTCTATTTTTGTCATTTCTGCGCCACGTGAACTTCCGCTTACTTTCATTTCTTCGTTGCTGTACTTGGCCCCTAGCCCTTTTGTTCTGTCCCCCTTTCTGTGGTCTTTCTTTTCTTTTGTTGTCACTCTTCTTTCGAGAAGAAGATGTATTATGAGCTTTGGGGGGGGGGGGCAGTGCCGGGGGCGCATGTTGTGAGTGGTAAGGAGAAGCTCTCTGTTTTGTTCAGCTATGAGTAAACATGACAGCAACTCAAAATACTTGAACTTTCGTTCACGGTATTGCTGCATAAGTATCGCATCTTTCTCATGGAAGGACATATACGTCTTTTCCAGCATGCATCATCTGAGGCTTTTTCATTACACAACTTCAGGCGTGAGGTGATGCTAAAAAGAGCTGAGTTGTACTCAGCTATGGACTTAAAGTCCTGCAGTCTCAGGTTCTCCCACTCGTATCGTGCCCTTGGTAGTATAACATCTCTCTGATGTTTATACCTATCCTCAAGAGCAGTCCACAGTTCAAGTGGATCTTCGACCGTAAGGTATTCATCCTTTAGGGTCTTGTCCACATGGCGGCGAATATAGATAATAGCTTGCGATTTTCTATACCGCTTACATTTTCATTTGTAGTCACAACAGAAATTAGGGACTTAGCCCGCAGATGGAATTTCACATCGAGCTGCCAGCTCAGATAGTTTCTGCCTGATGCATCCAGCACTTCGAAATCGACACTTGCAATTTTAGCCATTTTATCTCTATATCCGTCCTCTGGATATAGCGACAGTTGAACGAAGCCTACACGGATGACGACGCTCGTTTGAGGAAGCCTTGCACCGTGCGCGTGGATCACCGTCTCCCTTTTCCTTCGCAACGATCGAAAATTTTTGTGGAAAAATTTTAGAGGCTCGTACTGATAACGTGTTATGAATCAACTACTGGGGGAGGAACCCCCAGCCCTTTATTTATGGGCATGATATGAGAGTTACAAGATAAGATACATAGATATGGGCGTATCTCTAAGATACCCACAATCCTAACCAACTCTGGTTCATATCCATTCACAACAGTGCCAAGATAAAAAAATGAAAAATACAAGCTCTACATGTGCTTGTACTTTCTGTGGGGCCTGACTTTTTGTGTCTTGCATCTGATCTATTAGATCAGGTGCCACCTGATCTACACGATTCACTTGAATATCTACTATTTGGAAAAATACCGATTTTGTAGCATTGAACTTTTGTCACCCTTAGGTCGACCAGGAAAAAGATTTGGATTCACTCAGATATTGATATTTGATGAGTTTGGATTTAATAATATGAACATCAAAACTAATAGAGTGGGTCGACCAAAAATTAGTTAAGAGTGGACTTTTTGATACACATGTTCTCTTGCATGAGATTTGTTCATAATGAACATATTTTTCCTATCTGGCTTCCTTTTATTGGTGCGACTCACGGCCGGTATGCTAGTAAATATAAGAGAATAATGTGTATTGTGACATATAAGAGATCTTTCTCATATACCACGACGGGACCGGGTTGGCTCCTATGCGTGTAGGACCAGGTGATTGACCAACGCGGCGTGGGCCGTTCGATCAACCCCTTTTTGTTCTTTGTGGGCCCCACCACACAGTTAGAGGGTACCATGTCGTCGTAGGGACAGGGTTGGATCCTACGCGCGTAGGACCATGTGATCGTCTAACGCGGCGTGGACCGTTCGATCAACCCCTCTAACTACGTGGTGGGGCACACAAAGAACAAAAAGAGGGTTGATCGAACGGTCCACGCCGCGTTGAACGATCACATGGTCCTACGCAACCCCGTTCCTACGCGCATAGGATCCAACCCTGTTCCTAGTACGACATGGTACTACATTAAGTCACATAGATCAGAAAAAGAAATGCCAACAGCCAGAAGCGAATTTGCAATTAAAAAGAGAGAGAATCAAATCTATGGAATGTGATGCCCTACCGAGCAAGACGGTATTGACCAACAGCAATTAGCAGTGACACGAAAATTGCTTATTTCTAAATGCCTACTATTATTACTATCGAGCTTGATTGGACAACCGACAAAAATTAATCTCCCTTAGGTTTGTTTGTCAAATCTCGTGCTCACAAAAACAAAGTCTCCAGCACATTGACAGCTCCCTGCCAACCAACTGGGTTTGAGGAATCTTCCTCTCACCACTAGAAAACAAAAGAAACGAATAAGAGAAAGAAATGAGGGATGAAGAAGAGGGAAAGGGAGCAAAAGAGGAAAGAAATATAAAAAGAAAAACGGAGGCACAAAAAAGGGAAACAAATTCAAAAGAGAGAGGGAGAGGCAGTGAGCACTCACAGTATGATTTTTGTGAAAATCCGATCACCCAAGTTATGGTCTGATGGAGTTTGGGAGCCTCGAGAACTCAGTTTCCGAAACCCAAAACAAGGCTCAGTTTCAGAAATTGAGGTTTGGATTTCAAATCCCTCCACCTTATTGTTTGAAAGCCCAAACCCCGTTGCCAAACTAGGCCCACAATTTTATGTTGCTAGATAAAGCAGTGAGGGGAAAACATAAATGAGCCCACAACTGGCATGGGCCCTCACAGTCTCCCATCTCACGCAGACTCAAGTTGGCAAAATACGATGATGGCTCTTACAAATGAATCCCTTATATATTTATTTTTTGGATATACTGCTGCTACTAGAATAGCGCTGATCTGTTCATCACATATGTCCATCACCTTGAACATGGGGATCTTTGGAGGAATACCAATGGGTGGTGATGCGGCGATTGAGTATATGTACCAAGATATCATGGGAATCTTAAAGCATCAATGCTAAGTATGCATACTGTAGATACCGATGTCAGTAGTCAAGTCTAATTCACCAGCAGCTATGCCCGGCCTAACACGTCGGATGGGATCCCAGCAGGAACCTCCCGACTTGGCTCGAGGGGGGTCGGTCAAGCCCGACCTTAGCCTAGTCCACGTACACTCATGGCACGGGCCCAGACGAACGACCAACATTCTCTCTCCAATCACAACAGGCATAGTGATTAAAACACTTGCATTGATTTTAGCTGGCATCCATCCATCTTTAAAGTTCAAGCGGATCATATATTTATACCTGACCCGCAATAAAATCTTATAGGATCCGACCCGTTGACATCAATAGACTTCAGATATTGTATTGGTATTAATATTCAAATACTTATTAATTAATAGAATTCTATTAAGATTCGTATCAAGAATCACTCTGCAATTAGGATTCGAATCATCGGAACATTATTTGACACACCTCACTTAAGGAACCTCTTTCAGAGATAATAGCAAATGCCTAGATGAATAGACTATAGACACAACCTCCGAAGTTCATCACACCTCTAGAATCAAGAAATCAGAAGTGTTTCTAGAGCTATCGCCAAGACCCCATGGCCACCGAGAGCCATATGAATCTATAACGCACCACTGAATACCTCGTGCAAAGTGAATAAATTTAACAATTAAGGCTAAGTAATTGATCAATTGATGAAGAAAGTCTAGAGGAAGGTTACCCTTCAACTCAAAATTAAGAAGGATACTATAGTTATTTTTGCTATATCAATATACATCTCTCTAGTAAAGGACCTCACATCGATCTGCTTCAGTTCATCAACCATTAGTATCAACATAATTGACAATCAAATTGACTGAATGCTAATTGATATTGGTAATTTATGCAGTATCATTTTTGCTAACGTGTTTCAACAAATGAAAATGGACATGAAAACATAAGCGGTGACGGTCCGAGTCCGTCAATACTTGCATTATAGTGTAAATGTTACCAAAATAGTTTTAAATGGTATTCAAAATTCTTCTACTGTTGTGAACGAGAAACAGATTTGGAGAAGGGTTAAGGCTAGGAAACCCCTAGCCTCCTTTATATAGTATTCATAATGGGTACTCATGTGGGTGGATACCCAATAGGCCCAATGAGTCCTATTCATAACACTTCCCCTTATCCAACCAACGTGGTATACTCGACTTTATAAATACTGAATGATTCATTAGTACTACTGAGTATCTTAAAGGGTGGATACTTCTGGATCCAAGTTAAGGTTAACTGCCTCGTTAAAAACCCTTAGCTATGGAAAACCCTGTGGGAAAAAACCGATAGCGAAGGGAAAAGAGTACAGCACTCCATAACTTCCCCTGATTTGGGGATGTGTCGAGGGGTGGATACTTCTGGATCCAGAGTCAATGTGGTTGCCTCATTAAAACCTTGACTATGGAAAACCCTGTGGGAAAAACCACTAGCCAAGGGAAAAAGAGTACAACTTTACAGTTGACTCCCCCTAATCTGATCAAGCTTCAGGCTTGCAGATCTCCTATATATCTATACATTTATCTCCTATGTGTCTATACATCCATCTCATCTACAACATTCCGAAAGCAAAAGTAAAGTACAAGTATCACTCATCTATACAAGTTTCACTCATATAATACAGTAGCTGGAACTAAAGGAGCGCTAACGAACTTGGTAGAATCTCCACGTCTCAATCGTCATTGTCTGCGAGGTACTTCAGGACCTGGCTTTGTATGTTCTTGAACTGCTCCTTGGGTGATGAGCTTCTCAGGATGGTGAAAGGATGTAGACTTGGGAGGATTGTGTGTAGATCTTCAGAAGGTGGACGTCCCTTTTATACTATTCATCGCGATGATCTGTAACCTGCATATGCAAATACATTTAACATGGAGGATTTATCCTCGACCCTTGGAGATAGCGCAGAAGCTACATATCTCTGATCCAGTGGCGCACTGCAGGCGCTGCACTGTACCTGGCTAATAGCTATACTGCTAACACTCAAAAGAGACGCATGCAGTTGGCCAGGTAAAAGAGTGTTTGAAAGACACTTAAGGTACTTCTGGACCATATATATTCTTCCCCTCTTCCAGCTAACGGAAAGGGGTCTTTTAATGTATATCTATACAACCAAATAGGTGTATTTAGTGGAGAATGATATTAATGTTTCTTCATCAATCGTCATTGGATGAAGTTTTCATCTTCGGGATGATTAATTAATGTCATCTTCAGGATGATAGTTCATTTCCAGGATAGTAGTTCATCTTCAGGATGATAGTTCATCTTCGGGATGATTGTTCATCTTCAGGATGATAGTTCATCTTCAGGATGATTAATGTCATCTTCAGGATGGTGGTTCATCTTCAGGATGATAATTCATCTTCGGGATGATTGTTCATCTTCAGGATGATAGTTCATCTTCAGGATGATTAATGTCATCTTCAGGATGGTGGTTCATCTTCAGGATGATAATTCATCTTCAGGATGATGGTTCATCTTCAAGATGATTGTATTCTGTAAGCCATAAATTATGCCTAGCTAGGGCTTTCATATCATATCATATCTGATAGATAGGCTTTACCAGATATTTCGGTATTTTCTCTTCAGGAGATCCGATAATATTTTGAGTTATTTAAAAGAATCTCAATTCTTTTAATTTGCTCTCTTAAGAACAATACTGTTTTTAAGAGGTGCAAACAACAACCTTTTAGTATGAGTCCTTTAAGGATCTCCGTCTAGGTTATCTTTCCTTTAATATATTATTAATATATGTCCCAAAAAAGAAAGTAAAGTAAAGAAAAAATTTATATATGCAGTTGAAGAAATTTTATATCGGTAATGTTGTCACATCCAAAAGCAACATCAACCAAAAATTCCCTCTTTTTGCCATTCGTTGGGTTACGCCTTGACATAAACCAGTCGATGCATCAGATTCATCTTGTAAGTGAGTTCAGCTCATCTTACTTGATTACTTCCTGGTTTGAGCGATTTATACCTCTAAAGCTATAGAAAATTAAAATGCTTATAGCTAACGATTTTATTTTGATTCTCCTTCAATACTCAGTTATCCCACAGGATTTGATATCATTTTTGATACCAGGACTTCAGGTCCAACACCTCATATTTCGTAATTGAGTCCAGCTCACCTTATTATTGCCTCATTCCACATTATTATAATTTGGCCAAATCTCTATCTTTGCTTCAGGCAAAGCGGAGTTGTGGAATCGATATTAACTGGCAAAGTGAAATATGAGAGAATTTGTCGACAAAATGTGTTCTTTCTTGTCCAAAAACTCACCCTGTACGTACTATAATCATTTGATTTCTCCCAGAGGAGTCTCCTTCACGACACGTTAAAGAAGTGAAGGTTCTGGGACGGGTAAATAATATGGACAGATCCAGAATTGGTCCTTAGCAACCAAGTTGCAATAAGGTTCTGGATTTGAGCTCACTTTCCTGTGGTGGTATTGTTTTTTCGGTCTCCAGGAGTAGATTTCTCTCTTTAGAGCCTAGTGGTATGTCCTCTTATCTCTTAAGGACATCCACTTCTGCTACTGGTGGATTGCATCCATTATATTTTGTATGTCAATTCTAGCTGGATTTTTAGTAGCAGGGATGTGAAAGTTTTGACAATATTTAAATTGTCAGTCTGATTATAATCAGATCATATGTATTTACTTTTTAAATGGTCAATTTTGAGCTTCAGGCTCATAGATGATTTGAACCAAATAGGGAATTGAAGGATCTTCAGGATCCTTTTTACCATCAACACACAATCTATAAGACGTGTATAAATGCCTTACTCATACGAGATTTTGGAATCTATTCATTAAAGTTGGTTAGTCCTGATGAATTTGTTCTCTTTATGGCATCATGACGGTTTATGTAGTGTTGCTTCAGGAACACATACACAGTGTTGCGGGCGTACCATCTTTAAGATGTGCTCTAAACCCATTCTTAGAAAATATTTATATGGAGTTGATCAGACTCATATAAAAGGATTCTAATGGTGTGTTTAGCTGAGTGTACGCAACCACTGTTGCTACTTATTTATGATTTCCCATTTTTATCCAAAGTTACCACTATTTTTAAAAAAATGTGGTTGGATAATGACCATTTAGAGGATATATATTAATGAGTATACAAAAAAAGGTACATCATCAGTCATTTTAAGGGAGTGGACAAAGCCTATTTGTATCCCTTAAATACTCTCAAGAGACCTAAAGGTCTTCATTATCTTTAATGATGATAGTATATCATCTTAAATTCATTTGAGGAAGCGGGGAGAGTCAATGTCCATGTGAATGGAGATGATCTCATTATCATTTTTCCCTTTTGAATAGGACAATGAAAGTTTCACCCTTTTTGAAGAATCTTCGGGTTCGTCTGGTTGGTGATGTCTTGCATCATCAATCCAGGGTGATATCGATCCAAAATTGGTCGATTCTGGACACTTCTGGTGTTCCAAAATAATTCCTCTTTTCGAATTTATGTAGGACTTTTGAAAAATCCATTAAAATGCTCAAGTTAATTTTGTCCGGTAATAGTTGAATTGTGTTCAAACTGTGAAGGATTACATCTTCACATTGACTATTGTGCGGATCATTATGGGACAAAAGCTTCAGGCTTTATTTATTTCTTGAGTCATTAGGGATTTCGATTTGACGAATATCCTTTGAAACTGTATAAGTTTCAGAGAGTATATGACATCCTCATTTTATTTTTAGGGGTATTCAAGATAGCAAATCATTCGCAGTAAAATAAAAATGTATTAAAAACTACAAGAGAATAATACTGATGATTTTGTTAAGTCAACCAGTGACATAGTGTGATGTGTGCTCTTGAAAACATACAACAATAATTATGCTCATTTAGACTTATGTTATGACAACAGATTGTATTTGATTTCAAAATTTATTCGTCCTCGGGGAGTAGCTAAATATACATAAGGTCAATTAGACTTTCGTCGTTTTGACTAGATATGTATGTATTTTTATATGGCATAAGTTAATGCACATTTATGTTTGTAAAAACATTATGGCTCTTATCAGAAACTTCTGGTCTGATATTTGCTTGCCATTGCTTACTCCGTGTCGAGGTATATCATATCTTCCCTTTCCCATTTAATACAAGACTTCCCCTGTTTTAAGTTTTCCTTGTTCGGGTCATGTTTGATCCGGAACTTCCCCTGATTTCAATATTCCTTATTTATAAAGAACAATGAAAATTAGTCTTGCTAAGGAGACATAAGCAGGGGTTTGAGCAAATTATTTTATACTTCCACTTTTCTAATTAATTAGAGACTTTTAAAAAGTCTATTTGAATGCTCGAGTATAGCTTCAGGCCATTTTCTTGAGTCGTTCAAATTGTGGATAGTTTATCATGCTCAGAGGGGAAAACAAATACGTGGCTACGAAATTTATAATTTCTCATTTGTCTATTAAGTCACGACTTCGGGCGTATACTTAAAAGTAAGGTGAGATGACTCTAAAAGAGTTTAAAGGTGTTATGACAACTGCTGGTGTCAATATTTACCGCAAAATGCGCATCTATAAAAAAATCGCATAAATGGTTTTCGCATAAGCCATCGTTTTTGTTGATATTTATTTTATTAGGGAAAAAGGTGCTGACTTTTGATTTGATTTTTGAACTTCAGGTTCATTTTGTCAAAGTGGATGTGATATTAAACTTTTTGAAATCATGATTGTCTTATTGTCATAAATATCGTCATATCATGAGCTTATCATACATATAATGTAAAGCTTGTAAACTAAAGATTATGCTCAATTGAACTGAATTGAAACAAGTATGATGTATACACATGCTATTTAAATGCTGCAGGCATTTAAATAATCTTATCGCAGATACATAGTCTAGCTATTGGCGTTAAACTATATCAAAGTGATTTTAGCATGCTTTTTAACAGTTTCATTGTAACATTAACATAGCATAAAAATAGTTAACATCCACACATTTAATGTATAAGCAATGAAGAAAAACTTAGGACTATGGGGATCATTTAATATGCGGCAGGCATATAATTTTCTACACATTCATTTAATTATCACAGACATGTAATAATATTAAATGTTAAATCATGCAACGGACAATGAAATATATGCAACATCACTTAGCATTAAAAAAATGGAGAGAAAACTTTTCGTTTAATACTGATCAAATAATCCAACAAAAATGCGGTGATGTTTTACGCAGATAATTAATCAGAAAAAGACAAAAGAAGAAAATCTTTAATCAATAGCTGAATAGCCCTTTTATGAACATATTTATAACTTGCCATCAATACCCCCAAAAAAGGGTTATTAATGCTTAAATCCCCATCCCCTAATTTTCCCTGATTTTCTGGATTTATCCAGAATTTTTCGGGAATTATAATGAAAATTTTAGAGAAATAAATTAAAGATCAATTCTGGGCCCAATTTAGGTAGAAACTCAATGGGCTGGATTTAAAATTTAATTTAAATATCTATTTATATTTCATTATTGGGCCTAAAAAGGCCCATCTCCCCAAGTCCTAGGGTTTCCCTAGGGTTCCAATGCGGGAGAGGAGGACGGGTGACGGCCGCCGCCCGTAGGCGGCGCCGCGCGCCGCTGGCGCCCCCCTTCGGGGGGCCTGCCGGTGCCCCACGTCGGGGGGCCTGCCGGTGCCCCACGTCGGGGGGCCTGCCGGTGCCCCACGTCGGGGGGCCTGCCGACCCGCCGGTGCCCCCCTCTGGGGCGGGTCCCCCCTTCAGGGGGGCTGCCGGCGGCATTGCCCCCCTCGGGGGGGGGGGGGGGGGGGGGGGGGGGGGGGGGCGTCGGCACCCCCCTTCAGGGGGGCCGCCGGCGGCAGCGTCCCCCTTGGGGAGGGGGCGGGCCGGCGGTGCCCCCCTTCAGGGGGCCTGCCGGCGCCCCCCTCGGGGGGGGGGGGGGGGGGGACGACGCCCCCCTTCAGGGGGGGGCGGTCCCCCTTCAGGAGGGGGCCCGCCGGCGGCAGAGCCCCCCTCAGGGGGCGGGCCACCGGCGCCCCCCTTCAGGGGGGCCCACCGGCGGCAGCGCCCCCCCTTAGGGGGGCGGCCAGCCGGCGGCCGTCGCCAGGGGCGGCGGCTAGGGCAAGAAAAAAACACCTTTTTGTTGTTGTAAATCTATTAAAAAGAACAGATTTTTATCTATAGAGGGCAATTTTTAGACTCTAAATCGACGTTATATCTAATAAAAATTTGATTTTTAATGTAAAAACGTTGATTTCGCATATAAACAAACAAGTTTTTGATCTAATAATTTAGATCCATGCATAAACAATTATATTTTTGATATCTAGATCACATAAAAATATGTATTAGATCTAGAAAATTGTTTAGGCTTACCTACTAGATCCGTCCTCCAGATCTAGCGACATTTGATGAAGGATGCCCGAAGAATCCGCGTCGTCTCACGAAACTTTGCGTCGCGAAAAAAAAAATTTGACGGAGCTTCCGCCGGGCGCCTTCCTCTCATGAGCCGTCGCTTCTTCCATTGAGCGTGATCGTGCTGATAACGTGTTGTGAACGAGAAACAGATTTGGAGAAGGGTTAAGGCTAGGAAACCCCTAGCCTCCTTTATATAGTATTCATAATGGGTACTCATGTGGGTGGATACCCAATAGGCCCAATGAGTCCTATTCGTAACATCTACAACTTTTAAATGTTTTTTGTGATTTTTAACTATTTTTCCGAAGTCAAAACAATTCAAAACCCGTAAACCCGCCACCCGCCGATGGATAAAAAAACACATTAACTTTAGCCTCAAAACATACCATTCGGTGGTCAAAAAAAGTTGACACAAATTATTATGAATGGGCTTTTGTAGGCCCAAGTGGAGCCCAATAGGGTTTAGGGTAGCCACCCATTATATAATTGTTTTCTATAAATAGAGAGTTACGGGTTCAGTGGCCGACTCTCTCATAACACGTTATCAGCACACTCACAGCTGAGCCGAACCTCTGCCGACGGACGAATCGCGACGCGAAAGGGCTTCCTTCACCGAACGTCGCTAGATCCGACGGGTAGGATCTAGAGGTAATCATTTATCCCTTAGATCTAAAATTTTTCATGAGCATGATAATGGATCTGTAATTTCCTTTATTAGATCTATTTCTTTTACTTAGATCTGGATGAAAAATCACAATTTTAATATAGATCTCTTTTGAAAAAAAGAGTTTTTATATCATTTTTTGGACAAAAAATCAACTTTTTCACGCTAAAAATCAAATTTTTACGGTAAAAACGTTAATTCAAAGATTAAAAATTGTATTTTTAAATAAAAATCGATTTTTTCCTCCGAAATTTGTATATCCATAATTTGTATATCTTGACGCGCACGCGATGCGCCCCCCCCGCTGCCGCGCCTGACGCGCGCGTGATGCGCCGCCGCCTCCGCACCTGATGCGCGCGATTCGCGACCCGTCGTCGCGGCTGACGTGCGCATAGCGAGACCCCCCATCACCGCGCGCACAACGAGACCCCCCGCCGTCGCTTACCTGACGCGCGCGCGTCGCGCCCCGCTATCGCACGCTTGACGCGCGCGCACACGCGCTTCCTGCGCGTGCCTCGTCACAACGAAACCTTAACTAGGGTTTTTTCGAATTTTTTATAAAAAAAGGCTATTTTCAGAAATTAATTAGGATTTCCTGATCAATTTTTTCCTAAAGGAATCTGATTCATCATATGTGTAAATCATCACTAATTGCATTTTTTTGGATTAATTGATTATTTTTTACGTTTAATAATTATGAGGATCTTGAGACTGCTCTCCCGTTAGTCAGCTAACCTAACTGGGTATGACGTTTCCACGTGGTCCGATTAATTATTAAACAAAAATATTTTACTCATTATAAATGCCTGGGATGTTGTATATTTTCATTGCATGTAGCATGAAATTGCGTTTACACATACTACATGCCTGTGATGAATAATTAAATGCCTGCTGCATTATTGATGTCTCTGCGACGAATGTTAATATTTGGCTGTGGTTTTGGATCGGCTATTTGTCACCTTTTATTTTTCTCGCATTTTTTTCTTTTGAGAGAAATTGCAGTGAAGATTAAATTGTATAATTTCCGAAGTCTGGCGCACGTCCCCACGGTGATGAAGATCTACTTCCTGATGAAGATGGGCCCCATGGGGGTTCCCGATTTGTATTTTCCTTTTAAATGGAACTGTAAATGAACTTTATTTTGTACTTTAAAAATGGTGACTAGCTGATCCGCACAACAAATATATGTGTCTGAAATGCATAATTATTTATTTTCAAATATTTAATTACTGCATGTTTGACATGCTTAGATAAATGGCAAAGATAGCGAGCGTCGACTTCGCCGTATTGAATGCAACATGCAAGAACTATTTGAGCTGGTAGTTGGATATCAAATTCCACCTGCGCTTACAGGGATTGAGTCATGCCATTGCTGTAGGCGATACGGTTTCTGACATAGATAAGGCGAAAGCAATTATCTATATCAGACGCCATATCAATCGGACCCTGATGGCTGAGTACCTCACAGTGAAAGACTCATACGAGTTATGGACCGCCCTCGAGGATCGATTCAAACATCAAAAATATGTTCTCCTTCCTCGAGCGCGATATGAATGGGAGAACCTCCGTCTGCAGGACTTAAAGTCCATTGCCGAGTATAACTCGGCACTACTCAGCATCACCTCTCGCCTAAAGTTGTGTGGTGAAAAAGTGACGGAGGAACGCATGCTGGAGAAAACCTATACATCTTTCCACGAGAAGGATGTTATCCTCATGCAATAGTATCGTGAACAAAAATTCATGAAATACTCTGAACCTCTATCATGCCTTCTGATGGCAGAACAGAATAGTGACCTCTTGCTGCCCACCCATAACTTGCACCCTGCTGACACTGCACCTGCGCCTGAAGCGCATAATATCTCCTCCCAGAAGAAGAAGAATAAATTCAAAGGCAAACCCCTGAAGGGAAAGGCATTGAAGAAGCAGGCTAGAGGACCCCCTCCAAAGACCAACAATGAGGGGAATAAGAAAAATTTTGTTGAGTATTGGACTTCTCCCTACTTGGTGTTAAGGGTTATTTAGTACCGACCCCCTGTGTTTTCTACGAATTTAGCAACACCCCCTATGGTTTCAATAATTAGGAAGACCCCCCCCTATGGCACCCAATTTTGGACCCCCCTCCCCCCTGTTTAGGGGGGTCTTCCTATAGGCGGGGAGTCCAAATTGGATACAATAGGGGGGTCTTACTAATTATTGAAACCATATGGGGGTGTTGCTAATTTTGGAGAAAACACAGGGGGTCGGTACTAAATAACCCTGGTGTTAATGATGAGCAAACATAAATACTTGTGACTAATCCCCTATTTCCAGTTAATCCATTGCCTAAGCATATCTTAAAGATCAATTAGCAATGGATGACACTCAAAAATCAATGAAAGCAAGAAAAGTGGATTGGATGAGCAAAGATGGTGATTGAAGCTCCTAGAAGACTTTAAGCTCATACTTTGGATAGAAGAGAGAGTTCTACAAATGTAATCTTCTTTTTCTCTTCTAGTATGTAGCTTAGAAGTAGAACTATGTTGGAGCACACACACATCTTCATTTCAGTCTTAGGACATCATTAGATCAATTTTCCTTAAACTCCAATTCATACTTTCTCAAGAATGTGCATGTTGTGATTACAACAGTCGACTACTGAACGTTTTACAGCCGCCTATCTAAAAACAGTCGACTGTGATTTGTTCTACAGTCGCCTGTTATGCACATACTTAGTCAGTTGATTTTTGGGCTTTCTAAGCTTTAAATCTTTCAGGCGACTGCTGTACATTTTACAGGCGCCTGTCCAAGAGATAGTCGACTGTGATTTGTTAATCAGTCGAATGTCTATCTTCAGCCCAAAGATCATTCTCAGTTTCATCTGGCCAATCGACTAATTTTGTATTTACAGTCGACTGTCCAAGGAACAGTCGACTTTAAATGCTTCAACAGTCGCCTGTCCATGATTCTTCTGCAGAACTTGCTCTCTAGAATATTTCTAGTTCTAGTGCCAGTCGACTGATGTTGTATTTACAATCGACTGTCCAATGGCACAGTCGACTGTCAATGCTTCAACAGTCGTCTGTCTTTGAGCTTCTCTGCAGACTCAACTCTCTGGAAAATGTCCGGGTTTGTGATAGTCGACTGATGTTGGTTTCACAGTCGCCTGCCCATGGCACATGCACCAGTTTGTTCCACATCAGTCGCATGTCCTGTCTTTCCAGTATTTTCCAAGACTTTCTCAGTTTACCCATGTTGCGACCAGTCGTCTGTAGAAGGAATTACAGTCGCCTATTGGATTTACAGTCGACTATATTCTCTTCATCAGTCGAATGTCCACGTGGTAAGTTACCGTTTGAATTCTCACCTACCCTCTGATATAGTGCATCAGTTGACTGTGTTTTGTTCAACAGTCGACTGTCGAGTGTGCAAATTCTATCCGTTGGGGTTTTCTCCATGGATTTCAAAGGGGGTTTGGGGATTCTGTTTGAGGGTTTTAAGAAACCTATAAAGGAATCATCTACTGTTCCATTAAGAGGGTAGGACCTCACTTAACCATTCAAGATTTCAATCTTCCAAGATCAAAGCTCTTAAAATCCTAAAGCCCTAGAATTCTTATCTTTCAATCTCTTGTCTCCAATTTAGAATCAAAGAGAAATCTTCTAGGCATTTGGTGCAGTCAAGAGATAGGGATTTCCTCTTTTCCAAGAGAGTCATTCAACACACACCACACTCTCCTTCAAGTTCTACTTCAAGGCATAGGTGATTGTAAGTGTTGTTATTTCACAATTTCATAACTTTCGTTATTTGATTTACTCTCGGGTTGTGAGAGTGTTTTGCTTGCTCCCAAGTTATAGGAGTCAAGGACATCGAGTGTACATCGATTTCACTTGTAGGGTTGCTACAAGTGGGTTTAAGGAAACCTCAAATTAGGGTTCTAACTTGAGTATCCAGTGGTATCCGGGTGGAAGGGACGTAGAATTACCGGGAATAAGTCGGGAGTTGACTTAGGTAATCCATACACTTGAAACATCATTGTGTTTGTATTGTTTCATTTTAGGGTTTATTTTCATTCCGCAATTAATTGTTGGTTAGGAATTTAATTTGGTGTAATTATCATTTTAAATTGTATAAACACTATTCAACCCCCTTCTAGTGTTTTTCTCATAGCCAGGGACCTTACAATTGGTATCAAAGTGCTGGTATATAGCTTTAGCATCCAACAACAACAAGGTTCCTCCACCGACTTCGTACAACAATCACGACCGTGATGGAGCGTCCACCGTCTTCGAAGGACAATCAACGGTTGGTCCTCCGTGTTTCAATGGCACGAATTTCGACTATTGGAAATACCGGATGGAGACGTTTCTAAGGAGTGCTTCTCTTTGGAGAACCTTCCATAAGGAATATGTCAAACCCCCCGAAGAGGATTATGACAAATGGACGCCCTCCGAGAAGTCCGCCGAAGTCAACAACGCCAAGGCAATGAACGCTCTTCATTGTGCGTTGGAACCAGGTGAGTTCAACAAGATATGCACATGTAAGAGTGCATATCAAATTTGGGATCATCTAGTCATTACTCACGAGGGAACGAATAAGGTGAAATTATCTAAATTATATGTTGCTGTGCAAAATTTCGATATGTTTCACATGCAGGATAATGAGAGCATAGCAACGATGTACAGACGTTTTACCGATATCACCAATGAACTCGAAGCTCTTGGGCAAACCTAGACCCAACCAGAGAAGGTGAGAAAGATCATAATGGGAATGACCTCCAAATGGGAATGAAGATCTATCGCCATTGAGGAGGTCAACGAGAAGAAGAATTACACGGTCGTAAATCTCATCGGTACTCTCATGTCTTACGAAATAAGACGGGAGAACCGATTGAAGATTCGAGCGATGATGAACCCTACGGAGGCCAAGAAGAAAGCATTAGCATTCAAAGCTAATTCTTCATCCTCCGATAGTGAAGAATCAGAAAATGAGATGGACTTGGAGGAGATGGTTCAAATGGCGAAGAAGTTCCAACGCTTCTTTCGCAAAGGTAAATTTCCCTCCAAGAATAAATTTGATTCTACTAATAACACTTCATCTTTTTGTTTTAAGTGTAATAAGGCAGGGCACATCAAGAAGGATTGCCGATGCTACGAAACAAAGAGAAGTGAAAAGCTTTGAAGTGCCACAAGTCCAACAAGTACAAGAAGGATAAGAAGAAAAGGACTTGTCGGTCGTTCGATGACTCAAGTGGAGACTCCTCAAGTGAATCCGAGGATGAGAAGGGTGAAAGTGCCCACATGTGTTTCATGGCCAGGGAAGATCCACTCTATGATGAGAGTGATTCCGACATCGATGAACCCGAGATAACAATGGATGTATTATGTATAGCTAATGAAGAAGTATTTTCTGAGTATCAACCTTTAATGCTTAGATATACTAGTTTAAAGAAATTGAATGTTAGCAAGCCATCCATTCCATGCATCATCAACAATGACACCATTGTTGATACGCTTACACTTGAGAAAACCTCCTTGGTTTTTCAAAATGACATAATGAGAAATGAGATGAATTCCCTCAAATCTCAACTAGATCAAACGTATCCTAAGGATAATAGTTATCTAGCTTCACAAAACACACAATTGGGTTTAGAGAATGATTCTCTTAAAACCCAAGTGCACGAGCTCATAGCACGGCTGTCCACCTTGGATACCAATATTTCTTCTCTAAAGGAGAAATATGAGCTCATGTCCTCCCCAGTTATGAGATTTAACAAAGGGAAAGGACAATTGGATGATTTGCTAGCAACCCAATTTCCAGCCACACATCGTGTTGGCCTTGGTTATGTGGAAGCAAATGCATCCAATGCTCGCACCTCCTATAGTGGTGTTACTATAGACTTTGTGAGGCCATCCTACAGTGCATCCACAAGTGGTGTCAAAAACACTATTGGTAGCAAACCTATCAAGAAAGCCACCACTTCACAATCTCTTCCTTTTGGTAAGAAACCCACTAAGGGTGGAAACCAAAAGAGAGGTCATGCTTAAATGTACATCAACCTTCATCCACGTAGGAAATCTCCTACCTCACAAGTGGACACTCATGACACCTTTTATGCTCCACATCCACAGACACGTGCAAACCAACACATGAGAAATACTCATGCATGTGCCCTACATGCTCGTATGCTCATATGTATCATTCTTCCATGTATGCACTCCACCTCATGTTATGCATGCCCCATATGTTTCATATAACATGCATGTTCATAAGGTTACATACAACCCCTACATGTGCAATGTGTATCCACCTCCATTGTCATATGCTAGAACACATGTTCCTAGA
Source organism: Scilla litardierei (assembly GCA_030789695.1). Taxonomy (NCBI): domain Eukaryota; kingdom Viridiplantae; phylum Streptophyta; class Magnoliopsida; order Asparagales; family Asparagaceae; genus Scilla; species Scilla litardierei. Next base: position 105,448,616 of record CM061142.1, read on the forward strand.
AAGCACACACCACATAGAAATCAATCAATTGTGCATGCAACTAGGAAAAGGACTCCCAAAACATACACAATTTGGGGTCCTAAGAACACTAGCTTAAATGATAGGAATTCTTATGTTGATTCCTATTTTCATGATGTTAATAATAGTGGTAATTATGTTGGGAAGCAGAAGTCCACTTGGACTTGGCTTCCAAAGGGCTAATCCCCTTGGACCCAATAAAAATTAGGTACCATAAGCTTATGGTATATTATGTAGGTACCCAAGAAAAAGAAAGAGATCAATAAACGTCATATTGGCTCTAAAATGAAAGGATGGATACTCGACAGTGGTTGCTCCAAACACATGACGGGAGATCGCTCATTGCTCTCCGAAGTGATTAACATCAAGGATGGTACAATGATCACTTTTGGAGGTAATCAAAAGAGAACCATCATTGGAGTAGGTATAGTCGGTAATCCTTCCAAACCACTTATTACTAATGTTTATTTAGTTAGTAGTTTATGTCATAACCTTATCTCCATTAGTCAACTTTGTGACAAATGTTACAAGGTTAACTTTGGAGAGGGTATGTGTGAAATTGTTGATTGTGATTCACATGTTTTATTTACCAGTATTAGGCGTAAAAATATTTATTATTTGAACTTGCCTAAAACCGTAGAACATTGTGTAGTTGCTAACATAAATGAACAACTATTATAGCATTGCCGTTTTGGTCATGTTTATTTTAAGCACTTATATAAGTTAGCTAAGCATGATATAGTAAAAGGTTTTTCGAAAATTGCTTTTAGTAAGAAAAACTTTTGTGATTTATGTCAACGAGGTAAACTTAGTAAATCATCTTTTAACTTAAAGAAGGCATAACTTCTAAGAGGCCCCTAGAATTACTTCATCTAGATTTATTTGGGCCAACTAGAACTGCCTCTTTAGGTAATGCTCACTATGCATTAGTTGTCATTGACGACTTCTCTAGATTTACTTGGGTTTCATTTTTACTAATAAGAATGAATCCTTTGAAGAGTTTACCATATTTGCTAAGAAGATTCAAAATTTCTTAGTTACCACTATTATCATTATTCATAGTGATCATGGAGGAGAATTTGAGAATGAGTCTTTCACAAAGTTTTATGATGACACCGTGATTACTCACAACTTTTCTTTTCCTTGCGCACCACCACAAATGGTGTTGTAGAGAGAAAGAATTTGACCCTAATTGAGTGTGCCCATACCATGCTCCATGATAGTCATCTTGGACTACAATTTTGGGCGGAGGCGGTGCACACGACATGTTATGTGCTCAATAGGATCCTAGAGAGACCTCGAATGAACAAAACTTGTTTTGAGTTATTTTATGACAAGAAACCACAAGTTAAATATTTTTGTGTTTTTGGTTCAAAATGCTTTATCAAGAACATTTTTGATAACTTAGATAAATTTGAGCCAAGATTCGATGAAGGAATTTTTGTTGGATATTCCACACGTAGCAAAGCCTACCGGATATACAACAAAACCTCTTCACCAATTGAGGAATCACTACACGTATCATTTTATGAAGATTTTGATTTTTCTAATGTGTTTGATGATAGTGTAGATGTTTTATGTGATTCTCTTAGTAATGTTAAAATCAATGATTCGATTATTGAGACTAACAATACTAATGAAATTGTTGAAGATGTTCCAAGTGATGCAGGTATTCTCAAAGATTATCCTACCGTTCGTAACCACCCACATGAACAAATTATTGGAGATATTGGTGTGGGTGTTCGAACGAGGTCAAGAATTGATGAATTCTCTCATTGCGCATTTGTCTCTACCATTGAGCCAAAGAACATCCAAGAAGCGTGTGAAGATGGCTCTTGGATAATTGCAATAGAAGAAGAGCTTATGCAATTTGAGAGATATGAAGTTTGGGAGCTCGTTCTTCTTCCAAGTGGTCACCAAGTGATTGTGACCAAGTGGATCTTCAAGAACAAGACCGACGAGAACGAGGTCATCACAAGGAACAAAGCAAGGTTAGTAGCTCAAAGCTATCGGCAAGAAGAAGGTATCGATTTCGAATAATCTTTTGCCCCCATAGCTAGATTAGAAGCTATTAGATTGCTTTTATCTTTTGCATCCCATAAAAATTTGAAGTTATTTTAAATGGATGTTAAAATTGCATTTTTAAATGGAATTATTAATAAAGAAGTTTATGTTTCTCAACCACTCGGTTTCATACATGAAAAATTTCCAAACCATATTTTCAAACTTAAGAAATCATTATATGTGTTGAGACAAGCTCCTAGAGCTTGGTATGATCGACTCAAAACCTTTCTTTTGGATTTAGGTTTTAAAATGGGTGAGGTTGATTCAACTCTTTTCATTAAGGATTATAAAAATGACATCCATTTAATTCAAGTTTATGTAGACGATATTATATTTGGTTCTACTAACTTTAATCTTTGCCAAGAATTTTCTAAGTCTATGAAGGATGAATTCGAAATGAGCCACATGGGTGAGCTCAACTACTTCCTTGGACTTCAAATTCGACAAATGAAGGAGGTGACTTTCATACATCAAACCAAGTACACCGTGGAGCTTATTAAGCGATTCGGGATGAAATCGTCTTCAAGCAAAGGACCCCTATGAGTACGACAACCCATCTACACAAGGATGAAAATGGAAAATATGTAGATGTTCGTCTATATCGATGTATGATCGGTAGCTTACTTTACTTAACTGCTAGTAGGCCCAATATTATGTTTTCCGTATGCCTTTGTGATAGATATCAAGCTAGACCTAAAGAGTCACACTTGATTGCGGTTAAACGAATTTTTCGTTACCTCAATCATTCACTAGATTATGGATTACTTTACCCTAAGTCTAGCACATATGAGTTAATCTCATATAGTGATGCCGACTTTACCAGATGCAAATCCGATAGGAAGAGTACTAGTGGAACTTGCCATTTTCTAGGAAATTCCCTAGTTTCTTGGTTTTCCAAGAAACAGAACTCGGTATCATTGTCCACAACTGAAGTGGAATATATTACCGCGGGTCTTGCATGTGCACAAGTTCTTTGGATGAGACACTCTTAAGGACTATGGTGTCAATTGTGATACTTGCCCTATTATGGTTGATAACCAAAGTGCAATTTGTCTCTCCAAGAATCCGGTACATCACTCCCGTACCAAACACATAGATGTGAGACATCATTTTATTAATGATCATGTAGCTAAGAAGGACATCATCTTAGAGTACATTGAAATCCAAAAACAAATCGTCGACATCTTCACTAAACCTCTTAAAGAAGATTCATTTGTGAGGTTGCGTGGAGAATTCGGTATTACGGGTGAGTCTGAATTGTAGGAGTTTATATTTTCATGTTATATCATGCTTGAACTCATATCATCATTTTTACTTCTCTTCGTTTGATAAATTATATGTTGCACATATATTTGTTTTAAGAGTTGTTTGGATTGATTTACGAGTTTTGTATGATAATCGATAATATTTTGATATTGATTTCTTGATTAGATTTGTGTTAGAGTATAGGTCCTAGGATGAGATGTCTCTATCCTCTGGATTTTAACCTCACTGTACATTTCTGGACCAGGACAGACAACTGTCATTCCTTCGACAGTCGACTGCCTAACTCTATTTTCTCATACAGCAGACTGTATTTTTCACACAGGAGACTGATGACAATTTTACAGTCGACTGTTTGTTTGACAGGCGACTGCAATTTGGTCATCTGGCGCCTGTCCAAATCTTCAAAGGTCTCTGTTTTTATCATCTTATTTTTGATTCTCTATCAGTCGACTAATGTATAAGGAACAATCGACTGTCTCTCCGACAGGTGACTGTGAATTACCCAACAGTCGACTATCTGTCAACCCAAGCTTATTTCTATCTTATCAACCAGTCGACTGACGATTGTTCATCAATCGACTGTCAATTTCTATGGCGGTTCGTTAATTTGATCTGAGCTGTCGATTTTTCGATCCAACGGCCCAGATTCTTTGGACCCCTTCGGGAACCGTCGACTTGTTCAGAAACTTTCTCTCTCATCCGACCAAGTTCACTCGTCTTCCCCCTTTTGAAAATCTACTGTTGCTGTCGATTTTCTCTCTGATTTGAAGCTTCACTCTCCGATCACTCCTCTGATCATTCGATTGCTTGGTCGATTGTCTCCTTCTCAGTCGTTCGTCACCGATTAGGTATTGTTTTCTTGTGTCGATTCAATTTGTGCGGTTCTTTTGTTTCGTTTGATTGTGCTATAGCTCCCAAGAACAAAGGGAAGGCTGTTGATCCTAGACACCCTAGGATCCCTAAGTCGACCATTACCAAAACCAAGAGACCCCACAAAGCCCGCACCAAGAACCCTGAGCTTCTTTCCGACACTTCAGGTTCCTATTCCCCTTCTTCCTCCTCAGAAGCCGAGCCTCTTGTGAAGCGTCCGTGTAAGCCCATTGGTGTTCGCATCAATGAGCCTGTCACGGAGGCCGAACCTACTCAGGTGGCTGATGACACCCACTCTGAGTCTAGTTCTGATTCTCCCCAAGGCCAAAACCTTACTGTGCCTCCTACTGATTCTCTAGTTCCTATTTACTGAGACGACGCTTGTCAAGCAAAGTTCCATTCCATGCCAGGGATCAGGCTCCTTCTTGAGCATTTTATTGTTTATCAGGCCTTCACTGCTGAGAGACTCTCAGAGATTCTCTCGTCGACCCACTTGGGTGATCTCTTTCGATACTCTCATATCGACTCCCCACGTGCCTATCCCTTCCTGGTCAAATTATTTTATGCCAACCGCATTCACGGTGAGTATGTTGACACACGAGAGATTGACACTGTGGTTCAGGGGACCCATATCCGTCTTGACCCTACTCTCCTAGGTGTTGAGTATTGGTGTTTCATACAAATCTTATTTTGATGATAATCAAAACATTATGTTGTTGCTAATGAATCTCATGTCTTAGTCTCTCAGTTTATTTCAAGGATATCTTTCTTGGAGACTAATCACTTGGTGTAAGGATGGACATCATGTGAAGAAGGGCCAAAGTTTGGACTCAAGGAGTGACAAAGCTTGGAGATGATGGAGAGCTATCAAGGCATCAGGATTGAAGACTTAGACTCTTAAGAAAGCATTGTAATCCATGTAATTTACTTTATTGCTTTCTCTCTCTTTTGAGTCTAGGGTTGATGTAATGCCTTGCTAGATGGTTTGCTCTTTCATGCACATGCATTTAACCATCTTAGTGAACCTTAGGATTATCATAGAATCCAACCCAATAGGTTCACTCTTTCCGTCAGTCGCCTGATGAGGGAAACACAGCCGACTGGGTGATTTCCAGTCGCCTGTAGATCCTTCTACAGTCGCCTGATATGCACTGCTCAAGTCAACATATACTATTGACTCAAACTTGAGCTTTACGCACAGTCGTCTGACGATCAGTTTTTAGTCGCCTGTATATTTACAGTCACCTGGAAATTGGCCAACAATCGCCTGTCTAGCGTAAGTGCAATCTCTACATCTCTCTATCTTCTCTCCATACTTTACAGTAGTCGACTGATGAAGAATGTACAGTCGCCTGACTATTTGACAGTCGACTGTATTATTAACATCAGTCGCCTGTGCGAAGAATTGGAGAAAGAGTGCAGCTCTCTATTTCGATCCATCCCCTGCAGCAGTCGTCTGCTGAAGGATTAACAGGCGCCTGTCCTGTTTGTCAGTCGACTATATTGACTTCGTCAGTCGACTGTCTTGGCTCAGATTATAGCCGTTGGATATTTTCTAGCCGTTGATCAGTTGACTGTCTTATGATCATAAGTCGACTGTTCCTGTCGTTTTCACCCAGTTTCTAGCCGTTGCAGATTTGCTTATTTGGCTGTTTCTTTGGGTTTTTGGGCTTGATATAGGATTCATATATATATATATATATATATATATATATATATATATATATATATATATATATATATATGAATGTGTTGCCTTTGCTTAAACTTCTTGATTGATTCTTGATTACTCTTGATTCTATTGAAAATCTCAAGAGATCTTTAAGCCACTCTCAAGCTCCCTCATATCCCTCTATTGAGCATTCATCTTCCTTCATGCATTGAAGTCCAGCTCAAGGGAAATCATCTAAGTGCTCTCAAGCATATTCCAACACTTGGAGATCCTCTTCCATGCCTTGCATTCATTCATGAGTAAGCATTTCAAGGCATAGGTAAGAGTATTTACTTTACAGGGTGTAATTTGTTTTCCTATTTCTCTTTGTGGGATTAGGATACTCTCTTTGTGGGAGTTTCTCTCCTTGTGAGAGGTTGTCTCTTTGTGGGACTAGGGAATTATCTTTGTGGGAATTAACTCTCTTTGTGGGAGTTCGAGTGTCCTAGTGTAGGGCTAACCCTAATTCTCTGATTGGGAGTTAGTGATTCTCTGTGTGGGAGTCTTGATTCTTGTGTAGGATTGGTTGGGTCCTTGTGTAGGGCATAAATCCTCTTTGTGTGGTATCTCCTTGTGAGATTTGTATTCACTTCTCTGTGTGGGAATATAGTGAATATTGGTGTGGCTGGATGTATCCAAGTTTGGGGAACCAGGGTAAAGCTTTGTGTTTGCATTTGAATTGATTGTGCCATTTAATTCCTCTTGCATTTATAATTCCGCATTTGCAAGTTAAATTTTATTTGGACAATTTTATTGCCATTACACTATTCACCCCCCTCTAGTGTATGTTGTTAGTATTGCAAGGGTTAGACGATCCCTACACTAGGGACCATTCTTAGGATCCCCTCCACTGGCTCCCTTCATACTGACATCTCTATTTCTGATGTTGGTGGTCTTGACCAGGATGTCTTTCAGGACATGTTCTGTGTAATCCCCTACTTCCTTTCTTCTGGAGTCAGGGCCTCCATGTTCACGGCTAGAGGTTGGGCTGTTCACCTTGTTGTGAAGTCCAACATCTTGCCAAAATATGGCTCTTCCGATCAGCCCTCTCAGGAGATCCTTCTATGCCTGTATGCTATCTTCTCGGGGATGTCAGTGAACTGGGCCGGTGTCCTCCTTGATCGGATGGACACTGTCGAGTTCACTACTGCCTTTGCTCACATCCCTTATGGAGGTCTCATTACCCTTGTTTTCCATCATTTTGGGATTGACTTGTCTCCTTACGAGTCTTTACCCCTTGGTCCTCTTCTCGATGCTTCTATGAAGTCGAAGTCCACTTTGGCTATGCCGTCAACATCTAAGAAAATACAATCTACTTCTACTCCTTCGTCATCCACCATTCCTATATCTGATCAGCCATCTACCTCTGCTGCACCCTCTCATGACCTTTTGGATGAGAAGGTTTCTGGTTTATATTAGTTGTTCTATCTGATGTTCCAGCATTAGGGAATTCCTTTCCCTGATTATCTCAGATCCTTTGTTCCACCTCAGCCTTCTCAGCTTCCTCCACCTACCGTCACTGAGTTTGTGGAGCATCCTGGTGTTACTGCTCCTCAGGATGTCTCATCTGTTGCTGCTCCTCCCGATGATTCTACGGTTGATCCAAAGGCACATGAGTTCCATATTGTGATGGCTTCCTCCTCTGCTGCTGATATGGACACTCACCCTTAGACCTAGATGTTTTTGTTAGGATTGGGAGTTTTGAGTGCATGTATGTATTTTGATTCATTTTTGAGTGATGTATGGATGATGTCTGTATTTTGATCACTTTTGTTGATATACATGGAGTTATAGATGTATTTTTTACTCCCGTATCTTTGGATTATATACATATGCATATATATCTGGTCTTTGAAGATGGCTCCACTCACATTCAGACGGTCGAATATGAGGGCAAGCCACCTAGGTGCAGTCGCTGCCTCATCTTCGGCCACTTACCGGAGCAATGTCCTACTGCTGATGTTCTACTGACAAAGGAGGGGGAAGGGGGTTTGGGTCCTATTTCTAGGAGTGATACTAAGGTAAATACTGACTTAAGTAAGGTGGAGGAGAAGGAGGGGATGAAAAGGGCTATTTTGAGGTATTACTTGATGCCGCCTTGGCCAGGCGCAATGATGGGTCCCCTATCGACTTGGTGGATGTGTCAGTCTCAGACATGGATGCGGATGGTGAGCTTCCTCCTGAGGTTCAGAGTGAGAAGCCTGAGGTGCTGCTACTTGTGTTCAACCCTCCATTGGTGGTGGGGGATGAGGTGGTTGGCGAGTCCCACAACATGAAGGAGGTTGGTGTGTCCCTCATCATCGATAGTAGTGAGGGTTGTGAATCTGACGATGGGGGCATGGGGCATTCGGATTCTGTTGGCTCTGACAATTTCACGAAGATGGACGAGGCTTTTGACTCGAGCTTTGTGACCGGGGTCCCCGACATTTGTGTCGCTGCGTCGGACAGTGGAGGACGTGGGGGCATGGTCGTGGTAAGTCCCCTTCTTGCTCTTCCGGATGGGGCAGTGGCAGTGCTCCTAGACGGGGGACCGCCTGCAAACCTGGTTTCATCAGGGTGGTGCCGAATTCGAGCGGTGCCCCCGCTGCTACGACCCCGAGGTGTCCGGAGTCGCCGACGGTCGAGAATCCGGCGTGGAGGGCACTGTTTGACAGTGCTTATGCCAATGCAGCGGAGTCAAAAGTGAATGCCCATAAGCGAATGGTTCCTCTAGTTACCCGCTCTAAAGCGGTTGCGACCTCCTCTGCGTTTACGGGGCTCTCACACTTAAAGATTTGAGTTAGGATGTTGTGTGGTCTATGGTTGGCTTGGTGTGTTGGATGTGTTGGGTGGTCTCTTCCTTCGCCTGTCTTGGGGGGTTCATTTTGTGCGCTGTAGGCCGTTGGCCATGTCTGGTTCTGTTTAGGGGGTGAGGATGTTCTCTTTAGCTATGTTGTTGGTGGCTAGCACTTGTGTCTTGCCTTGTTTTTTGGGGTCCCTCCGTGTCTGCCTGATTGCTAGCGCCTGGTGACTGCTCCCTGGCCTCTCCCATGTCTACAATCAGGAAAGGCGGATGTGGTGTTCCCGTACTTTGTACACATTGGCATATATATAATTACTTACTTTTCATATATATATATATATATATATATATATATATATATATATATATGTGATTAATGTAGAACAGGTGGCACCTGATCCAATGGATCAGGTGCAAGACACAAAAAGGTGGGGCCCCATGGGTACAATCCCATGTGGGGGCTTGTACTTCCTGATGGAAATTGAATTCCACCCCAAGTGATTTTGATGATGAGCACACCAAATGAAGCTTAGTGTACTAACTACACTACAATTAAGTGTGCAGGATATGCGACAAATGAAAAACTTTATTCGTACTCAAAGAAGCGCAATCTACGCTCAAAGACAAGGACGAACGTTGCTAAAGATCAATGATGAAGCTCAAAGCTCAAATAGAACAAGAAGCTCAAGTGAAGCTCACATCTACTTCATCGGTTGATCAAGCTTCCGAAGACGTGTCCTAGTCTATAGTGAGTGTGTTGTGTCTTTTTAAGGGTATTGTTAAAGCCAAATCGTATAGACAATCACACACAAACAAACGATTTTAAAATGTTTTGAATATCTTTTAAATCATCTTCAAAAAGGATTTTGATAGCTTTCGCTAGTCGTTTTGTAATTCCGTAATGGAACTCCACCACACCCTGGAGTTAGCTACTTATTTGACTAGTTGTGTCGCAGGAAAAACTCCTCTGGGAGTCGACTACCAAAGGTAGGGAGTCGACTACCAGATGAGAATCGAGATTTCCTGAAACACACTGTAAGTCGACTACCACTCCTAGGGAGTCGACTACCAGCTGTCGAAGTTTGACGTTTTAACTTAAATTCTGAAATATCTTTGAGTGATTTTCTCCCATGATTTTTGGGACAAAAGTCAAAGTAATTTGAATTTCAAATTCTCAGATTTCTCCTATAAATAGAGGACCATTTTCATTAAGAAAAACACAACAACTATTGAATTCAAATTCTCTCGTGCAAACGCTCTAAAGTTCTAAAGCTCTCATTATCTCTTTAGCCAATTCTGTTTTATTATTGATCTTGCAAATTTTGTTATTATTTTCTGAAGATCATAATCTCGTTTTATTGGCTAACTATTTTTCAAATCAGTATTACTTTCTCTTGATTTTTATTTAAAGGATTTTTTGAAAAACATTAGAACTAGATCACAAAGACTTTGTTCATATCTTTGTGTGATCTAGAATCTTATTCTATCAGGCCACTACACGTAATTTCGTCTATTACTATTTGGCTATAGAATCTGGGTGTAAAACCAATCTCCACCAATTTATTGTGGTGAATTGGATATCGATTTTTATTGTGTTGTTGTTGGAACCCTAGACAAGTCTAGGTGTTGCAGGTTTGAAATCCTGGTCAAGACTAGGTCGTTGGAAATCCTAACGAGTGGAGTTAGGTATTTGTATTTAAGGCAGATAGTGGAAATCTCGTACCGGATTGGTCGGGGACTGGACGTACCCAAAAGTTGTGGGGAACCAGGATAAAAATCCTTGTGTCTGCGATTGCTTTTCTGTGTCTTATCATTTATCTCTGCGAGCAATTTTTTATTTACTTTGTTATTATTATATCTTTGTAATTCCATGTTCATTTGCATATTACAAAGATCATACATTTAAGTCCGCTGTGTAAAGATCTATTTCTGTGTAAAGATCTATCTCTGTGTGTAAAGATCTCTTATCTGCTTGTAATTATAATTGTTTATCTTTTATAAGATTAATTTGTTGATTAAGAACCAAGCGTAGATCGCTCTACTTGGTTTCTTAGGCAACATTAGAAGGACTTTAATTAAACGATCGAAAAAGATTTATTATTTGCACAACACTATTCAACCACCCTTCTAGTGTTGTTTGCCATCTACAGGATCCAACACTTGGTATCAAAGCGAGGCTACAAAAGTGATGGCGTCAACATCTTTCCATTCTGAAGGAATGAATACCATGCGACCACCACTGTTCAACGAAACCAACTATGCTAGCTGGAAGATCCGAATGAAAACTCACCTGGAGTCTTTGGACATTAAAGCTTGGACAGTTACTAAAGTCTCGTACATCGCACCTACCGACGTTGAATTTGGGAAATGGTCTGTCGACGACAAGAAGAGAGCTAATCTCAATGCAAAAGCAATGAATGCACTATTTTGTGCCGTAACAGGAAATGAGTTCAATCGAGTCTCTCAATATGAGACAGCACACCAAATATGGCACACTCTTCAGGTAAGTCACGAAGGAACTGAAAAGGTAAAGGAATCCCGCATAAATGTTTTACATTCAAAATTCGAATCTTTTAAAATGGAAGAAGGAGAGAGTATCACCGATGTGAATACTCGTTTTACTAATATTACAAATGAGCTTGCAGGATTAGGAAAGAAACTTTCCGAATATGAGCAGGTAATGAAGATACTAAGATCCCTCCGACCCGAGTGGAAGGGAAAGACAACTGCCATTCGAGAAGCTCATAACGTAAAAGATCTCACCATTAAAGAACTAATGGGAAATCTCATGGCATATGAGATTGAGCTTGAAGAAGATAAGAAGATCGAAGAAAAACCAAACAAGAAGATGTTGGATATTGGACTCCCCGGATTTGGTTTTGGATGATGAACAAACATAAATATATCGTGAACTAACACCTTGTGAGCGCAGTTATGGAGATCGTCGCCAAATTCAAATGAATATCAATTACGACGTCTCAAGACTTCTCAAAGCACGTGATCGTATGCCTAAAGCTTCGTTGAAGCTTATGGACCATTTTAGAAGTCATGAAGATTAGATTGAAGCTATTGAAGACGGTATCGTCGAGTTTTATTTTATAGTCTTTAAGCTTCTTTCGTAGAATGTTAAGCCTTGAGTAGGTCTTACGGTTTAAATCTTCATAACGCTCATATCTTAGGTCTAGGATCTTAGTAGAAGTCCATACAATCTTTCCCGAAGCTTCGCGCTTCGATTCACGACTTCTTGTGCATGTTAGTTGGTTCAAGAAGAAGAACTGACCGACTAGATGGTGATCTAGTCGGCCGGCAAAGCTTCTTGGACCGACTAGTTTTTGTCAGTCATTTCCAAGCTCTTTACTGTTTACCGTTAGTCGGTCTAAGTTGACTCACCGACCGACTAGTTTTGTGAACTAGTCGGTCAGTGATGCTTTTGTGACCGACTAGTTGAGCTTTCCCTGTACATGCACATTTGAGCCTGAGCTACTGTTTATCATTAGTCGGTCTATGCTCATTTGGCGACCGACTAGTTGATGAACTAGTCGGTCAACTTTCCTTCTTGGACCGACTAGTTTAGCTTTACTGTACATGCCAATTTTCACTTAACTTACTGTTTATCGTTAGTCGGTCTATGCTCATTTGGCGACCGACTAGTTGGTGAATTAGTCGGTCAACATTTGTTCTTGGACCGACTAAGTCAATTTGTGCTCAGACTTCAGTTTTATCTGTTAGTCGGTCTCAGTTGAGTAACCGACCGACTAGTTGTGAAACTAGTCGGTCAGCTACTCTTCTTGGACCGACTAGTTCCTTTTGTCTGTGCTTTGACTTTTTCTCTGTTCACTCATTAGTCGGTATACGTTAATTGACCGACCGGCTAGTTGATGAACTAGTTGGTCGGTGGTTGTTCTTTGACCGACTAGTTGGGTTCAGAAAAGAGCCGTTGGAGCATTAATTGAAACGTTTTTCTTTCTCTCTCTCCTCTATTCTATAAATACTTGATGGGCTGCATTCATTGCAGTCAAGGCTGATATTATTGCAAGTTTAGAGATCAAGAGAAATCATTCCAAGCTCATTCAAAGCTCTTTCATTCCATTCAATAATCTCTCCTCACTCTTACTTCCAAAGAGAGATTCATTGAGTGTGAAGCCTTCCAAGCCAAGTGCTTGATTCTAGGTCACCAACATCCCCATAGCTCTCCATCGCTGATCTACATCTTGGAGCTAGGGTTTGGTGCCACTTCTTCTTCCTCAAAATCATCCTTGTCCTAATTCGTAAGCATTACTCAAGGCATATGTATTTTGTCGGTAAGAAGTTTCTTATTTCATTTCAATTTCATATTGTAAGTTTCACTCTCGGTTGTGAGAGTGTGGTTGTGATCCCGGGTTGTGGGAGTCACAAATTACTTTGTATATGATTTGACTTGTGAAGGTTTTTCACAAGTATTTCATAGTGGAAATCTTGAGTTAGGGTTTCTAACTCAAGTATCCGGAGGGGATCCGGGTGGTTGGGACGTAGGATCACCGGGAACAAGTCAGGGAGACTTGGGTGGATCCAAACCCAGTAATATCGTTGTTTGCGATTGTTTCTTTGTTGTCTATCATTTACATTTCCGCATTTTCCGCATTGTTTGGTAGAGTTTGGAAGTAATTAGGAATTATACTCCTTGTTATTTTTAAAGTACTATTCACCCCCCTCTAGTACTTGTGCAGTAGCTTAGCAGGGCATTACATTTGGTATCAAAGCCAAGTCTATAGCTATGTCTGCCAACGACAACAAGACCGTTCGTCCACCTTCCGACTATAGCACCTTCAAGAACCGTGAAGGAGCGTCTTCGGTAATGGAAGGACATTCCTCAACGTGGCCTCCATTCTTCAACGGTACCAACTACGGGTACTGGAAATGCCGGTGGAAACTTTCCTCCGGAGTGCATCTCTATGGAGGACCACGATGAAGGAATACGTCGAGCCCACCGAAGAAGATTTCGAGAAATGGACTCCCGCGGAGGTCGCCGCGGAGGTAAGCAATGCCAAGGCAATGAACGCCTTGCAATGCGCATTGGAGCCCGAGGACTTCAATAAGATATGCACATGTAAGAGTGCATATCAAATTTGGAACTCCTTCCTCATACTACATGAAGGGACGAGTGTGGTAAGAGACTCTAAACTCGTAGTTGTTAACAAAGATTACGAAATGTTTCATATGCAACAGGGCGAGAAGATGAAGGAGTATTACGCTCGCTTCGTCGACATCATAAACGAGTTGGAGGCTCTCGGTAAAACTTACACCCAAAAGGAGAAGTGTTCGAAGCTTATCGAAGGACTTCCTTCTTCTTGGGAAAAGCGTACCTTCGCCATCGAGGAAGGTAATGATATGAATAAGTACACCGTAGTTCAACTAATGGGTACTTTAATGTCATACGAGGTACGCAAGGATAGCAAGTTAAAATTGCAGGAAAAGATGAAGTCCTACCTAAAGCAAGACGAGCCAAAGAAGAAGGCTATTGCTTTCAAGGCCGCTCCATCCACATCCACATCAACCGATGATGAAGACTCGGAAAACGAGTTGGACTTGGAGTCCATGGCACTCATGGCCAAGAAGTTCAACCGTTTCTTCCGAAAAGGTAACTATAAGAACAACGCTAAATTTGGTTCTTCTAACGCCTCCTCCTCTCCTTTGTGTTTCAAGTGCAATAAGCCAGGACACATAAAAGCGGAGTGTCCTCTACATAAGCAAAAGGAGAAGTGGAAGGCGTCGAAATTCGATAAGTCCAAGAAGTACAAGAAAGGGAACAAAAAGGGGCTTATCGGGGCAACATTCACCGACTCCGAGGATTCCTCAAGCGGAGAGTCGGACGATGAGCAAGTGGAGCAAGCACACATGTGCTTCATGGAAAGAGAGGAGAATGATCAAGGATCTTCCTCTTCCGATGATAGCGACAACGAAGGTGATGACGTAACTATGGATGACCTTAGGAATGCTAATTCTCAATTATGGTCTAAGTATACTAAATTAGTAAATAGGTATACTAAAGTAAAAGATGACATAGCTAGCATTCAAACCTCGCCTAAAACTATCATCACCAACAACGACACCGTTGTTGAAGGGTTGAAGAATGAGATTGTTAATCTCAAGACTCAACTTGAACATGTTAGCATTGAAGATCCGGAGGAGCACAAGATAGCGGATTTGACTTCTCAAAACTCGACTTTGAGTATTGAGAATGAGAGTCTTAAATCTCGTGTTTATGTGCTCACATCGCAAGTATCCAACTTGGATACTTCTATGCATTCTCTCACCGAGAAATATGAGAACACATTAGGCCGAATTAATAAATTCAATAAGGGTAAGGACCATTTGGATAAAATACTAAGTGACTTACTTCCGGCCAATCACCCCATTGGCTTGGGGTATACGATGAGAAGTTCATCCAAATCGGCCACTACTTTTGTTAGGCCAACTTCCGGTGACTCAACGAGTGGTAGCAAACACTCTATTGGTAGTTCTTCTACTAATGGTGCTTCCACCTCGTCCACACCCTCTTTCGGAAAGAAACCCACTTTGGGTGGACCTCCAAAGAAGGGGCATGCTTATATGTACACCAATGCTATGCCACGTAGGAACACACGTCCTACTCCACCGGCTCACACATATGATGATTTTTATGCAACACATTCACGGGCACGTGCACACCATGTGAGACACCCTCACGCACGTGTTCCCACACATGCATATGTTCACCCACATCATCGTATGAATAACTATCCACATGCACCATTCCATCATGTTCATTATGCCTATCCACAACATGCATCACGTAGAAATCAACATCGCATGCATGCACCCAATAGCATGAGGGCTCCCAAGATTTTCACTATTTGGAGCCCAAAGGACACAAGCATGGATGAAAAACAAGTTTACATGAATGCTTATTTTTCGGATGTTGTGCATAGTAGAAATTATGTGGGGAAGTCTAAGTCCAATTGGACTTGGCTTCCAAAGGTCTAATCTTTTGGACCCAATGACCTTGGGTACCATGATATGAAATTTTCTATCTTTAGGTACTCAAGGAAAAGAAAAAGAAAAGGAGCAACAAATTTAAATTTAGCTCCAAGGGGAATTGGATACTCGATAGCGGGTGTTCAAAACACATGACGGGTGACGCTCAATTGCTCTCCGGAGTGGTTCCCATTGCAAATGGAAACCGCGTCGTATTTGGAGGCAACGAGAGCGGAACCCTCATAGGTGTTGGTAAAGTGGGTAATCCTTCTAAACCCATTATATGTGATGTTTACCTTGTTAAAGGATTAAACCACAATCTCATTTCAATAAGTCAACTTTGTGACAAAGGTTACAAAGTTAACTTTGCGAAAGGAATGTGACATATTTTAAGAAAAGATAATAATGAATTATTATTTTCCGGCACACGCCATAAGGATATATATATCCTAGATCTTCCAAGATCACATGAACAATGTCTTATTGCCAACACAAGTGAACAACACTTATGGCATCGACGTTTTGGTCATGTGAACTTTGGAACACTTTTTAAGCTTTCCAAGTTAAATTCTATTAGAGGCTTCCCTAAGCTTGTCTTTCAAAAGAAAAGCTTTTGTGACTCGTGTCAACGAGGCAAGCTTCCAAAATCTTCATTTAAACCTAAGAAAAGCATTTCTTCTAAGCGGCCTCTAGAGCTATTACATCTAGATTTATTTGGGCCAACTAGAGTTGCTTCATTAGGTAATGCTAGATATGGACTTGTCATCGTTGATGACTTTTCTAGGTTTACTTGGGTATTTTCATTGTGTAATAAAAATGAAGCTTTTGAAAACTTCACAATTTTTGTTAAGAAAGTACAAAATCTCTTAGGAACCACCATTGTCACTATTCGTAGTGATCATGGAGGTGAATTTGAGAATGAGTCTTTTGAGACATTTTGTGATGAAGTTGGTATTACACACACCTTTTCATTCCCTCGCGCACCTCCTCAAAATGGTGTTGTTGAGAGAAAGAATAGGACGTTAGTGGAATGTGCTCGCACTATGCTTGATGATAGCCAACTTGGCCATCAATTTTGGGCGGAAGCGGTACACACCGCTTGCTATGTGTTTAATAGAATACTTTTGAGGCCCGGCACTAAACAAACTTGTTATGAATTGTTGTTTGGTAGGTTGCCTCAAGTTAAACATTTTCGTGTTTTTGGTTCAAAATGTTTTATTAAGAACACGTATGGTAGTTTGGACAAATTCGATCCAAGATTCGATGAGGGGATTTTTGTTGGATATTCTTCGCGTAGCAAAGCCTACCGGATATTCAACAAACAAACCTCAACGATCGAGGAATCGCTTCATGTGTCATTTAATGAAGGATTTGTTCCAACTAGAATTACTAATGATGATGGCTCTATGGATGTCTTATGTGATTCAATTGGTAATTCTAACTCTAATGATTCTATTGATTCTATTGAGACTAACCCGTCTAATGAAGTTGTTGAGAATGTTCCTAGTGATCAAGGTATTCCCAAACGGCTTCATACCGTTCGTGACCATCCTCATGAGCAAGTCATTGGCAATATCCATGATAGTGTCCAGACAAGATCGCAAGTGAACTACTTCGCTCATTGTGCCTTTGCCTCCTCGATAGAGCCAAAGAATGTTAATGAAGCATGCGAAGATAGCGCTTGGATCTTAGCCATGGAGGAGGAACTCATTCAATTCGAGAGGAATGAAGTTTGGGAGCTTGTTCCATTGCCATCGAAGAACCACACCGTCATAGGCACAAAGTGGATCTTCAAGAACAAAACCGACGAAAACCAAGTCGTCGTCCGGAACAAAGCTCGGTTAGTTGCTCAAGGCTACCATCAAGAGGAAGGTATTGATTTCGAAGAATCCTTCGCTCCGGTAACTAGATTAGAATCAATTAGATTATTATTGTCTTTTGCATGCCATAAGGATTTTAAATTATTTCAAATGGATGTTAAAAGTGCATTTTTAAATGGAGATGTTGTTGAGGAAGTTTACGTTTCTCAACCTACGGGTTTTATTAATGAAAAATTTCCAAATCATGTTTTTAAACTAAAGAAAGCGCTTTACGGCTTGAGACAAGCTCCTCGAGCTTGGTATGATCGCCTAAAGAATTTTCTTTTGGATTTGAATTTTAAAATGGGAGAAGCCAATTCTACACTTTTTGTTAAGCATTCGAATAATGATATAATTTTACTTCAAATATATGTTGATGATATCATTTTCGGTGCTACTAACTTTGCTCTTTGCGATGGTTTTCTAATGTGATGAAGGAACAATTTGAGATGAGCCACATGGGTGAGCTCAAATATTTCTTAGGTCTCCAAATTCGCCAAATGGATGATGCAATCTTCATCCACCAAACGAAGTACACGGTGGAGTTGCTAAAGCGATTTGGAATGGAGAATGCCTCCGGAAAGAAGACTCCAATGAGCACGACTACGCATCTTGATAAGGATACGGGCGGTAAGGATGTAGACATTCATCTATATCGAGGTATGATAGGTAGTTTACTTTATCTTACCGCAAGTAGGCCCGATATTATGTTTGCCGTATGCGTTTGTGCTCGTTATCAGTCTCAACCTAAGGAGTCTCACTTAGTAGCGGTAAAACGTATTTTCCGTTATCTAAGTTATACACTTGATTTTGGATTACTTTATCCAAAATCTAGCACGTATGAGTTAATCTCATATAGTGATGCCGATTATGCGGGATGCAAATCCGACAGGAAAAGTACTAGTGGCACTTGCCATTTTATAGGAAATTCCCTTGTCTCTTGGTTTTCCAAGAAGCAAAATTCCGTATCACTTTCAACCACCGAGGCGGAATACATTGCCGCCGGTGCCGTGTGTGCTCAAGTTCTTTGGATGAGACACACACTTAAAGACTTTGGTATAAACTGTGATACTTGCCCTATCATGGTTGACAACCAAAGTGCAATATGTCTTTCCAAGAACCCGGTACACCATTCCCGTTCGAAACACATAGATGTCCGACACCATTTCCTAGATGATCATGTTGCTAAAAAGGACATCATATTAGTGTACGTTGAAACCCAGAAGCAAATCGCCGATATTTTCATGAAACCCCTAAAGGAGGACTCCATTGTGCGGTTCCGTCGAGAATTGGGGATTATGGGCGAATCCGAGATATAGGATTCATTTTTACTCAATATTCTTGCATGCTATTCTATTCGTTATATTTGCTCATGCTTGAAGTATTGAAATTTTCTGGATTTTTGTTGAATTTTCGGAATTTTCGCTCGATTTGTGCGTAATCGTCAAATTTCAGATTTTCGATGTTTAATGGGGTAGTATAAGGATTAATGAGAGTATTTTGATGTTTCATCCAAGTGTGATTAGGAGAGAAATCAAATTTCAAACATTTTCAATTTTTGAACTCTCTTAGTCGGTCCAAGTTCATTGGCCGACCGACTAGATTCAGTTCTAGTCTGTCAGTGAATGAACTTAGACTGACTAAATCTTGTCAGGAGATTTGATATATAAATGGATTTTCAAATCCGATATGTCAATAACCTACTTTTGGTATTCGATATTTCAATAATTGATTCTCATTATATATACTTCACTCGTCTGCTTGATGCGTATTATTATTGTTTAAATTGGAATTAACGTGTCATCAACGCAGGGGGAGTAAGTAAATTTCATTTGAATTATTATTTTTGATTATTATTTATGTTGGTTTGTCATCACCAAAAAGGGGGAGAATGTTGGATATTGGACTCCCCGGATTTGGTTTTGGATGATGAACAAACATAAATATATCGTGAACTAACACCTTGTGAGCGCAGTTATGGAGATCGTCGCCAAATTCATATGAATATTAATTACGACGTCTCAAGACTTCTCAAAGCACGTGATCGTATGTCTAAAGCTTCGTTGAAGCTTATGGACCATTTTAGAAGTCATGAAGATTCGATTGAAGCTATTGAAGACGGTATCGTCGAGTTTTATTTTATAGTCTTTAAGCTTCTTTCGTAGAATGTTAAGCCTTGAGTAGGTCTTACGGTTTAAATCTTCATAACGCTCATATCTTAGGTCTAGGATCTTAGTAGAAGTCCATACAATCTTTCCCGAAGCTTCGCGCTTCGATTCGCGACTTCTTGTGCATGTTAGTTGGTTCAAGAAGAAGAACTGACCGACTAGATGGTGATCTAGTCGGTCGGTAAAGCTTCTTGGACCGACTAGTTTTTGTCAGTCATTTCCAAGCTCTTTACTGTTTACAGTTAGACGGTCTAAGTTGACTCACTGACCGACTAGTTTGTGAACTAGTCGGTCAGTGATGCTTCTGTGACCGACTAGTTGAGCTTTCCCTGTACATGCACATTTGAGCCTGAGCTACTGTTTATCATTAGTCGGTCTATGCTCATTTGGCGACCGACTAGTTGATGAACTAGTCGGTCAACTTTCCTTCTTGGACCGACTAGTTTAGCTTTACTGTACATGCCAATTTTCACCTAACTTACTGTTTATCGTTAGTCGGTCTATGCTCATTTGGCGACCGACTAGTTGGTGAATTAGTCGGTCAACATTTGTTCTTGGACCGACTAAGTCAATTTGTGCTCAGACTTCAGTTTTATCTGTTAGTCGGTCTCAGTTGAGTAACCGACCGACTAGTTGTGAAACTAGTCGGTCAGCTACTCTTCTTGGACCGACTAGTTCATTTTGTCTGTGCTTTGACCTTTTCTCTGTTCACTCATTAGTCGGTATACGTTAATTGACCGACCGACTAGTTGATGAACTAGTCGGTCGGTGGTTGTTCTTTGACCGACTAGTTGGGTTCAGAAAAGAGCCGTTGGAGCATTAATTGAAACGTTTTTCTTTCTCTCTCTCCTCTATCCTATAAATACTTGATGGGTTGCATTCATTACAGTCAAGGCTGATATTATTGCAAGTTTAGAGATCAAGAGAAATCATTCCAAGCTCATTCAAAGCTCTTTCATTCCATTCAATAATCTCTCCTCACTCTTACTTCCAAAGAGAGATTCATTGAGTGTGAAGCCTTCCAAGCCAAGTGCTTGATTCTAGGTCACCAACATCCCCATAGCTCTCCATCGCTGATCTACATCTTGGAGCTAGGGTTTGGTGCCACTTCTTCTTCCTCAAAATCATCCTTGCCTTAATTCGTAAGCATTACTCAAGGCATAGGTATTTTGTCGGTAAGAAGTTTCTTATTTCATTTCAATTTCATATTGTAAGTTTCACTCTCGGTTGTGAGAGTGTGGTTGTGATCCCGGGTTGTGGGAGTCACAAATTACTTTGTGTATGATTTGACTTGTGAAGGTTTTTCACAAGTATTTCATAGTGGAAATCTTGAGTTAGGGTTTCTAACTCAAGTATCCGGAGGGGATCCGGGTGGTTGGGACGTAGGATCACCGGGAACAAGTCGGGGAGACTTGGGTGGATCCGAACCCAGTAATATCGTTGTTTGCGATTGTTTCTTTGTTGTCTATCATTTACATTTCCGCATTTTCCGCATTGTTTGGTAGAGTTTGGAAGTAATTAGGAATTATACTCCTTGTTATTTTTAAAGTACTATTCACCCCCCCTCTAGTACTTGTGCAGTAGCTTAGCAGGGCATTACAGAAGAATCTCGCGTTCAAAGCCCAAGAGGAAGATTCCGATTACACAGACAAAGAAGACCATATCGCATTCATCTCAAAGAACTTTAAAGAGTTCATCACAAGTAAGTATTGAAAACGCTCTTTTAGACCTACTAACGATATTATTTGTTTTGGTTGCAATAAACCAGGACACGTCAAGAGAGACTGTCCATTGGAGAGAAACAATCGTGATTCCAGAGATCGTGGGAAGAACAGAGACAATAATGAAAAGCGAAACAATGGAAGAAACAAATTCCGACGACCAAAGAAGGAAGCTTACGCAGCCTTCGACCAGAGCGACGATTCCTCGTCCGATGAATCCTCAGCAGAAGATAACGATGAAAGAAGAGAAACAGCACACATGTGCTTCATGTCATCCACATCCTCTAAGGTAAGCTCGCATCATGATTCATCTAGTGACAATGATTCGTCATCAAGTGATGATGAAGACATGGATTATAGGGGAGCATATAAGGAGCTATACAAAATGCATGAAACGCTCATAAAAGAACATAGAAGAACACTTAGAAATATTCGAAAGGATACCAAAGAAAAAGAAGAAATCATTAAAGAAAATAGTCTTCTTAAAGAAAAGAATGATTTTCTGCAAAAAGATATTTCATTGGTAAATGAAAAGGTTGAGAATCTGAATAATCTTCTCGTATCTGTCAAAGAAAAATACGACGCTACGATGAAAATTATTGAGAATTTCAACAAAGGAAAATGGAAGCTAGATAGTATAATAAATGATCAAAGAGCCTCATCTAGCAAAACCGGACTCGGTTATGATTCACATCATACCAAGAAACGGGTTAAGCATACTAGGATGCATCATTCTAACGATAAATTTTTGAGCATCTGGATACCAAAGAAATTGTCTGATCAACGAAAGAAAAGGTACGCTACAGACTATGTTCAAAAAATTCATTTAAACAAGAATTATAAGTATGGTGTTCATGAAGGAACTAAACCATAATGGGTTTGGCTTCCTAAAGACTAACTCCTCGGACTCAAAAGCCAAAGAGTACCATAAAACGTTTATTTTTTCAGCTACTCTAAAGAAATGAAAAGAAGAAAACTAGATCCAACGCTTCGTAAAGGATCAACATCAAAAGCTTTCTTGTTCGACTCAATTTTTCTTTGCTAAATATAAATGATTAAATTTATTTAAATATTTTTTATGACTTTTATATGTTTACGTTATATTTTAAACATTTCGTGTTCAGAAAACGCACTCAAACTTGGATCAAAAACCCCTCGGGATGAGAAAACGACTCAACCCAGTAGGGAGTCGATTACATACATGAGGGAGTCGACTATCAGCGCGTGTGCAGATTTCTGGGTTTGGGTTTTGACTAACTCCTATTGTCACGCCCCGCTTCCCAAAACAGCGGAGGCGAAGCGTGACTAAGGCCCGCTTAGGCCAGAGCTAAGGAGCCCTGACCCAATAAGCGTCTGTGTGGTACCACGACGAAGGTACAAGTCCCTGCATGTTAGTACAGAACAATAAGAGTACCAAAAAGAAGTGACAAATCATTTTATTTCAACATATCAAAAGTACAGAGTCTCAACGCCCGAAGGGCTACAACTGTAGCAAGAAAAATCTAACGGTGCAAGCACCCAACCTAACAAGGAAACCAAAGGTGCTACGCACCCAAACTAGAAGGAATTGATATCTCTGGAAACTGCAACGAGAGGCCTCTAGCTCTGGTCCTCCTCAGGGTCGTACTCAGGATCAACACTCTCTGGCTCCACGTCAACTGGCAAGTCAGTCTCCTCGACGTACTCTGGCTCAATCCCTGACGTACAACACCAAAAAAAGGAACTGTACGTCAGGTAAGGTCTACAAGAAGGGGTTAGACCAAACTACAAGTGCACCAAATATTTAACAACATTTTACTGGTTGGTTAACATGCTGAGGTTATAACAGGCGAACAAACGAAAGCACACGCAGCAGGAAGGTAGAACACGACAAGTAGTAGTCGTAGCGAGTCCTACCAACTACAGGACTAGCCTACAGGTGTTACGACAAGACGGAACATGGAGAGCCAGACAAGAGTAACACGAAAGGGTTCACACCTTTACGGTTCGAGGGGGATCAGACCCTCTTGCTGCGTGCACGCTCAACCCTACCCCAAAACCCCAAGAATCGTGACAGGACAAGGGATCACTTGCTCTAGCTTGACAAGTGCCCTATTGCTCTCCGAGCTGTGTATCTCGACAAGGGATCACCTGCTCTAGCTTGACAGGTGCCCTATTGCCCATCGGGCTGTGAATCAGTACAAGGGATCACTCGCTCTGGCTTGGCGAGTGCCCTATTGCTCATCGAGCTGTGCAAGACGGGACGGGACATGGCAAGATGGAAAGGACATGACACGATAAAACAGGAGGGGTTGTACTAGGGTGTCCACAACTCACACACACGCATGTCAATCCTATGATGTCAAAATTGTTGTTGTTGGACTCAGACTTCGTTGTCAAGTCTGAGCCATCAAGGGACGTCCCGGACGCTATCATTTCGCGTCCGATTCTCATGGTTCCAAAAATAACATTTCTAGCAAGACTAAGGCCTAAACATGGCCAAGAACGCAAGTGGTACACTTGCCTACGGTGGCGAGTGCATCGTCTTCCTGGAGCGCCTCGTCCAGACGTCTAATCGGCGAAGGAACGTCTGAAAGTCGTGACACGGCGACGGTGTCAGATCGCGATTCAATAATTCCTATTAGGGTTGTGTCTAGGTTATCGGGACTATCCTAATCATCAAAATCACATTTTAATGTATATTAGCCTAATCGACGATCTATCCTATGTGTACATGCATAAAGCTCATTCGTCGATTTCTACGGTTTCACCACGTTTTAAGGATCAATGGAAAATAAATTTAATTGATTAGTTGTTGATTTTAATTAGGGTTTGATTGTCTATAGTGTGGGTTTCTACGAGTTTAGGGAACCAACCTGATTTGACGATAGAACGGAGGTCCAGCGTCGGATCTGAAAAGGCTGAAGCTTGCGTCGTCTGGAAGTTCCTAGGCCGCGGTTAGCACAGCAAGGAACGTTGATCGTTGGTGGTGTCGTCAGCCTCCGTATATGGTGGCGAAGATCTTGGCGTCTCTTGGGGTCGTCGTCGCTAGATCTGAGGTTGGGACGCCACGTGAAGAGATAAAGTGGCTAAGAGGAGATGGCTCATGGAAAGGGGGAAGAGACGGCGGCCGGGCTTGGCCGCAAGATTCAGATCTGGGGAGATGAGGGTGGTCGGCTGTTTGTGGGGAAAATAGGAAAGAGAAGAAGAAACATGAGAAAGAAGAGAAAGGAGAAAGGAGAAAGGAGAATGGAGAATGAAAAAGGGGAGAAGAACCTTGGAGAAGATGGAGGGCGCAAGGGAGGTGACGTGCGTTTATATTTCATATATTCACGCACGTTTTCTTTTGTGTTTCTCCATGTTTTTCCGCCGTCTCTTATTCGTTTTTGTGTATTTTCCCGTTTTCTTTCACTTTTCTTTGTTTATCCATGATTGCAGGGGATTGACCACGTAGGGGACGTTTAACGATGATATCCCAAGTCCCCGGAGCAACGGGAGAAGTCACGCGTGATCCAGGGGGTCAAACGTCGAAGAATTCATCTTTCAGCCCCTCACCCGGTCGGTTGGTCATCTCCAACCGATCGGGTGATGCACGCGTGCACCACCCGGTCTCTGCCGCAGCTCACAAAGAAGTCACCCGACCGGTTCGCAGACCGGTTCAGCGGGGGCTGTTCTCTGTTTTCTCGAAGAAAAACGCCAACCGATCGGGTGACTCTCACCCGATCGGTTCATCTGTAGCTGAAGAAGAAGAGCTGAAGACACGGACGTCGAACCGATCGATTCACCCGACTGCTCCAAGATCCAACCGGTCACTCAAGAACTCACCCGACCGGTTCATGTGATCGGGTGAAAGCTCGCCGTTTTCTGTTATTAATTTGTAACGGATCAACCGATCGGTTGACTTGTCAACCGATCGGTTGATACGAAGGTCTATAAATAGAACCCCTAGGGTTCCAGAAACGAGAGCTGTTATTTTTTCTACTGTTTTATCTCCTTGTGACGGCTGTAATTGTTACTCTTTTGTAAGTTTTCAGATCTTTCTAAAATTTTAGTATTGTCTTTATTACTCTATTACTTCCGCATTGCAATTGTCCGATTATGATTCCAACGGTTAAATTTCATTTAGATCGCTTTTTCATGAATTTTTGTGAGTAGTTCCCAAATCTGGGATTTTGGTGGAAACCCCTTCGGGGGCTCTTCCCGATGCGTCCATAGGGTTAGGAAATCGATAGGGAGTAGGAATCTAACGGTTACGCGGGGTGTTTCATTGTCATCGGCGGGAAAAAGACCGCATTTGACCGTTGGGCCAAGGGGGAATAAACTTGGCGGTTGACTCCCTAGCCATAGCTCACACCCTTAGCGTAGACATCGAATCCTAGCACGCGGGAGCGGCAGGATGAGATGTTGGGAGATATCGTTGCGGGATTAGTGCTCCCGGGATCGATCAGTTTTAATGGACACGGGAGTGCCCACTGATCAAATCCGGGAAGTCCGGTGTATCATCATGGGCACCGACCGGAATATCGGGCCCATGGGACGCCTGTACCACTTTCAGAGGCAACGTCTCACCATTAGACCCTAATCCCGATCGCTATCCATACCCGTAGGCCGTATCGGCGAGAGTCTCTCGTCGGGTTGGAAACCAAAGTCCCGGGTTTTCTTTCTTGTTGTTCATACCCTTTTATTTCCTTTCGTGACAACCATTCACCGATTCGGGCTAGCTCGCCCCTCGGGGTGATTTAGGTCCTACCTGACCCAAGCACAACCTCGCCTCCCTGAGTTCGATATTCCCGCACCCTACACTAACCGTGAAACTTGCGGTAAATGACACCGCGCCGCCGCAACGCAAGCGGGGCGCCGGTCAAGTTTATGGCGCCGTTGCCGGGGAGGCAACGTGCTTGTTATTTTAGGATCTCTTGAACCCTCGTGTCTAGCTCACATCCCTACCTCGCGATAATTTTCGCATTCTCCTTTTTCTTTTTTATTTTTCTTATTTTTATTTCTTATTTTATCTGTTTCTTTCCCACTTGTCGCTTCACGGGTGTTTGTTGTTTTTCATGCGCAGGAGTTCAAGGAGTCTTGACGACTTGATTCCCCTCGATCCAGAGATTAACGCCACCCTTAGGCGTTTGGCCGCCGAGAAGCGAAGAAGAGAAGATCCTGAATCCATGGAGGAGAACACCCCACCTCACAAGTCTCTGCTGGAGTACTCGATGCCATCCATCGAGTCGACTTCCGCCATCCGATCTCCAGCTATTGCGGCCCAAAGCTTTGAGCTGAAGCCGTCTCTAGTGACATGGATCCAGCAGGACCAGTTTGCGGGTGCACCCATGGAGAGCCCGATCGAGCACCTAGACTCCTTCTTGGAGAAGTGTGACACCTTCCGGATTAATGGTGTCACGACAGAGGCTATCCGTCTGAAGCTGTTCCCCC
Organism: Scilla litardierei; assembly: GCA_030789695.1. Taxonomy (NCBI): domain Eukaryota; kingdom Viridiplantae; phylum Streptophyta; class Magnoliopsida; order Asparagales; family Asparagaceae; genus Scilla; species Scilla litardierei. The sequence goes on from CM061142.1 coordinate 105,475,480, forward strand.
TTCTCTTTGCGAGACAAAGCCAAGCAATGGCTAAGGGGGAAGGACCCCAACACTTTCAACACCTGGGAGAAGCTCTCCAACGCTTTTCTGAAGACCATGAAGTTGAGGAGTGAGATCTCCTCCTTCTCCCAGGCCAGCCACGAGTCCTTGCATGAAGCTTGGACGAGATATAAAGAGATGCAAAGAAGATGCCCTCACCATGAACTTCCGAAGTGGCAGATTATTAATCTGTTCTACAATGGGTTGAGGGATGACCTGAAATCTTCTATGGACGCTGCGGCTGGGGGTTCCTTCATGTCTAGGAGCGAGGAGGATGTCGGGCATATTCTGGAAAATATGGCATCCAATGAGCGGTGGTGTGACGAGAGAGCCACACCCAGATCCGGGGGTATACACAAAGTCGAGGACGTCGACAAACTTTCAAGCAAGTTCGACTTGCTTTTGACCCAGATCTCCGCACTAATGGTAGGAGCCGGTGGGGCCGGTACACAGCAAATTTCTGCGGTGGAGTCCGAATTCTTTGGGGAATTCGACGGTGGTGACATCTCACCACCGCTGGATCAGGCGAGCGCACTATTTTACAACCCCACGGGAAATGCGCCGTATCCGCCAAGGACAAATTCCAAACCGGCCTACTCTCCAAACAACTGGAACCACCCAAACTTCAGTTACCGGCCACCATTTCAGCCCTCGCCGCCTCAGCAGCCGCAACAACAAACATATCAGCCGGCTAGGTCACAGCAGAATCAGGTTCAGTAGCAACCATTTTAGCAGCAACCATTTCAGCAACAACCTCAGCAACAATCTTACGCCCCCAGGACTCAGCAGCCGTTCCAGCAGCAGCAGCAGTATGGCCAACAGAGGGCCGTCTCTCCGGTTGAGTCTCTCTTGACTCAATATATTACCAACCAGGAGAAGATCAACCAAAAGCTGGAAATGGGTCAGCGGACCCTCACGGACCAAGTAACCCAGATGGGGTTACAAGTGGCGAACCTTGCAAGGTCACAAAACCAATTACCGCCACAACCGGAGGTGAACCCGAGGGGAGCAACCCAAACATCGGCACTCGTGCACGAGCACACAAATGTGTCCGCTATCGTTCTGAGAAGCGGGACACAAATTCCTACTAGAGTGCCCCCTAGCAACCCGGAGGAACCATTGGTCGTTGAGAGACCGACCGAAAAATCAAATGACGCCGGTGCTTCGTCATCAAATCCTATGACTCCGGAGGGAGCCTCTGAAGAAGAGAAGAAGAAGGAGGAAGAGAGCCTGAAAGTGTATAAACCCGTTGTGCCATTTCCACAACGGTTGGCTCAGGCAAAAATTGATGAGAAATATGGCAAGTTCTTCGCCATGGTCAAGGACCTAAGCCTGCAAATCCCCTTCCTAGAAGCAATCGAAACAATCCCCTCCTATGCAAAATTCTTGAAAGATTTGGTAACGAGAGGGTCTAGAAAAGAGAAAGTAGTGTTGACGGCGGAGTGTAGCGCTCTTATCCAGAGGGCAAATCCGCCGAAACTTAAAGACCCGGGGAGCTTCTCAATTCCTTGCACGATCGGGGCAGTAAAGATTCATCGTGCACTCGTCGATCTCGGAGCGAGTGTAAGTTTGATGCCCTTGTCGATGTACAAAAGGATAGGAATGGGTGATTTGGAGCCCACCGGTATGACCCTACAACTAGCTGACAGGTCGGTCAAATATCCGGTGGGAATTGTGGATGACCTCCCCGTGAATGTGAGAGGGGTGCATGTGCCTGTGGACTTCGTAGTCATGGACATGCCTGAAGACGCACACACCCCCATCATCCTGGGACGGCCTTTCATGGCCACTGCTGGCGTTTTGATTGATGTGAAGAACGGAAAACTTTCTCTAAACGTCAGCGGAGAAAAAGTTGAATTTGATCTGGGGTTATCCATGAAGTACCCCGATCCCCCAGACGACCCTCGGTGTAATTTGCTGGAGATGGAAGAAGAAAAAGCTGTTGAAGAGAGCTCCTGGGAGATTCTCTTAAGAAACCCCCCCGATGACTTGGGGGATTTAGAAGACCAAGACGGCTCCGAGAACAAAGAAGCTGCTGGAAAAGCGAGTGCAGCAAGAACGACCCCTCCCGGGTTCCCCAAGGCTCCTCCTGCGAGGAGAACGGGGAAAGAGCCCATGGACCTCACTAAAGACGAGGTCCAGATCCTAAAGAAGATGGCGAGAAGCGCCAACACGAAAGAGAAGCCCCCGGATCCCAAAAACAAGGAGAGGGTAGTCGAGCAAGTATTTCTCCAGCCGCTGACTACTCCAAAGGCCTTCAGCTCCAATGAAGAAGAGATGCCAAACTTCGGGCATCACCCGTATCAACCACCGTGAACATCTCTTGCGGGCGTCGAGCCAACGACGTTAAACAAGTGCGCTTCATGGGAGGCAACCCATGTTCTAAACTTTTTCTCCATTTTTTAGCGTTATTTTTTTGACTTTATTTTGTCTATTTTTATAAATAAAATCAGCCACGAGAACATCCGTTCGGGGACTTAAACAAATCTATTGGTTTTTGCAGGAAACAAGCCCCAACCGATCGGATGACAACTCACCCGATCGGTTGGGATGTATCAGATACATGCCGAGATCTGCCCCCATATGACCCGATCGGTTGAGTAATGAAGAGACTGGGTGGCAGACCGGGTGAGCTGGGGAGAACTCTCGGAAATTTTTGGGGAAGATCAACCGATCGGTTGAGTTCGAGCGCGATCGGTTGACGTGACCAGGTGAGCAGCCCTAGGTTCTCGGGAAAATGGGTGGAGCGGCCAACCGATCGGTTGACAAGTCAACCGACCGGTTCGCCTGTAGCAATTCTTCGGCAAGAAATTTCGACCTAACCGTCAACCGATCGGGTGACAAGTCACCCGATCGGTTCGACTTAAAACCCTATAAATATCCCCGACTGCCCATTCGATCCACACTCGGCATTTTTGAATCCGGAACCGCCGTTTCGACTCCTCTCGTGCGCCTGCCTTCTTTCTTCCCCAAAATCAACCTCGATCGTCTTTCCCCCGCCATCTCCCTACCCGTCCACCATCGATTTCCCTCCATTCTCCTCGATCCCTCACACACACAAAACCCTAACTTTCACCCATTCTCCCCAACATCGAAACTGTTTGAAGAAATCGCCACGGCTCCACAGCGTGCTCCTATCGCGTAACATCGGGGCGTCTACGAGCAGCGATCTTCATCTCATTTGGGTAAACTCGCTCATTTGCTCAATTTTTATTTTTACCCCAGATATTCCATTTGCTCGTTGGCCGTATTTCGTGTTTGTGTTGATTCATTGTACTTTTACATACTCGCACACACACAAGACACCCGCACAATGCCTCCCCGCTGTGTTAAACCCACCGACTCCAGCTCTTCGAACCCTAGGCCCACCCGTCGCGCTCGTCGCGCACAGCCCCCCGCTCAGCCCACCACCTCCAACCCATCTGCCCCCGATCAAGACCAAGACGATCGATTCATGGCCATGATCCTCCTAGCTGGGCAGGGTGGTCGGATAACCAAGGAGTCCGTCGACCGAGACCTCCCCTTTCTTCAAAGCTTCATTCACCACATCCGTGAAGACCCACCCGACGTCTCCGAGCTGCACATTCCACCCCTCACGACCCCTGGTCCACAGCGCAGGCCCCCGTCACCACCTCCGGAGGGTGGTGCCCCTGCTTGATCTTTCTTTCCCCCTTTTGCCCCCCAATATTTGTGCCCATCTGTCTTTTGGGGGCCCTGCTTTGTCTCTGTCGGAGGGGGGGACCATTCACGTGTCGCTTTTTGATTTCACCTTATTTGTTATTGACTCCCCCCTTACATATCTCTGCATTTCATTGATCATATCATTTCGCTAGCACTTTCTGGTCTAGCTTGGGGGACGTCTATTTTGGTGTGATGTCGTGTTTTGTTTGTTTTTCTCATTTTTGTGTGTGTGCTTCTTTTTCATTTTTTGAGTGTCGTGTCTTGTGTTTTTATTTTTATTTTTATTTTGTTTGATTTTGATTCTGATCTTTCTTTCTTTTTTAGTTTCATCTATGTGTTTTCCTGGTTTTCATTTCTTTTTGTGTCAGTGCGTATCCCCCCATCTTCATTGCCCTCCCGTACTCACTCATATTGCATTGAGGACAATGCAAACTTCATCTTGGGGGAGTCGCACTGTGTGCGTCGTTTGAGTCCTTCTTTTTCGTTTATTTGAGTCGTTTTTCTCCGTGTTTTTCTTTTTTTTTCTTTTCTTCTTTTTTAGCTCTTTCTCCTAGAGATGAATCCTATGATGAATCGCCACAAAGTCACACACACCTAGCATTGCATCGATAATCACACTCACTAACCCTAGGATTTCGAGTCCTCTTGCATTTCACGCATCGTGGGTCCACTTAGCTTTTTGTGAGTCGTGTGTCGTGACTAGCATTTGGTGTGCTTCTGCTTTGTGATTTTACTTTATATACCTATCCAGGAATGACCCCTAGATTATCATGCTCCGATTTGAATATGCGGTATTTGTTTCCACTATATGCATGCTATATTTATATCGTATACTTCAATTCGCATGCGTCGGGATTCCACAACTAAGGACTAGGATAACCCATTTAGCCTATGCTCTATTTAGCGAGAATAGTTTCCTTTGCCCGAGTGTTTAGATTTCGACTTCTTTTTTGTTTTACTTGGTGCAAATCCCCTCGTCGTGTACCGTTCTCCCACTTGGGAGAGTACACATGTGTATAGCCAAAAACCCAAAAATCCAAAAAAAAAGGAGAAAAGAAAAGAAAAACCCAAAAAGAAAAGAAAAGAAAATTTGTGTATAGCCCAAAATCCAAAAAAATACAAATGCCCAAAACCCAAAAAAATTTCCGTGTGAATATTTTTTCCTACTCGCCAAGAATAAAGGGAAGGCGAGAATTTGCACCGAGTGTTCTTCTCCACATCATCTCAACCCCCCGTCGTTATCGAAAGCACTTGGCGTAGGAACTTTTTAGCTAGTATCTAGGCTATAGTGGCGTGATTTCCTTAACCCTAGTTGTGGAGTCCCCGATGCATGATACGCTTCTATTCTCACTCTTCTCATGCATGCTTGAACTTATATTCGCCGCTTAATTCAATTCGGATCGATATTTTGGGTCATATCTTGGATTTGTGTATATCGAGCCTCATAGCACATTGTAGAAAGCATCACCATTTGCTAGCACACGACCACGCTCACTCGTGCTTCACCGCGTGGACCCACGACACTTATTTGGACTCGCTTTCCTAGGTTTAGTGGTGTGATTTGGCATTTGCTTGCTTGGTGTGTCATTTCTGATTTTGGTGGCTCTGATGGACGATCTAGGGTTTAGAGTTTTCTTTTTCTTTCTTCCTCTCTATTTTTCCCTTCCGAGCTCCTACTCTCACTCGTCTTCCTCGAGGACGAGGAAGAGTTCAGCTTGGGGGATTTTGACGCGCGTTTATATTTCATATATTCACGCACGTTTTCTTTTGTGTTTCTCCGTTTTTTTCCGCCGTCTCTTATTCGTTTTCGTGTATTTTCCCGTTTTCTTTCACTTTTCTTTGTTTATCCATGATTGCAGGGGATTGACCACGTAGGGGACGTTTAACGATGATATCCCAAGTCCCCGGAGCAACGGGAGAAGTCACGCGTGATACAGGGGGTCAAACGTCGAAGAATTCATCTTTCAGCCCCTCACCCGGTCGGTTGGTCATCTCCAACCGATCGGGTGATGCACGCGTGCACCACCCGGTCTCTGCCGCAGCTCACAAAGAAGTCACCCGACCGGTTCACAGACCGGTTCAGTGGGGGCTGTTCTCTGTTTTCTCGAAGCAAAACGCCAACCGATCGGGTGACTCTCACCCGATCGGTTCATCTGTAGCTGAAGAAGAAGAGCTGAAGACACGGACGTCGAACCGATCGATTCACCCGACTGCTCCAAGATCCAACCGGTCACTCAAGAACTCACCTGACCGGTTCATGTGATCGGGTGAAAGCTCGCCGTTTTTTGTTATTAATTTGTAACGGATCAACCACGGTTGACTTGTCAACCGATCGGTTGATACGAAGGTCTATAAATAGAACCCCTAGGGTTCCAGAAACGCGAGCTGTTATTTTTTCTACTGTTTTATCTCCTTGTGACGGCTGTAATTGTTACTCTTTTGTAAGTTTTCAGATCTTTCTAAAATTTTAGTATTGTCTTTATTACTCTATTACTTACGCATTGCAATTGTCCGATTATGATTCCAACGGTTAAATTTCATTTAGATCGCTTTTTCATGAATTTTTGTGAGTAGTTCCCAAATCTGGGATTTTGGTGGAAACCCCTTCGGGGGCTCTTCCCGATGCGTCCATAGGGTTAGGAAATCGATAGGGAGTAGGAATCTAACGGTTACGCGGGGTGTTTCATTGTCATCGGCGGGAAAAAGACCGCCTTTGACCGTTGGGCCAAGGGGGAATAAACTTGGCGGTTGACTCCCTAGCCATAGCTCACACCCTTAGCGTAGACGCTGAATCCTAGCACGCGGGAGCAGCAGGATGAGTCGTTGGGAGATATCGTTGCGGGCTTAGTGCTCCCGGGATCGATCAGTGTTAATGGACACGGGAGTGCCCACTGATCGAATCCGGGAAGTCCGGTGTATCATCCTGGGCACCGACCGGAATATCGGGCCCATGGGACGCCGGTACCACTTTCAGAGGCAACGTCTCACCATTAGACCCTAATCCCGATCGCTATCCATACCCGTAGGCCGTATCGGCGAGAGTCTCTCGTCGGGTTGGAAACCAAAGTCCCGGGTTTTCTTTCTTGTTGTTCATACCCTTTTATTTCCTTTCGTGACAACCATTCACCGATTCGGGCTAGCTCGCCCCTCGGGGTGATTTAGGTCCTACCTGACCCAAGCACAACCTCGCCTCCCTGAGTTCGATATTCCCGCACCCTACACTAACCGTGAAACTTGCGGTAAACGACACCGCGCCGCCGCAACGCAAGCGGGGCGCCGGTCAGGAGGATGAAGGAGAATGGGAAAGAGAAGGAGGTAGGTTGGGGAAGAAGACAACTCAAAACAATGAGGAGGAAAGAAGAGCAGCTGTGCGTTTAAATAAGAAAACAAGCGGCGGCTAGGTCAAAAATTAGGGTTTCGGAAGCGATTAGTCGGTCGGTGAAGGGCGGTCGACCGACTAGTTTGAGAACTAGTCAGTCGGTCGTCTAACTGTGACCGACTAAAAGGCAAACAGAGAACTATGACCCTTTCAGGTAGACAGATTTAGTCGGTCTGTGAAGGCTCGTCGACCGACTAGTTTGCAACCTAGTCGGTCGGCCAGTGTTCATTGACCGACTAATGAATGAAGATGGTCGACAAGAAGTTTTGAAAATTAGTCGGTCTGAGAAGGAAGCCTAACCGACTAGTTCGGCAACTAGTCGGTCGGTATTCATTCTTTGACCGACTAATGGTAAACAGTAACTTGGTTGCGGAAGAAAATGGTCTCTATCTTAGTCGGTCTGCGAAGAAGGGTTGACCGACTAGTTTCAAAACTAGTCGGTCTGTGGATGAACTTAGACCGACTAAGTGTAAACAGCAACTCAGTGGAAAATCGAAGGGGAACTAGTCGGTCCATGAAGAGTTTCTGACCGACTAGATTGGTATCTAGTCGGTTGGTTCTTCTTCTTGAACCGACTAAATTGCACACAAAGTCTCCAAATGAAGCGTGAAGCTTCGGGATGGGTTCTAGGGGCTTCTAAGATGAGTCTGGCTCTAAGATAAGAGCGTCATGAAGCACGCTCAGCTCCAGATAGGGGAAATGAGATACGGAAAAGAAGAAGGAAAAGAAAACATATATATATATATATATATATATATATATATATATATATATATATATATATATATATATATATATATATATATATATATATATATATAATATCATCATACAAAAACCAGCCGTTACACCTATTGGGTTCTATAGAGTTAATGGGTTCATATTCACAAAGACAACTTATACCCAATAAGCTAAAACTCTATCCTAACCATCCATCCCTTGATCCTAAGGCCATTATTCTTCACCATCTTTCATCCTAAGTTAAAACCCCCCAAGAGAAACCCTAGGGTAGCCGACTACCCCATTCCCCTCTTTCTCTTGAAATTTTTTGGTGCTTGAGTTGCTTGGAGCTCTTCCAACTTCATCTCTTTCTCAAGTTTACTCAAGGTAAAAAAATTTTTACTTCATGATTTTTTTACTTCATCATTTTACTTCATGATTTCCTTGCTTATCTAGTATTGTAAAATTCTTGTTTTTACTCTATCTAGATGCCTATCAAGGGAATATTTTCCAAGAAGAGAAAAACCTCATCTGAATCTGCTTCTGAGAAAGAAACTATCCTACACTATCTTTTTAGGAGCACCACACATGAACACTTCGTTAAAATCTCTAATAAACACATCCTCCATGAAAGATTTGTTAATCTTAATGATGTAGTAAACTATGGCATTAATAGCTTACTAGATTTTCAGAACTTGGCCAACCTATTTTCCTCTGAAAACACTTATCTCTGCTATCCCAGGCTTGTGCACCTATTTTATGCTAATATGGATTACGATCTTGCTAAAAGCCGTTTTATCACCAAAGTTCTTGATACAAAACTTGCCATTACCGTTAAATCTCTTGGAGAAGCACTAGGCATTCCATATTCTGGCATATTCCTGGATAAAATAGAAATGACTGAAGGAAGTGTTTTAGAGAGAATGTATTTTCCAGGAAGGCATTTTCAGACTAAACTTCCCTGTAGCGATCTTCGCTATCCGATAAGAATTCTGGCAAATATATTAACCTACAACATCACTAAAAAATCTGGAAGTCATTCTATCCTATCTGAGAAGCAGGCCAAATGTATCTATGCTATGTTAGGGAACATCCGCATCAATTGGGCCAAAGTCATCATGGACTCCATTCTTGCTTTAGCCTCTTCAGATAGACCCTCATCCACCTTAGCTCATGGACATTATCTCACAATCTTGTTTATTAGCTATAATGTGCCTTTGGATCATGAAACCACAATTCTAGAACCAACTCGAGTTTTTGATGTTCATGCTCTTGGAAGAATGAATCTACATCATGATCTTGATGAGAACATTCCCGAAGAAAAACTGGCAGCTGAAGGAGGATCATCATCCTCCAGGAGAGGTAAGAAAATTGTTGTTTCAGATTCTGAAGAAGAAGAAGAAGAAAAAGGAACCGAGGAAGAAGAAGAATAAGCATCGGCGTATATCTTTGAACTTCAAGAGATGCTGTTGAAGAAAATTGGAAAATTGAAGATATCACAAGAGAAAGGCTTTGAAGACCTTAACAAAAAGGTGGACGACCTCAAAGAGCTCGTTGTGAAAAGCAACAAAATGACGGAGGACACGCTGATCATGATCCTTGATGAGATCAAGGAACTGAACAAGAACGGCGGTCATCCTTAGCTTTTCTTAAAAACAATGGTTTTCAAACAATGGTTCCTAAAACTATGATTTCGAACTTATGGTTTGTAATAACTCTTTAATCGTGTGATGCTTGCTACTATGAACTTATCTATTATGCAATATATTAGTTGCTCTTATACTAACATTTCTCTTGTAGGAATAGAAAATTGAATTCCCATCCTAATTATATTATGATTCATATGTTATAATTCTTTGTCATTGAATTATTTTTGTTGATGACAAGGGGGAGAAAAATATGAAATGCAAAAATGAAAATATATTATAAAAATGAAAATATATTATGTATTGTATTGTTTTTTTAAAGCTTCGATGTAGGGGGAGAACCGCATCAAAGCAGGGGGAGTAAGTATACTTTCATGTATTTTCATATTTCAACTTACTTCATTTTTTCATTTGGGTGTCATCATCAAAAAGGGGGAGAGTGATGAAAATTGAATTCCACCCCAAGTGATTTTGAAGATGAGCACACCAAATGAAGCTTATTGTAATAACTACACTACAATTAAGTGTGCAGGATATGCGACAAATGAAAAACTTTATTCGTACTCAAAGAAGTGCAATCTACACTCAAAGACAAGGACGAACGTTGCTAAAGATCAATGATGAAGCTCAAAGCTCAAATAGAACAAGAAGCTCAAGTGAAGCACATCTACTTCATCGGTTGATCAAGCTTCCGAAGACGTGTCCTAGTCTATAGTGAGTGTGTTGTGTCTTTTTTAGGGTATTGTTAAAGCCAAATCGTATAGACAATCACACACAAACAAACGATTTTAAAATGTTTTGAATATCTTTTAAATCATCTTCAAAAAGGATTTTGAGAGCTTTCGCTAGTCGTTTTGTAATTCTGTAGTGAAACTCCACCACACCCTGGAGTTAGCTACTTATTTGACTAGTTGTGTCGCAGGAAAAACTCCTCTAGGAGTCGACTACCAAAGGTAGGGAGTCGACTATCAGCTGAGAATCGAGATTTCCTGAAACACGCTGGGAGTCGACTACCACTCCTAGGGAGTCGACTACCAGCTGTCGAAGTTTGACGTTTTGACTTAAATTCTGAAATATCTTTGAGTGATTTTCTCCCATGATTTTCGGGACAAAAGTCAAAGTAATTTGAATTTCAAATTCTTAGATTTCTCTTATAAATAGAGGACCATTTTCATTGAGAAAAACACAACAACTATTGAATTCAAATTCTCTCGTGCAAACGCTCTAAAGTTCTAAAGCTCTCATTCTCTCTGTAGCCAATTCTGTTTTATTATTGATCTTGCGAATTTTGTAATTATTTTCTGAAGATCGTAATCTCGTTTTATTGGCTAACTGTTTTTCAAATCCGTATTAATTTCTCTTGATTTTTATTTAAAGGATTTTTTGAAAAACATTAGATCTAGATCACAAAGACTTCATTCATATCTTTGTGTGATCTAGAATCTTATTCTATCAAGCCACTACACGTAATTTCGTCTATTACTATTTGGCTATAGAATCTGGGTGTAAAACCAATCTCCACCAATTTATTATGGTGAATTGGATATCGATTTTTATTGTGTTGTTGGAACCCTAGACAAGTCTAGGTGTTGCAGGTTGGAAATCCTGGTCAAGACTAGGCCGTTGGAAATCCTAACGAGTGGAGTTAGGTATTTGTATTTGCCAAGGCAGATAGTGGAAATCTCGTACCGGATTGGTCGGGAACTGGACGTACCCAAAAGTTGTGGGAACCAGGATAAAAATCCTTGTGTCTGCGATTGCTTTTCTGTGTCTTATCATTTATCTCTGCGAGCAATTTTTTATTTACTTTGTTATTATTATATCTTTGTAATTCCTTGTTCATTTGCATATTACAAAGATCATACATTTAAGTCCGCTGTGTAAAGATCTATTTCTGTGTAAAGATCTATCTCTGTGTGTAAAGATCTCTTATCTGCTTGTAATTATAATTGTTTATCTTTTATAAGATTAATTTGTTGATTAAGAACCAAGCGTAGATCGCTCTACTTGGTTTCTTAGGCAACATTAGAAGGACTTTAATTAAACGATCGAAAAAGATTTATTATTTGCACAACACTATTCAACCCCCTTCTAGTGTTGTTTGCCATCTACAGGATCCAACACTTCCCACCTTTTTTGTGTCTTGCCACCTGATCCATTGGATCAGGTGGCAGCTTTTCTACATTAAATCCTACACACACACACACACACACACACACACACACACACACACACACACACACAGGAAAATGCATTTACTTCATATTCTGTTTCATACATTGTCTCATTGTTTATCTTAATTGTGTAAAAATTTGTGATGTTGTCTCATTGTATGCTATCTCATATATATGATGTGATTTGAGACGATTTTATCATTTGGCTTGTAATGTTGATATTGGATTCTCATTCCTTTAGTCAACAAAGATTTCTTGTGTTTTATGAGTTTTTGGTATGTATATCTTAGAGATGCCCCTTTGTGTTTAGACTTTCTCCGAATATTTGTTGGCATCACTTTTGATATACATCCTATCTTTAGACTCTCATGATTGTTTTAGTACTTATTTAGCATTATTGTTGTTATTATTCTACTCCCACCTTTTGGATAATGCCATAGGGGGAGAGAAATAAACATATCATAATTATGTGTTAAGTAAATTCTAATTCTTAACTTGAATCTAAAATTGAAGTTGCCTTAGATTCCGGGGGAGTAAGATATAATGAACATGGATTATAAAATCCTAGATTTCATGATTTCAAGAAAATCATTCCATTCATGCATATCTTACTTATATGCTTCATTTGATCTATAGATGTCCTAATATTTATTGACTAACTTGATTGACATCTATATAGGGAGAGTAAGTTTTCTATAAGCACAATTATTTATCTTTTTGTTTATGTTTGTTTGTCATCATCAAAAAAGGGGAGAATGTTGAGTATTGGACTTCTCCCTACTTGGTGTTAATGATGAGCAAACATAAATACTTGTGACGAATCCCCTATTTGCAGTTAATGCATAGCCTAAGCATATCTTGAAGATCAATTAGCAATGGACGACACTCAAAGATCAATGAAAGCAAGAAAAGTGGATTGGATGATCAAAGATGGTGATTGAAGCTCTTAAAAGACTTCAAGCGCATACTTTGGATAGAAGAGAGAGTTCTACAAATGTAATCTTCTTTTTCTCTTCTAGTATGTAGCTTAGAAGTAGAATTATGTTGGAGCGCACACACACATCTTCATTTCAGTCTTAGGAAATCATTAGATCAATTTTCCTTAAACTCCAATTCATGCTTTCTCAAGAATGTGCATGTTATGATTTCAACAGTCGACTGGTGAACGTTTTACAGTCGACTGTCTAAAAACAGTCGACTGTGATTTGTTCTACAGTCGCCTGTTATGCACATACTTAGTCAATTGATTTTTGGGCTTTCTAAGCTTTAACTCTTTCAGGCGATTGATGTACATTTTACAGCCGATGTCCAAGATGCAATCGACTGTGATTTGTTAATCAGTCGACTGTCTATCTTTAGCCCAAAGAACATTCTCAGTTTCATTTGGCCAGTCGTCTGATGTTGCATTTACAGTCGCATGTCCAAGGAACAGTCAACTGTAAATGCTTCAACGGTCGCCTGTCCATGATTCTTCTGCAGAACTTGCTCTCTGGAATATTTCTAGTTGTAGTGCCAGTCGACTGATGTTGTATTTACAGTCGACTGTCCAATGGCACAGTTGATTGTTAATGCTTCAACAGTCGTCTGTCTTTGAGCTTCTTTGCAGACTCAACTCTCTAAAAAATGTCAGGGTTTGTGAGAGTCGACTGATGTTGGTTTAACAGTCGCCTGTCCATGGCACATGCGCCTGTGTATTCCACATCAGTCGCATGTCATGTCTTCCCAGAATTTTCCAAGACTTTCTCAGCTTACCCTTGTTGCGGCCAGTCGTCTGTAGAAGGAATTACAGTCGCCTGTTGGATTTACAGTCGACTGTCTTCTCTTCATTAGTCGACTGTCCATATGGTAAGTTACCGTTTGAATTCTCACCTACATTCTGACACAGTGCAGCAGTCGATTGTGTTTTGTTCAACAGTTGACTGTCGCGTGTGCAAATTCTATCCATTGGGTTTTTCTCTACTGATTTCAAAGGGGGTTTTGGGGATTCTATTTGAGGGTTTTGAGAAACCTATAAATGCAGCCTTTACTGTTCCATTGAGAGGTTAACAACTCACTCAACCATTCAAGCTTTCAATCTTCCAAGATCAAAGCTCTCAAAATTCTAAAGCCCTAGAATTCTTATCTTTCAATCTCTTGCTCTCCAACCTAGAACCAAAGAGAAAACTTCTAGGCATTTGGTGCAGTCAAGAGAAAGGGCTTTCCTCTCTTCCAAGAGAGTCATTCAACACACAACACACTCTCCTTCAAGTTCTACTTCAAGGCATAGGTGATTGTAAGTGTTGTTATTTCACAATTTTATAACTTTCGTTATTTGATTTACTCTCGGGTTGTGAGAGTGTTTTGCTTTCTCCCAAGTTGTGGGAGTCAAGGACATCGAGTGTACTTCGATTTCACGTGTAGGGTTTCTACAAGTGGGTTTTAAGAAAACCTCCAGTTAGGGTTCTAACTTGAGTATCCGGTGGTATCCAGGTGGAAGGGACGTAGGATTACCGGGAACAAGTCAGGAGTTGACTTGGGTAATCCGAACCCTTGAAACATCATTGTGTTTGCATTGTTTCATTTTAGGGTTTATTTTCGTTCCGCAATTAATTGTTGGTTAGGAATTTAATTTGGTGTAATTATCATTTTAAATTGTATAACCCCCTTCTAGTGTTTTCCTCATAGTCAGGGACCTTATAAATGTGTGGAAGAGGAAAGACAACAGCCAGACATCTGCCCCCAAGAAAGATTGAGAAGATAAATGCCACAGATGTGGCATGACTAGACACTGGTCCAAAAACTGTCGCACTTCACACCACCTCCAGGATTTGTACCAAGCTAGCCAGAAGTCTGCTGAAACAAACCTGGTGGAAAAACAAGACCTGGCCCCAATTAGGTACATCGCCAAGGACTTCTCAACCGATGCCAGGCTAGACTGATGCCTTAACTATTTCTGCAATTTGTTGTAGTTGAAAAAACAATTTCATTTCTTGTTGTTTATTTCTATCAAGCATGTTAGTTCAATTTGCAGACTATGAATGACAGTTACTTATTTTGTGCCTTATACTGCTATGCTTTTTCTTTCTTGCTATAGATGGATAATAAATGCCTAGTGGACAGTGCTTCTACGTGCACGATCCTTCAAGATATTTGCTTCTTTCAAAGCATCAACCAATACGATGGCACCGTAAACACTATTTCTGGTCCATCAAGTATAATAGAAGGATCAGGGGAAGCAAACTTTTTTGCTTCCCCAATAAAACACAAATTTTATAAAAGATGCTCTTTTCTCTCCAAGCTCGCACAGAAACTTATTAAGTTTTAGAGACATCCGTTTAAACGGATACCACCTAGAAACGATGAACAAACATGACAAAGAATACTTGTATGTAACGACTCTTAAAACGGTGCTAAAACCCTCGTTGAGCGTTTCGAGGGACTTCCGTCGGGTCTCTACCATACAACAATACGAGCAATGGAAGCCAATACAATTGAGCACCAGAAGTGCAAAAATCAACCAAAATTCCAACTCAGGCATAATAGACTCGGACACCCAGGATCGTCAATGATGCAACCATCATATCCCAATCTAGTGGAATTAATTTGAAGAACTGGAAGTTACTAAGAAAGAGTGAATTTCCTTGTCCCCCTTGTTCAAAAGGTAAATTGATTACGAGACCATCTCCACCTAAAGTGGACTCAGAGCCTCCCAGCTTCCTGGAGAGAATACATGGAGACATTTGTGGGCCTATTCACCCTTCAGGTGGCCCATTCCGGTACTTCATGGTACTGATAGACGTATCTTTCAAATGGTCATATGTGTGCCTACTGTCCACCCGTAATGTAGCCTTTGCAAAGCTACTGGCACAAATCATTAAGTTGCAGGCATATTTCCCAGATAGCCAGATTAAGAAATTACGTCCGGATAACGTTGGGGAATTTACATCAAAAGTCTTTTTAGACTACTGCCAAGCAACTGACATTGAAGTTGAACATCCTGTAGCACATGTTCACACCCAGAACGGCTTAGCTGAATCTACTACAATGGATCGCTCGTCCATTGCTAATGAAATCCCAGTTGCCTGTGACTACATGGGGACATGAAATCTTGCATGATGCATCG